>CM019746.1:4820143-5420143 GCA_009761775.1 Ficus carica
TATTATGAGTCTTGATATTGTCAAAAAAAAAAAAAAGAGTCTTGAGTACTCTTGTGTCGCTAAGATAGCTAGATATTATAAGCATTCACGTATACGTTTTATATAATTTTTTAAAATTTCAGATTAATGGGACTTCTCTATCGAAGCTGAAAAGTTTTACTTTACAATT
The DNA here is from genome assembly GCA_009761775.1 of Ficus carica. Lineage (NCBI taxonomy): Eukaryota > Viridiplantae > Streptophyta > Magnoliopsida > Rosales > Moraceae > Ficus > Ficus carica. Next base: position 4,820,313 of record CM019746.1, read on the forward strand.
ACAGCATAATAAATAAATAAATAAAATTACTTTGTTACCTTACAAATTAAATCAACTTTCTTATGTGCTTTTCTGATTATATCTTCAAGTTAATTTACTTTCATATTGTTCAATAGGTACAAATTCTCAGTTTACTCTCCCTTCTTTTTTAAAGGTTTAATCTTAAGTTTAAACTATAACTACTTAAACTCTCACATTTCAAACAAAATAAAATTCTTTACTACTTCTGTTTGTATCATAAGCTCAAAACTAAGAGTTAAATAACAAAAATAAAGTGAAAAGAGAACAAAAAAGTTTAACATATAGAAACTAGAAAGAACCTAGAGAAGAATTCACTAATAAAAAACACTGTAAATGTACTTACATATGAATACAAGCTACAAGTATATATAAAAACTCCAAAAATCAAGAGATGCCCTAAATTAAGATAAATACTAATTAATTAAAAGATCGTAATTATATAAGGAAAATTAGGCTTGGTGACTTTTTTTTTTTTTTTTTGTCATCTAATGTAATAGATGACTCAATTTTTTATTTATTTAGGAAAATGACCGTTTATCATTTTACAACTTTGGTCAATCAATGATTGACTATAAAATTTAATGATTGACTATGAAATTTGGTGATTTACGTTATGGTTAATCAGTGATTGATCATAAGTTAATCACTGATTAACTATTATGTGGTCAATCACTGATTGATTGTTTAAGAAAATTAATTAACCATTTTAGGGGGAAAAAAAAAAGGTCTTTTAACTAATTTTTATAAACTTTGGCTGTTTATTAAAGAACTTTTAAAAAAATTGTTATTTAGCTATAAATCCCTTAATATAATTATATATAAAATGAAAAATATCATAAATTCCTCTTGAACTTTATCACTAGTGTCAATATATCCCATGAACTATAAAATGCACCTACTGTAACCTCTGAACTTTAACATGTGTGTCAAGTTGCCCTCTCAGTTAGTTGCCGTTACTTTTTCCGTTATCTTTAATGTCAAAATGCCCCATAAACTTTGCATTTGTGTCAAAATACCTCATGATCTTTAATATTTATGTCAAATTACCACTGATCTTTAATAGTTGTATAATATTGTCTCATTTATATTATTCTAAATATCTAATATTTTATAATTACTTAATAATTATTAACTTTTTAGAACAGGTAAAAATATATATATTTTATTATAATAAAGTGATATGCGTCTTTTTTTTTATACACTTTTTTTTTTTACTAATTTAATTCAAGTTTATTTAGTTATGGGTTTACTTATGCGTAACCATAGTTGGTAGGATTCAGATACAGGATTTGGATTTCAAGTACACTGTTTACTTGGCTTACATAATTTGAAATCATTGTCATAATGAATTTCATTCATGTGTTTGCTTAAACCCACAATGAGAATAAGTATTGTAAATTTACTTTGATATCTATTCTTAGTTATATTTTTGAATTTAAAAAGCGATTATTTTGCATATTTTGATACAGTATTACAATCGTATTAAACTAAAATTGTAATATTAGGACAGTAAAATAATGAACATAAGTTGTGTAGTTATTTTATTTTAAGAAATCAGAATGATTGTAAATTTGAATTAAAATAAGCAAATTAAAAAAAAAAGTGGGAAAAAAGATACACTTTCTTTTAGTAGAATTTTTTTTACCTTTTCTAAAAAAGTTAGGTAATTATACAGTGTTAGATAAATAAAATAAGATATGTGGGGCAGTTTGATACAAATATTAAAGAACATGTAGCATTTTGATACAAATAATAAATATCAGGGGCATTTTGACACAAAACAAAGTTCATATGGTATTTTGATATTAAAGATAATGGAAAAACTAACAGCAACTAACTAAAGGTGTAACTTGACACACGTGTTAAAGTTTAGGGGCGCAAAATAGGTACATTTCATAGTTCAAGGAGGATATTGACACTAATAATAAACTTCGGGGAAATTTATGATATTTTTCCTATAAAAAAAATAATTACTTTTCCTAATATGAAATACTTTCTCTCATATCAAACTCATAATTCGAACTGTAAATTTAAATTAACGATATAAAAAAAACTTCAAATCAGGTTTAAAATGGCTCGTCAAACGAGACATGTTGTTTTCTTACTTCTTCGCACACCAACTCATCGTTTCTGCAATAATTGCGCATGGAACATTGTCGTATTTGATAAGCGGAGTTCATGGAATCACGTTCGTAGTGCTTTGTTTGGAATTAAATGTTTTTTTTTTTAATTTATTTTTCTTTTCTTTTATTTTATTTTATTATTATTATTATTTTTTTGCTATTGCCCGTTCATAAATAGAACTCTACGGCAGCAAATCCGTATGATGTGAATACTCCACATGCAATTTTTCTCACGCAAAAAATAACTACAATACGGAAAATAATTATAAATTAGATTTCATTTAATTAGTAAGGTCAATTTTTATTAATTGTAAGAACAAATTTTTATTATTATAAGTTAATTTTTTAATAGTTTGATCTATTAGTGTCAATGTTAAAAGAACATAACATTTAATATAGGATTGCATTCAGTCAATTAGAGAGTTAAAAAACAATACCTACCTATAGCAAAAAAGAAAATGTTTGCCTATGATTAAGTTCCTTTCATATAAATTTCATTATGATCGATTAATTCATGTAAGATAACTGTTGAAATTGGTTGAGTGATTTCTTTTGATCCTTGTTATTACTTTGCGATTCTTTAGTACATGATTTGTACATTAGGTGTCATTACCTTGATTATTGAAAATTAATTAGGATAATTAATGAAATTAATCTTCATATTGGGTTTATCCCATCTATATATTTATGTATTAATTTTTGTAATATGTGTGAATAAGAAAATACTTTTCCCTATTTTTAAGCTGATGTTAGACCTTTAGGCTCGAAATCTCATTCACCACCAAATCCTTTGAAAGCTTTTGTGAACTAAGAGATAATGCTCTTCCAATATTTGGAAATCCTTTTTGAATCACTTTGAAACCTTATTGAGCTCATGTGAACTTGAGGATTTGAAAACTCTACCGTGAATTTTGTTGAAACAACTCTAAAACTCTTGAAGGACAAACAAAAAAAAAACAAAACAAAACAAAAGGAAAAGAAAAAGAAAACGGGGGAGGAATCGAACCTCATTTGAATTAAAACTCAATCATGTCCGAAATCCAATCAAGGTTCCTAAAAAAAAAAAAAAAAAAAAAAAAAGGGCCCCTCTAAAGCCGTTGTGAAAATCCTTCGGAAAAAAACCCCCAAATCTTGAATCGCTCACTGTGAATCAACCCTCACTGAAATCATCACCCATCACGTGATGAAGGCACAAGGGCGCGAACTCTTTACTAATTAGGATATAATATATGTATTTGATAAAAATTTACAAATAGCCCCCCCTAAAAAATTAAAAACCTCATTATTTCTCTAAAAATTAAAGCTTGTTATTATTAGCCTCTCCTCGATAAAATTTCTAGCTTCGTCACTGTCACTACTACAAAAAGGGGATTCCACGACGGTTAAAAGCCCTAGGTGTGGAATTTTTTTTAATAAAATTTTTTTTGGCAAATTCGTTTCATTTCCCACGGTTGGTAAATCCTCTATGTTAATACGTTAGTACACATACAACATAATTTTCAAAAATATTATGTAATTAAAAAAATAAAATTGTACAACAACAACTAATATAACGATAGTGAAAATTCTCTATATTGTTTCTAGTCAATAATGTATAAACCGCATGACGAAATTAGCCCAGCCCACTCGTTCCTAACCAAACTCATGTCAGCATCAGTATAAAAATCCTTCGTTTGAAGCACGGCTAGTCCATCAACAGTAAATGTTATTTCTCGCATGTAAGCTAACACAAAATAACCGCATTCTACATAACCTTCCTGTATTGGACATCGAACGGTATCAATCAACGTTTGCCAGTTGCGTCGCTGTCTGATTCCGCTACCCACCAACAGTTTCCAATCATTAAGTGCCCTATTAAGTTGACAAATTTCAAAGCAATTACAAGAACAATTATTTTATGTCTAATCATAGATATGAACATATAAAAGAATACTTACGTCGTAATTAGGTCTTTAAAATCATCACCCGGTTCGTTTCCTAGAGGATTAAAGTACATGACCGAGTCATCCCACGGATCAATTACTGCCAATATCCAATGTTGGCCTGCTATTATATGGCATAAGAAACCGCTTTCCCTTTGGTGCGTTTCTTAAGATCCGTAGAATACATTCGGCCCTCTCTCGAACGTAGGTGGCTCGATCTACATTCTGCTGAACTGGTGAGACAAGGACTGGTGAAATAAACTCGAACCGTTGATCGATACCTGTTCTTGCACAACACTCGACTAAGTATCTGCAAAATAATTAGGCACACTTGTTATGGAAAAACAACATATATAAGATTAAGAAGATAACAAAATTAAATTATTTAAGGATAAATGTATTACCTGATGTAAATCATTATGCTGTTTGCACTAATTTCTTTAAATGAAATGAAATTATATACATCTTCAAACCCAATATATATGGGCATCTCATCGCCCATGACGAAGTGTTGTTGTGGGCAGACTATTTGTGTACCGTCCCGCATGGAACTTTGTGCGTAAAATGCCAAAGGTCTCAATTCGAAGGAAATATCATTAAGGTCAAACGAAGGCATTTCTTCTTGCGCCGGTTGTTGTTCTACCTCCGGTTGTGACTGTAATTTCTTCCTCCCTGCTCTCTTTTTCGTACGTTTGCTTCCCTCAGCTTCTCTTTCAGGAGCACGACTGGGACCTTTACTTGCCTGGCTCAAACTTGTTTGCAGGACGACTAAACTTTTCGGCCAAGCAACAAACCCACCGACAGTTTCTTCTACAAATGTGGCTTCATTGGTCGGAATAGGTAGGAGTGCACGATTTATTTTTGGGACCGTAATTGTCACTCGTACATTCTCCTCACCTAAAGGAATCTCATGGACTATGTCGGTTGGAACACAGTCCACGTATGCCCTGCCGATTGCAACAAGAACGACTCCTCCATTAACTAAATCAGGAATAAAGAGATGACATTCCTTACTTGTGTTCAGCATGGGATTCGGATTCGACGGCCCAGCTTCTTTTTCATTCAAAGTGCAACTAGCTTTGAAGCTGTTGTGTTGATCTACGGTAGGTGCGGTCATCTCCTCGGCCATAGTCTCTCGGTTTATACCATGCTTCGCACAAAGTTCCTGTACTGTTTTTTCCAATGCGGCAATCTTTAGTTTCATATCCGAGACTTCATCTTTTTCCCTTGACAGATGCACAAGGTTGAAGTATTGCGACTGCTTGACAAACTTAGATTGACCCCGAATCCGACCCGAATGCTCGGCATTGCCTAATGCCTTGGTCAATATGTCCTCTGTCCCCACAGATTCAAAACTTCCTTGTGTCTCTTGTTGAGTAAACTCCTCCTGTAATAATTAGATAAAATGTTATGTACTTGCAAACATAAAAGAATTTACGAAAGGATTATATTATAAATGGATTCGAAAACTTACTATATTCTCGGCAATAGGTTTAAATTCTTCCTTCTTCAATCCTCCATCGGTTTTGACGCGTATTTCCAGTCGACTTTCATACCGTTCTGCATATTTTCCCGTCTTCTCGAACTGCAACCCAATAATTAGCATTAGTAAACATAAAAGAATAAATTGGAAGAACAACATACCATTTACACATTTTGTCCAAGTAAATAGCCTACATGAGCTTGGTCACGTTTCCTATAGCCGTCTCGACCCCCTGTTGATCCGTATTTGCTCTTCTTTCTTATCTCACTTCCTTGTTCGGATAGTCGTTTGAATTCCGGGGTACGTCGGTACTGAATGAATTTCTCCCAATCATCCTGGGTGATGGTGGGGTAATTGTGAACAACTTTTGGCGGTCGTTGCCACACATTTTGGTCATCAATATGATCTCTGACAAAAGCTTGGTAGAGATCGTATCGAAAACCTTTAGCTGACTCCCCACAAGACTTTAATACACATCTTTTGTAGGATTCGTCAACAGTGAATGAAGTAACAACTTCCATCCACACTATTTCTTTCCTTGGAGCTAAATCTGCACTTCTAAAGTCGGATATCCAAATGGGTATGTGCTCTCGAGCAAGCACTCCAATCCAACTCTGTAATTCATCACCTGCCTTCCCTAATGGTTGCCCTTTACCGTCAAACGAAACTTCAATTCGTTGCCCCTTTGCCCTCACCTGGTGGACTCTTGTCATTAGAGTTGCTCTTCGTCTACCATCTTCATCGGGATTGAATCTAGGTGAGTTGGTCCAGCGCGGTTTTCCAACATGAGTTTGCGTTGAGCATTCCTCCTCGTGATCTTGCGACATTTTAAATCAACCAAATGCAACTCTAGACCGAAACATATTTACCAAAAAAAAAAATTGTCATCGAATTTAACTTATAATCATGGCACCCAAACACATGAAAAGATTGTAAATCCGTCCAACTTCACATATACTATTTACTTATATTTATGGAAATAACAAACAACATAACCAAATATGCATTTTATCGACAATGCCAAATGCTAAAATATAAGTTTCCAAATCAACCATTTTTCCGCAAATTCCCCAATTTCGTGCCTTACCCAAGGAATTTAGTTCAATATAAAACAAAATAGAACGCAACAAGGCAATTTAACCAACATGGCATATGTAGAAATTTAACTAACACAATAGAAAAAATTATCCGGAAAATTGCCGTGCATTTTCCGTTCGTAACACAAAATTTTTAATTCAACATAAAAATAAATCGAACTAAATTTGGGATTTGTTCACACATGTAAAATGGAGAACATATATATAAGTCACATAATCACAAAATTTTCTGAGAAATTGGACGGAAAAATCCCAAATCAATCTATAAGTCACGAAATAAAAACTTTTTTTCGAAATTTTCCGATTACCTTCGCCTCACCCAATCATTGTAAAACAAGCAAATAAGTCTCAATGAAATAGGCAATTTGTCGAACATGTCCTATGCAAGAAAATAGCATGCAAAATCAAGAATATATTAAAGGAAAATTTCACCCAATATCATAATAACAATCAACCAAATTAATTTCCAAAAACCGTGCGGTGAAAAAGTAATTTGGGCTTACCAAGAACTCTAGTGGGCGACGGCGAAGAAAGAGAGAGAATCCGTGTGGGCGACCCAAGGAGAGAGAGAAGCCGTGGGTGATGGTGGGCGACGGCGAGGAGAGAGAGAGAGAATCCGTGTGGGCGACCCAAGGAGAGAAAGAAGCCGTGGATGGCTTGGGCGAAGGCGAGGAGAGAGAGAGAGAAGCCGTGGGTGGCTTGGGCGACGGCGAGGAGAGAGAGAGAGAGGCCGTGGGCGCGACCGAAGGAGAGAGAGAGAGAAAAGTTTGCTTGGCCTCGGCAAGGAGAGAGAGAGAGGAAACTAAGAGAATGAATGGAGATTGCCAAAAGTTACATATAGCATTAATGGAGATTGGAAAGCCAACCAAATCAAAATAAGAGGGAGAATGTCGAAAAAATGAGGGAAATAGAGATGGGAGAGTAAAAAAAAATTAAAAATTGACAAAAAAACTCCGCGCGTACGGTTTTCGGGAGAAATTTAAATTTCCCGGATACCACGACGGTTTTCAAAACCGTCGTGGTTTCAATGAAACCACGACGGTTTTTTAGAAACCGTCGTGGTTTCAATAAAAAAATTTATTTTTAAAATAATTTGCCGGAAAAATTTTTTTAAAATTTTTTTTTTTTTAAAATTAGTAGAAACCACGACGGTTTTTGTTGAAACCGTCGTGGTTTCAATAAAAAAATTTATTTTAAAATTTTTTTTCCGGAAAAATTTTTTTAAATTTTTTTTTTAAATTTAGTAGAAACCACGACGGTTTCTATGTGAAACCGTCATGGTTTCATCAAAAAAATTTAATTTTAAAAAATTTTTTCAGGAAAAATTTAAAAATTTTTTTTTTTTAATTTTTAGTTTTTTTAGTTTCTACAATAAAAAATAATTTTTTTTAAAAAAGTTTTTTTATATGATACCATGACGGTTTTATACGAAAACCGTCGTGGTATGTTAGATACCACGACGGTTTTTGTGGAAAACCGTCGTGGCTACGTCGAAAATAATATATTAGATAAACTTTTGTCCACCTATAATCCTACAGGCGGGCACACCTGTGTGTTATGCGCCAGCCCACATCAATAACTCCTGTTCTTCTATTAATTCACACATGTATAGTGGGCATATATATAAATAATTAATATATTGTACATGTGCACAATTAACATTTTTGTATTTAACAACTTTTACATGAATTATATACAACGAAAAAGAAACTGTCAAGTTTTTTTTTTTTTTTTTTTTTTTTTGGTCTTCTCAACTCGTGCCCACTCGACATCTAAACGAAGCAAGTGTGAGGTATCATCGTCCAAATCATCAATCTCCTCGACCGGTGGCAATCCGCTTGTTAAAGATGGAATGTCGGTGCAATCTTCAACATCTTCTTGTTCATCCCCGTGCATTTTTTGCTTCATTTGCACAACTAAAGATAAATCTAAATTGTCAGGATCCGTTGTGTAAAAGACCTGTACCGCTTGCGACGCCACAATGAAAGGATCATTTTTGTAACCCAAACGCCTAAAGTCCACAACCGTCACGCCGTCCCTATCAATCTTAACAAAATTATTGTCAGCCCAATTGCATTTAAAAAGTGCTATCCGCAAGCCGCAATAATCTAGTTCCCAAATATCGTCAATGAACCCAAAGTAGTTCATGCTACCGTATACCGGGTTCTTGTCCTTTGCGGATGAAATATGCATAGACTCGGCACGGAGGCTGACACCACTATTTTGGACGGTATGCTTCTCATCTCTCTTACGAGTGTAGAAGGAGTAGCCATTGACAAAGTACGATGTATATCGTGTGACTATCGATGACGGTCCTCTTGCTAGCTTCATTAACTCTTGGGAAAGGCCGCCCTTCATATGCAAATGTTTTCTTAGCCACTCCCGAAATGTCCGGTTGTGCTCATCTTGAATCCACTTCTCAGATCTGGTTTTCCTCGGATTCGCAACTCTTAATTCCGTCATGTGAACTTCAATGAAAGGCTCCACTTCCTTAGCATTGTGCAAAACGTACAGACAAGCCTTTTCCCATTCATCTCGATTTACTGGTGAATGAACGCCCACGGATAGTCCTTTTGACGTAACTTGCCCGTTCGTTGGCAACCCTATTGGGTCCGCGTTAGACAAATACTCGGAGCAAAATTTAACTGACTCCTCGGCTATGTAGTTTTCCACTATACATCCCTCCGGCCTATTTCGGTTCTTCACATAACCTTTCAAAACCTTCATGTACCTTTCGAAAGGATACATCCACCTCAAATGGACCGGTCCACATAGTTTAACTTCCCGAACTAAGTGCACCGTTAGGTGGATCATGATATCAAAAAAGGCTGGTGGGAAATACTTCTCAAGCATGCACAATGTCATCACCAATTCCGATTGCAGCGGATCAAGCATCAGTGGATCAATTACCTTCGAGCATATTGAATTGAAAAATGAGCATAACTTCGTAATTGCATATCGCACATCTTTTGTTAAAACTCTCCGCAATGCAAGAGGTAATAATTGTTGCATCAAGATATGAAAATTATGTGTTTTCATTCCAATGAGCCTCAAATCCTTCATCGACACCAACCTTTTGAAGTTGGAAGAGTACCCACTTGGCACTTTCACGGACGCAAGCCATTCACAAAGCTTTCTCTTCTCTTGTCTCGATAATGTGTGCTTTGCCGGAGGTAAGTATGTGCCGTTCGATCTTTTCTCGGGGAGCAAATTTGGCCTAATCTTCATCTCTTCAAGATCCAACCGTGCTTTTTCACCGTCTTTAGTTTTGTTTGGAATGTCAAGCAACGTGCCCACTATCGATTCACAAACATTTTTCTCAATATGCATAACATCTAAGCAATGACGAATGTAAAGTGACTTCCAATATGGAAGTTCGTAAAAGATTGACTTCTTCTTCCAAGGTCCATCGACATCTGCAGCCTTACGTTTTCTCTTCCCCAAAACTACTTTCACCCCTTTAACCATCTCATAAATGGCTTCGCCTGACAAAATCCGAGGAGCTGATCTTTCTTCGGTATTACCATCAAAAGCCTTCTTTTGTTTGCGGTATCGATGATTTGTTGGCAAGAATCTCCTGTGACCAAGGTATACGATTTTCTTACCATTCTTCAACCGGATGGAAGATGTTTCCTTCATACAAACTGGACAACCGATTGAACTCTTCACAGGATAACCAGATAGGTTGCCAAGTGCAGGAAAGTCGTTAATTGACCAAATCAACATTGCACGAAGATTGAACGTATCTTGACGGTGAGAATCTTTAACTTGTAAACCGTCTTCCCACAAGCTTTTGAGGTCATCGATTAATGGTGCCAAGTACACGTCAATGTCATTCCCAGGTTGTTGCGGCCCTGAGATCAATAACGTCAACATCAAGAACTTCCGCTTCATGCACAATTCTGGTGGGAGATTGTAGTTGACAAGTATGACTGGTCAGGTACTATGCCGACTACTCATGTTACTATGTGGGTTCATTTCGTCCGTCGACAAACCGAGACGTAAATTCCTTGGTTCTGCACTGAAATCTGGATGATTGCCGTCAAAGGTCTTCCATTGTGGTGCGTCGGCTGGGTGCCTAAGTTTGCCATCATCAACACGTTTATCATGGTGCCATGTCAAATTTTTAGCATGCTCGGTATTGCAAAATAAACGATGCAAACGTGGAGTCGGTGGAATGTACCATAACACCTTAACCGGCACTCATTTTCTACCATTCGATGTCATCTTACCCTTCTTCCACCTTGACTCGTTACAAACCGGACATTCATGTAAATTTTCATATTCTTTCCGGTAAAGGACGCAATCATTTGGACAAGCATGTTTCTTTTTATAATCCATTCCCAAAGTGCTCAACGTCTTCTTCGCCTCGTACATACTAGGTGGCAATTTGTTATCCTCCGGTAGAACATCTTTTAGAAATTCTAAAAGTGTCGTGAAACTAGAATTCGTCCACCCTCCCGACGCTTTCATATTCCATAATTTAACCAATGCTCCTAATTTCGTATATTTTGTACACCGGACATACAAGGGCATTTCGACATCATTAATCATTGCCTCAAATAACTCCGGACGGTGCACAAAGTTCTCTTCCAAATCATTCACCATATTGAACATATTATCACCAACATCTTCCTCAACAATAGGCTCTTTACCTTTAGTGCTCGTCGATGTAGATTTAATATCGAAAAAAGCTTCGCCATGTAAATACCAAGTTTGGTAAGAACAAATAATCCCATAAGCGCGCAAATGCCCTCTAACATCATTAATGGAATGAGATCTATGATTACCACAAACTTGACATGGACACGGAATCTTATCATCTTCTATGTGAGCTTTGGCAAATGACAAAAATTCTTCAACACCAGCTTCATATGCTTTTAGAAAATCTATCAAACCACATTCATTTCCTATCCATGATTTGCAACTCCTAAATAGAAAAATTAAAATTAAATAATTTATTAGAAGGTCGACTAATCTATTTAATGTAACATGCATATATATAATTTTCATTATTAATTAACAACGGCCCATTAATCGATTTTTCAACATCTGAAAATCGAATTAAGAACATAACAAAAATAATTAAAATACAAAACCATCTAAATCCATAATTAATTAAGGTATAAATACCGGAGGGAAACATAACATTACTTTTGATCACTTAATTAATTTATTACTACCCATTGCACAATTTAACTCTAAATCGATCCCAAAACATATATATAAAACAAAAAACACCTTAATTTATAAAATCATATCTACAAATCATCAATAATACAACAATAACAAGTCAATCAATAATTAGTTATCACTTACAGATAAATTATAATGATGGATATATATAGATGATGGCGGTGACGTCCACACGGTGTACTGCCTGTATTCAGAGCAATCTGACTTTAATATCCGGATGATTTCTAGCTGTTGTGAAATATTTTGACGGCAACAATAGACTCTCGGCGTTTGATCTAGTTTTTTCGCGAAATTTCCACGACGGTTTCTAAAAAACGATCGTGGAAGCTCGGAAATCCACGACCGGGTTTGTGTAAATCGTCGTAGAATCCTGGTCGCTTCCACGACGGTTTACACAAACCGTCGTGGAAGCATGGACGCTTCCACGACGGTTTTAAAAGACTACTTATAAATTTTATTGACTTTTCAAGAAGAAAAAAATGGGGGGAGAGGGGGGGGGGGGGGACAAAAACTGAGATGAAAAAGTATAGTTTAGTTGGAGTTGAACTTAAATACAAAACAAAAATTTACTATTTATAAAGGAAAAAAATCAATAAATAAATTATTTTCAAATAAGATATTTACCCTTTAAATAGTACATTTACTCGGAAATTCACTAAATTAAGTAAATTAAATATTTATAAGTAAATCTTATTATTTAATAGTAAATAAATTTATTTCTAAATAAGATATTTATCATATAAATAGTATATTTACTCAGAAATCCGAAATTTTGTCATTATATAAAGTAAATTACATATTTTAAGTAAATCTTATTATTTACTAGTAAATAATTTATTTTCAAATAAGATATTTACCATATAAATAGTATATTAACTCAGAAATCCAAAAATTTTGTCATTATATTAAGTGAATTAAATATTTATAAGTAAATCTTATTACTTAAGAGTAAATCTAGTTTTCATGTTGTTTTAAAAATTAATAATTTATTAAGTAAATCAAAATATATCTTTGTAAATCTTATTATTTACTATTGCATTTACATTATTTAAAAAATTATTAACTAGTAAGTCTTAATATTTACTACTAAATTTTTGTATTTACCAATATTAACGTTGTTCTAAATATCATCAATTTATCAAGTAAATCAAATTATTACCTAGTATATCTTACTAATTACTAGTAAATTAAAATTACTAATTTAAATATTTACCAATTTAAATTATTTAGTAGTAAATAATATAAATATTTTCTAATTTAAATTATTTAGTAGGAAATATAAATATTTACTAATAAATATTTATATTTACATATTTACTAAAATTTATATTTATATTTACATATTTAGTAACATTATAACTAAGTTTTTACTAGGTAATATGATAAGTTCCTGTAAATCCATTATGTACCTTTTCATAATTTGAGATACTTACTAAATAAAACCAACATTTACATTATATCATGGTAAATACATGATAAATTACCAAAAAAAGAAAAAAAATACATATTATGTTATTTTATAATAAATCCGTCAAAACTAAATAATTTCTAATCAGCCCCAAAGTTATAACAAAATTGAAATCCCAATCTTGAAACCCTTATTGCCCGGTCTCCAGATAGCTGTCAGAGAAGATGACAGCACCGGCGTCGGAACTGAAACGAAAAAATGGGAGTCGATCTCCAAAAAAAAAAAGAAAAGCGCCATAAACCACCAAACCTTAACCCAACCACACATTGAGATGGAACTGAGGGAGATTGTGAGTCACGCCTCACCGAAGCTATTTCCGACGCAACATGCAACTTCGAGAATGGCGGCTTGCGTGATTTGTGACGGCGCCTGCATGATTTCCGATGGCAAGCAGCACCTTCGACAACGTCGGCGTTGATGAGGAGGTGCTTACATCTTGGCCCGCGATTTCGCACCTCTGACACAACAATGAGTTCACTACAATGGCGACGGTGACGGATGATCGTGCACCTCTGCTTGCCGAGGAGACCAGCAGCGTCGTCTGGAGCGATCTTCGTCGTCGAAGAAGAATAGCGACTCCGGTGGAAGCATGCGCTACGGGCTTGGGGGAGGACAGGGGTAGATCTGGAATTTGGGGGAAAAATGAGGGAATATGCTATTTTATTCCTCACTTTTAAAATAGGCTATAATGTTTAATTAAGGCCCGTTTGGTTCACAAGTTTGAGTTAAGATTTTTAAGTTCAGTTTGAGTTAAGTTAAATTGAGTTTAAATGTTGAGTGTTTGGTAAAAAGTTTGAGTTGAAAAGTTTAAATTGAGTTGAGTGTTTAGTGAAAAAAGTTTAAATTGAGTTGAAATGGAAAAAACAATGGCCTTGTTTGGATGATAATAAAATGAGGGGAATAAATTTTTTTAATTTTTTTTAAACATTCTATCATATATTTTGCTTAAATAAAACCGAAAAATCAGTAATATGACGGGAAATTTTATCCAATCAACTTGAGACAACATAAAGTGACCCAAAATTCCTTTTATTGTAATATTATACCCCAACAAAATGTACATTGTTTGTAATGTAAGAATCATCTAAATAAAGTAACAATTACATTCCGACTCTGGCGCAATTAGAGAATTAACGGTTGCATTCACGTGGCTCTATACCATGGATATGATTGGTATCGATCCCACATAGCATCCGCCATCCTTTCTCTCATCTGATTCATCGCCCCCGTACTCGAGCCATGTTACTCCATTCCTGTACTGGGCCCAGTATCATCTACCCCGTCGTCCAACACGTAATCCGCGTTAACGTCGTCGTTCCCACGTACAGGGACGCAGTCAGCTACATACTCTTCTAGAAATGGGTCCCCAATCTGCACCATCCTTATGAAATTATGTACAACAGCACATGCCACGGGGATCATTTTTTGTTTGTCCATCGGATAGCTGTTCATGCCCTTAAGTATTTTGAACCTTGCCTTCCAGACACCAAAGATTCGTTCAATGCAATTCCGAAGCGAAGAATGCGTGTAGTTAAATACCTCCCTGCGGTTGCCTAACCCGGCACGACGTCTTCGATATTCCGGTAAATGATACGTCTCCCGTCTAAATGGGCTCAGGAAACCATCCTTATTGGCGTAGCCAAAATCTGCTAAGTAAAATTTACCTGCCAAATAAACATCACAATATGAGGAGAAGTCCATTATTTTTAACCTAATTCCGTATATGTAATTAATGCAATAATATTATTCATACGATTACCAGGTGGGGGCATTGGGAAACCATGGAATGCTTTTGCCTCATCCAACATTCTGGCATCATGACATGATCCCTCATATTCGGCCAACATGTATGTGAATTTCATGTCAAACGAACATGCCGCTAATATATTCTACGAGTGAAACCCTTTACAATTAATCCAACCGTCAGCATTCTCGCGCCTTAGGACACATGGGACGTGTGTCCCATCAATAGCACCAATACAACACTGCAAGAAACTCAGATAAAAAATCAGTCAATGCATGTTTCGTTCCTCCACAGTTAAACGCAATTATTAATCGAAAACATAATGATATTTTGAATATATAACAAGGATAACGTACATCAAACCATGGCCGATATTTTCCTTCATTCTCATTTATCAAAGGTTGCACCGTCGTGTAGTCAAGTGGTCGGATGAATTCGTCCTTCAACGCACAAATAACATTCAACACTCTAAAGAACCAACGTGATGTTGTTTCTTGAGAATGCTGGAATAAATACAAAACGTGTCGGTTTGTTGCGCCTTGTGCACAAATGGCTAAAAAAATGAATAACTGCTCGTTCACGTTCATGTTATACGTTGGCGTCAACAATGCCCGAGTACCTAATAGGTTACTTAGTACTCTGAAGGTTGATGATTTCATACTGATCATTCCTTGAATTACGTCCTCATGTCCATTTAATATCTCTTCCACACGCATACTGCCAGTTAGGATTGAATCATGCATTGGTTGTGGAACTTGACGCCTGTTCCACCGACTATTTATCACGACTACCACTGCCCTCGCAAGCATATCGTCATCGTCACGTTGTTCGTTAGTTGCGGCTTGGGCGGCCTCGTCATGATTAGGTATGTTCCCGAACCTGTTCATTTATGTATTTTGTTGTCGTACCAAAATTTACTATTTTACCTGTTCTAGATCAATTACAAACCCGTAGTTAACGACATGAAATTATGTATATTGGAAATTAATGTAATCATGAAACATAAAATTATACAAGGGTTAACAATGCATGGCCAAAACTATCATACATATAAAACATAAATAAGGCATCAATAAACAAATAAAAAAAGTATATCTCTCAATGTTATGTCTAACTAAAATGAAAGGGACAAAAAAAGCATCTATAACATAAAAATCAACTCGGCGGAGGCATCTGGGAGGTCACAATTGAGGCAATAAGGCCACTCCGGTCGTCGTCGTCAAGCAGACAGAAAGGACGCTGAAGCTGCGAATGAGCATCGAAGTAGTGCCACATTATCGTTCGCTGATATTGTGGAATACCCATTTCCTTCATGATATTCATGCAGTCCAAAATGGCATCTATCTGGCTGTTTTGGTCGCTACCGGTTGTCGATTGCGAGCGACCCCGGAAATGATTAGCGATTTCCTGCATGGCCGAGAAAGTCATCTCATCCGTCGCCACCCTTTGTTTCCGTTTCCCAGTACTCCCTCGTGACCGTGATGGACCACCTTCGTCGTTCACACCTCTCGTGTTAGCCTGCCTCCGCGCACCTATGCTCGGACTAATTTCGTCCTCCAAAACCGGATGTGTTCCGGACTGGTCCATGGAGAAATCAAATTCAAACGATGGCGTACTTCCACCTCCCATTGTAACAGACCCGAATCCCGAGGCACCTGCTGCATGGTTTTTTTCAAAAATGCTGTAATACAATTCTTTGTTGCGAAGTCCCTCGTAGCAGACACTCCTTGTTATCCTGAAAAATATAAACGATTAACAATTGCCTGTACTGGTCGTGTTTGTTATAATTACGATATTATAGAACGCACTTAGAAAGTTGGATTACTTTGACGAAGTTGTACCATGTTTTGTCCGAGCAAACAACCGTATCCGTCATCGGATCATATCCAAGCCCTGTGCGAGTTTGCAGAACCTTCCAACACCTGTAAATCTTTTTCAAGCGCTCTTTTTTTTTTATATAAAGTGGATCCATAAGCTGGAACACCCCCAAAACGTGTGTTGAACTCACTGGCCCATAGCTCCAGGATCAAACTTGTTGGTTGTCTCCCGCCTCTTGCGGCCAAGTAGTCATCAAGTTTTTCAAGGAATAGTTTTTCCTTGACGTCAGTCCAAACGTACGATTCACCGGATGCTTTGCGAGGCATGTCCTTAATGCATGAAAAATCAAAATATGAATTTATACTAAAAAGGTCAATGATTGGAATGTAGTGTTTGGCTCAGAAAGTATTGATTGACATATTGCAGCTGAGGCATGTCAATGACCCGATATCATGGCAACTACCAAGGCATGGAACACCGGTAACTACCTAAATGATATCGGGTTATTGACGCACCAGTCAGATGCAATTCCAATTTAGGCTGATGAGCCTTTATCATCATAGCCAAACGGATGGATCAGTTAGGCAGCCTCTAAATGACCAAAACAATGTTTGGGAATAACCAAAACCCCTGAAAACCATAGCATAACAAGTTTGGGTCAAGAAAGTTGGAAGATCAAGCCAAAATCAAGCATCACGTGACCCAAAATGCATGAAACTCAGATAAAGGATGGGTGGACCATCTAGGCAGCCTGTAAATGACCAAAACAAGGTTTGACAAAGACCAAAACCCCCTAAGAGCAGCGCCTAACAAGTTTGGGTCAAGAAAGTTGCAAAGTCAAGCCAAATTCAAGCAAAAAGTGACTGAAATGCATGAAACTCAGATAAAGGACGGGTGGACCATCTAGGAAGCCTGTAAATGACCAAAACAAGGTTTGACAAAGACCAAAACCCCCTAAGAGCAGCGCCTAACAAGTTTGGGTCAAGAAAGTTGCAAAGTCAAGCCAAATTCAAGCAAAAAGTGACCGAAATGCATGAAACTCAGATAAAGGACGGGTGGACCATCTAGGAAGCCTGTAAATGACCAAAACAAGGTTTGACAAAGACCAAAACCCCCTAAGAGCAGCGCCTAACAAGTTTGGGTCAAGAAAGTTGCAAAGTCAAGCCAAATTCAAGCAAAAAGTGACCGAAATGCATGAAACTCAGATCAAGGACGGGTTGACCATCTAGGCAGCCTGTAAATGACCAAAACAAGGTTTGACAAAGACCAAAACCCCCTAAGAGCAGCGCCTAACAAGTTTGGGTCAAGAAAGTTACAAAGTCAAGCCAAATTCAAGCAAAAAGTGACCGAAATGCATGAAACTCAGATCAAGGACGGGTGGACCATCTAGGCAGCCTATAAATGACCAAAACAAGGTTTGACAAAGACCAAAACCCCCTAAGAGCAGCGCCTAACAAGTTTGGGTCAAGAAAGTTGCAAGGTCAAGCCAAATTCAAGCAAAAAGTGACCGAAATGCATGAAACTCAGATAAAGGACGGGTGGACCATCTAGGCAGCTTGTAAATGACCAAAACAAGGTTTGACAAAGACCAAAACCCCCTAAGAGCAGCGCCTAACAAGTTTGGGTCAAGAAAGTTGCAAAGTCAAGCCAAATTCAAGCAAAAAGTGACCGAAATGCATGAAACTCAGATAAAGGACGGGTGGACCATCTAGGCAGCCTGTAAATGACCAAAACAAGGTTTGACAAAGACCAAAACCCCCTAAGAGCAGCGCCTAACAAGTTTGGGTCAAGAAAGTTGCAAAGTCAAGCCAAATTCAAGCAAAAAGTGACCGAAATGCATGAAACTCAGATAAAGGACGAGTGGACCATCTAGGCAGCCTGTAAATGACCAAAACAAGGTTTGAGAAAGACCAAAACCCCCTAAGAGCAGCGCCTAACAAGTTTGGGTCAAGAAAGTTGCAAAGTCAAGCCAAATTTAAGCAAAAAGTGACCGAAATGCATGAAACTCAGATAAAGGACGACAAGGTTTGACAAAGACCAAAACCCCCTAAGAGCAGCGCCTAACAAGTTTGGGTCAAGAAAGTTGCAAAGTCAAGCCAAATTCAAGCAAAAAGTGACCGAAATGCATGAAACTCAGATCAAGGACGGGTGGACCATCTAGGCAGCCTGTAAATGACCAAAACAAGGTTTGACAAAGACCAAAACCCCCTAAGAGCAGCGCCTAACAAGTTTGGGTCAAGAAAGTTGCAAAGTCAAGCCAAATTCAAGCAAAAAGTGACCGAAATGCATAAAACTCAGATCAAGGACGGGTGGACCATCTAGACAGCCTGTAAATGACCAAAACAAGGTTTGACAAAGACCAAAACCCCCTAAGAGCAGCGCCTAACAAGTTTGGGTCAAGAAAGTTGCAAAGTCAAGCCAAATTCAAGCAAAAAGTGACCGAAATGCATGAAACTCAGATCAAGGATGGGTGGACCATCTAGGCAGCCTGTAAATGACCAAAACAAGGTTTGACAAAGACCAAAACCCCCTAAGAGCAGCACCTAACAAGTTTGGGTCAAGAAAGTTGCAAAGTCAAGCCAAATTCAAGCAAAAAGTGACCGAAATGCATGAAACTCACATAAAGGACGGGTGGACCATCTAGGCAGCCTGTAAATGACCAAAACAAGGTTTGACAAAGACCAAAACCCCCTAAGAGCAGTGCCTAACAAGTTTGGGTCAAGAAAGTTGCAAAGTCAAGCCAAATTCAACCAAAAAGTGACCGAAATGCATGAAACTCAGATCACGAACATACTGATCATATAGGCAGCCTCTAAATGACCAAAACAATGTTTGGGAATGACCAAAACCCCTGAAAAATCAACTCGACCCGATTGGGCCAAAACCCCCAAAATCTATCGTAAACGAAGAACTTAAAAAAACAAAATGCAGGTTCCTCAAATCAAGACACATTTTCACACATTATTTCATAACAATCCCAAAAAATGCACAAACACCAACCACAAAACCATATGCATCTATCTTCAAACATGCAAAACGGCGAGCTAAAATAGATTTTTTAGCCAGCCAAACAACAAATTTCATCTGGGATTGAGAAACACATTCAGAAAAAAGGTTAGAGGATGAAATTTTACAATGTTTACTGAGTTGGAGCCCGACGACGAGTGGAGGACACAAGAAATCGGATTAGGGCTTGAATTAACGGCTCGCAGATCTAGTTTTCGAACTTGGAAATAGTGGGTAATCCTCCAATGGGTTCGACGTCGCTGCCAACTCCTCACACGGCGCCTCATCTGATGCACGAGAAGTGGGCATGTTTTGTGCGCGAAAAGCAAGTCGAAGAGAGGGAGGATAATCACTTACCGGAGCGCCTGCAACCTCGCAGATGGTTGATGCGATGGAGGACAGGCAAGAACGCCACTGACAGCAGCACATGGGCACCGGTATGGAGGAGGAAGAGATTCGCGAACAGGCCACAAGACCGACGAGACAGAAGCGCAGGGAAGGCTGGGGTGAACAGTAAACCCATTTGGGTTTACTGTATAACGGGTGAACGGGAGGTTCAAGCTAAACCAAAGGACCAAACGTCTTCAGTTCGGATTGAACTTCAAAATCCGAGTTCGAACCGGAGGTCCAAACAGCCTCTTAGTATATTTAAATATGCTATTTAGTGTAATTACCGGATAATAATTGTATAGGGTTATATGTAAGGATATCATAAATTTGATACTGATACCTTTTTATATTTTATATTTATCATAATATTAAAGTTGATAATTTTATATTAGAGTGAGTAAAATTATAAAGAGATATGCTCTCATAATATTCTTATATATATATACACAAGCATTCACGTACTTGTATAGATTATGGTTTGTCTAAAATAACGTGGTTGGCAACAAAATGTTTTAAAATTTTAGATTTATAAAACTTCTCTTTCAAAAGCTGATAAGTGCTGTTTTACAATTATCAAAAATACTATATATTTTTACAAATTGAATCTAACTTTTTTTTTACGGACCTTTCAGATCATCTTAAAGTACTTAAAGTCTACTTTGGTTGTATAATAGATTCTAACTCAGATTTCAAACGATAAATTTAAACTTTTATAAAAGAAAACATTGTTTAAAAAATTTGAAAGTGAACTTAAAACGGAGTGCCACACAATACATGTTTTAGTTTTCTTCCTTCTCCACCCACCGACTTATCCTTCTCCAATAACTGTAGAATATTAGATAAAAGGAGTTCATGGAATCAACTAGAACTTTGTTTGGAATTTTGGAAATATCACCCCTCTATTTTTATTTTTAATTTTTTTTTCTCTTGAATCTCAATCATGCATGAATAAAACTCTACGGCAGCCAATTCAAAGACATGAATACTTTACATGTAAGGACCTGTTTGTTTCACCAACTCAATTTTTTTTTTTATCTTTTTTCTAAAAAAATTTGTCTTTTTCCTAAAAAGTTTTTTGTTTTTTCTGAAAATTCAAAAAAATTTACTATTGAAACTTAAAAATCCCAACTCAAACTACTCCACCAAACAAACAAACCCTAAATTAACTGCAATATTGAAAAGAATCACAAATTAAATTTCATTTAGAACCTAATTTATAATGTAGAAACTACTATATTTTACCACATATGAGAATTGTTTTTCAATAATTAGATTAACTTTTTTAACATACTCATCAACGAGTATCCCAATTAATTCAATTAATATAGGATTGCTTTCAAATATAGATTAGACAATTAAAAATTTATTTCAATAAATAAAACAACGATAGTACCAATCAATAGCGAAAAAGCCAACTTCTATAGTAGAAATCCGATCACCTGATGTTAGAGAACAACTTCTACTAGGAAATTTACCCAAAAAATAAAAAACTTCTACTAGGGGGAAAAAAAACAAAACAAAAAAACAAAACCAACCAATATTATAGATTTCAGAGAGGAAAAAAAAAAAGGCCTACCAAAAGAAAAAAACTATGCCAAAATTGAGTCTATATTGTACATATATATATATATATATATATAATAACTATCTGTACAATGTATGCTTTACTGCCACTGCTTGTAATGTAAATATTACTCAGAAAAAAGTGGCAGGCAGATAACCTGCCCTGAACCAGAACTTGCAGGACCCAAGACTAATAACATCTAAATATTATTCAAATTTAATGTCAAATTTCAGATATTCAGCATCTTATTTAGTTGAATCTTTAATGTACATGAAGAACTAGGAGACACCTTCATTAAACGGTCCGGGATTCATCGTTGTTGAGGCGCTCAAAGTGTAAGCTGTTCCACATTCTTAGTGGTTCTGGATAGTCCTTGACTTAATCTTCCATCATTTTGCTCGTCATATGCGCTTGTGCGATAATTAGAACTCGCCTCTTCATTGTCCAAACAGCCTGGTCTTTCGGTTAGAAACTGTTCCCAGAAAACATCGTTCACTTTCGCCGGAGCAGCCACAGGCCCTTGATTCTTTGCAGCCTCTTGTGGAGAAGACGAACGTTTCTCTTCATCAGGCAGATTTTTCTTCTTTGGGGCAACCACAATGTCGGACTCCTTTGCGTTGCCCATAAACCTTGGTTCCAGGGCGGTTTCGAGACATAGTTGGGGAGTGCTAGCTGAACAAGGACTGTTGTTTACTTGCGACGGCAAAGATGCTAGACTCAGGTTTAATTGGCAGGACATTAGACAGTCGCTTTCTTCGTGAGAAGTCAAATTTGGCTGTAAAGAATGCAATCTAGGGCTTCCATTAGACGGTGGTTTTATTGACAAGGATGAATCCATTTTAAATCCAAAAGATGTCCCTGTATCCGAAAGCTCTAATGCATAAAGACCTTCTGTTCTTATTGGCATGCCCCTGAGTTCTCCTTCACATATTTTTCTTTGTGAACATTCCCCATCTTCATTCGAACTCTGGTTGCTATTTGAAACCAGGTTAATGTCTGAAACAGCGGGTGACAATTCTAATGTTAGCTTGTTTAAAAATTCTCGGTGAAAGATAGTTCCAAACTCAGGTCTCGAACTACTCTGGTTTTCCAAGAAACTGTCGTCGATGACGGCTGGTTGAGAGTATTCAACTTCAGGCAGGCGTCTTTTCTTATTATATGCTAAATCCATCGATTCAATTTTCTGAACGAGATATTCTATAAAAGCAGGATTTTGAACATTTTTCTCCAGAAAACTAAGCAAATTATCCTGCCTTTTCTCTAGTCCATTCACCCGCTGCGTTATGTTTTCCAATTGGTGCTTTGCTGCTAGCTGCTGTTTGAAACGAGAAATATTTGCCTCAAGCGCACGTTTTTCACTGGAAAGCTTCTCGATTTCTTCATCAAGAGCTGCTCTTTCTGGATCCGCTGAAGAACCCTGTGGGTTACTGTGGCTGTGAATTGGTTTTCTACGGTGGATATTCTTAAGAAGATGCTTTTGATCTTTCAAAAATTCGTCGTTGGCAAATTCCCATCTCTCAGGATCAATCTTGCGAAATCCCTGTCATCAAATCACAATCCAAGAACTCAGTTTACCATGTAGTGGAAGTATAACAAAGCACAAAATCCAATGATTCTAAAGAACACCAAAAATTTGTTGCCCACATACTGAGTATTCTCAAGGGATTTTACTAATTACCATTAAAACTAAAAACAAAAGCCTAAAAAGTCCTTTCAATACGAAACCATAGCTGAGATCAATAAGGAAATTAACTAAACTAACTTGGGTCAAGTATTCCCAACTTAACCTATTTAAGACATTTTTAGGCACCAAAAGACCACTTATATTCTGATAATTCCTTCTAGAGTCTTAAACTAAGTTTAGGCATTTTCATCATCTCTCAATCAGCAACTTATGAACGGCCAAGCATTTTCAAAAAACGCCATATATCAACTTTACAATTGAAGCTTAATGCTTCAAGTCAATTACCAAGTCAATTACCGATACACGCCTCCTATATATTATATGGCTGCAATGATACCTTGGAGAGGAAACCCAAGGGTTCCCCTTGATAAGAACTCCATGAAAAGATTTCTTCTAAAAGTTCTATGAAAAGTTTTGCCCAGTGCAGTGCACGGAGCATATAGAAAAAGATCTCCATGAAAGTTTATATTAAAATAGTTTGACATTTAGCAGCCTAGAAATACAAAGTCTTAGCATCAGCTTTGCAAACCATAGAAGTACTACACTAATAGTATGGTCGCTTGACTCTTGTCGTCAATAACCATTAAATAAGAAATTCAAGAGCTATACAGAACTTTACTTACAGGTATGAAGAAACTAATTCTGCTTGTTCGACTTTGTCAAGCAGTAATCACCGTTCTACTTATGGCATGTTTGTGTATCATCAACGAGAAGGAAATGGGAGAATTTCTCATTTTCCCAAATTAAGAATAAAATTTCAGTAGGTCCCATGAGTTTAGGCGAATTAGGAAAGGTAAAACCGATACTAAAGTATACAACTGGAATAACAGTTACCAAAAACATCCTAAAAAATAACTGAAAGTAACAGTCTAGATTTTGTTTCCCAATCAACTGGAATAAGTTACACCATCACCTCTATATATATACTCTCAGCAAAAACCTAAAATAACACCCCACCCGAACCTAATTTAACACCATTTCTGCCCAAGAACTTCTTAGTAGTTGATTAATTCCAATTCTTAGCTTGCGTTTGGTTCGTTAGTTGGAGATGTAATTTTTAAGTTGGAGTTGGTTGACTTTTTAAAAACTAGTTATAAATTTTGTTAACTTTTTAGAAAAAGATAAAAATTGAGATGAAAAAGTACAGTATAGTTCGGAGTTAAACTTGAATAGTAAATACTAAAAAACGAATTGGATAGTTACCTCTGAACCAGAATTACTTCAACGATTACTTATTATACACAAAAAAATAAAGGATTCAAATCCAATTCTTAATTATAGGTAAGCAACTGAATCAAATGCTCGATTTCCATTTGTACCCAAAGTTTTTCCATTCCACTACACTTTCATGTTTCAAACTTAATCTTAAACATACCCTTTGTTTCCCTGCATGTGTAGCTTCATCAAAAAATATTGTAAACTCCTCTCCTATATTTTCTTACAACCCGCCTTTTTCTTTTTAAAACAAACACTTTCAACTTATTCTAATTTGCTTACAGAGATGCTACAATAATGCTCTACAAAATTTTTTCCACGGACATTGAACTCCAAATAGCTATTAGGAGGACTTACACTGCCTTAACCAAACCCTTAAGCTTTCCTGCCCACCTTTTCGCAGCTAAATTTTCTCTCAAAAGAACGCAATTTCTCTAAAGTGCATGAAGCCTGAGTATCGCCCTAACAGAAAGATACCTTACCGATCTGCAAGAATTTAGACAAATACTTTCAACTTATGCTATTTCGCTTACAGAGATGCTACATTAGCTCTCTACAAATTTCTTTCCACGGACATCAAACTCCGAACTGCTATTAGGTGGACTCACACTACCTTAGCCAAACCCTCAAGCTTTCCTGCCCACCTTTTCTCAGCTAAATTTTCTCTCAAATGATCTCCTAATCAAAAGAACGTGACTTCTATGAAGCGTGTGAAGCCTAATTATCGTCCTAACACAAAGATAGCATACCAATCGACCTAGGCTTGAAATTATGGGTGTCCTAGTTTTACTAGCACAAATTTCAGGTACGATTTCTTTAGCAGAAATTCAGAATCCGAGAGACCTGAGGTGCTTGATTCTCTTGTAATCTCTTTTTTATCGACATAGCTTTCAAATTAGGACATTAATCAGTAACAATTTGAATACTATTTCTCGGTTTCTTATCAGACATTTTCAATCCTCAAACCAAAATTATTCCAAACAAACTACAATATCGCACTGAATTCGATCAAATCATCAACAAACCACAATCGAAACAACTAAATAATCACAATTGAATCATGAACAACAACGAATTGAATCCAAACAAAAAGAGTAAATTAAAAATAATTAATTAATTAATTAAAACAAGGAAGAAGGAAAAAGGAAAAAACTAACGTAGGTATTGAGCTGACGGATGAAGCTGGAGAAGTTGTTGTGCTTGAAGTAGGTGGGGAGAAGGAGGCGGCTGAACTCCGGCGGATTCCAGACGACGAAGCTGCTCTTGCTGGAGCTCCACGACACGATCTCGTCCGTCGCGGAGTCGTCCACCATGTCGTACGTCTTCAGCAGGAACGGCGCCGGACCGCCGCTTCCACCGCCGCCGCCGCTGGCCTCCATCGCCGGATTGGATAAATGGAAGTTTGGATGAGGGGGTTTCCGACGGTTTTCGGCGATGGGTGTTGGGATTTGGGAGGCGATTTTATTTATCTTATTATTTTTTTAAGGGAATTAAGAGAGGCAAGATTGAAGGAAAGGAAGAAAGGGAGAGGGAGAGAGAGGGATAAATGGAAGTGTTGAAGGAAGTCTAAAACGAGTAAAAGCAATGGAAACAATGACAATGGAAATGGAAATGGAAGATTCCAGGCTTTTGGGTCTCTGGCAGCCATTGTTGACTCTTGATACGGTTTGACATGGTGCACCTTCGTTGAAAAAATGGTGCCAGTTCAGCATTCCCCAAAATAACGCTTGTTAGTATTTACAAGATTTTCTTACTAGATTGTGCGGTGCTGATTAATTTTAGGTTTAATTCCATTAATAATCTTTAAATTATATGTTGTATCTAACTTTTGATTTTATACTATCTTTATTAATATTCTGTAAAAAATTTATAGAAATTAAACACGTTTTAATCATATGAGCATTTTCTTAAAGAACGCTTGTTAGTTTTTATATGATTTTCTTACTAGATTGTGGGGTGCTGATTATTTTTAGATTAATTTCATAAATGATTCTTGAATTATACGTCACGTTTTATGTTAATCCCTACCTTTTGATTTTATACGATCTTTGGTAATATTCTGTAAAATAGATATATAAAAATTGAACATTTTCGAATTATATGAGTTTTATTTATAGATAAAATGATAAAGCCATACTAGTAAAGTCATGATTAAATATATCTTGAAAGGAAATTATCCCTGAATCCAAAACTATTTTGAAAGTAAAATGTACTTTAATCAAATATATATTGGACAATTTTTACATCATAGAGTTATTTTGATGGTATTGTTTTCCTATAAAAAAAAATAATTTAATTAAGGTTTTAATCTCAATTAGCTCACGTGATCTGAAAAGGATTTATTTTCATTTAGTTTTTGATGAAGTACTGACATAGGGGCCGTTTTCATAATAGTACAAAAATTCGAGATAGTATAACGTATAAAACTAAAAGTTAGTGACAAACATTAAGAGCATACTCACGGGCCATTTGTAAAAATATCTTTATTTTTAGAGTTATTTCACAAATGGCTCATGAATTATACTCCTACTCTCAAGTTGGTCCATGACTTTTAGTTTTTACATGTCACTCTATCTCGAATTTTTTTTACTGCTACAAAAATAGCTCATATGTTTGTACTCCGTCGTAAATTGAACATAAATTTGAACACGTTCAAGTCATATAAACTTTATTTAAGATAAAAATCGTAATAAACATTTTTATTAGAAAAATTGTACCTCTGAAGTAGTTTAGTTAGGAAAACTTGGGAATAGCTCCTTTCATGCTTATGTTTAGGATTTTTGCCCAATTTAATTACTGGCTCTTATTTTTGCCATTTGATCACTTTTATTTGAAATTGTGAGAGGATAAAAATCATGAAGTTATTAGAAATATGGCAATCTTCCAGAGATGTGCATGGGACATTTTAAAAAAAAAACCCTTAATCTTATTTGTGTCCAAGAATTTTAAAATCATTCTCATTTTTTCTTTAAAAAAAAAAAAAAAAAAAAAAAAAGCACTCCCACTTTATTTTCTTAACTTTGATTTAACCCTACTTAAAATAAACTTTTTTCTTAAATTTTTTTTACTAAAAATAGAAATAAAAACATGTGATTAGATATAGTCACATGATTTTTTTCGTTGTCGAAAATTCTAACAAATGAAATTATAGACGAATCCAAACTACTAGTTAGAATCTCAGATTTCATGTGTCTGTGCTTTTGTTTTTGTTTTTGTTTTTTTTTTTTTCGTATGTTATGATTCTTATGAAAGATGACTGCTCGTTATGAGACACTTACAAGGCACAAGAGTGTGACATGAATGAACCAAATTTTGTTGCCGACACTTGTATATAAATATATATATACATATATGTATGTATGTATGTATAAGACTTGGAAGTTTAGCTTGGTACAATAATCAATAATGTTTGCACGTGATACCCCAATCTCGAGTATTCAAGAGGGTGCAATGGACAGGGATCGTTCATGAAAAATGACTACTACTTCACGGCGTTGCCCTGCCGATACCTTCCCTAGGGTCCCCCTATGTTGTCTCTCCCCAAATTGTGAAATTCTCTCACCCTAAAACAACTAGTAGAACAAAAACCTCATGAACTTTCTATTTTTTTTTTACGATTGAGTTTCACAGTAGATAATGCATTTCCTGATTGTTGAATTTGATCAAAATCATATCAAAACGAAAAAATATACATAACAGATTGTTTTTTCGAGTTGAAAGACAAAATCTTATTGATAATTTATTTATTTTTCTTTTTCCGATCCTATGCTAAAATTTCTTATTTTCCACACCAGGGGTGCCACTTAGTTTCCTAATAGAAAAAAGACCACCCACTTTGTTGTTTTTGACCTTTTGAACATCACTTTAAAGAATCAAACTTTATTCCTCACCAATATGGATGCTAATTGAAACAAATAAAACATCTCTTTTGCTCAGATTGATTAGCTTTTACTTTCTCCAATTTGTGCACTGCATAAAAAATTTTCCCATAAAAAAAAAAAAAAAATCAACAACAACAACAAAACAAAAGATCACTATTAGAGACAAATAGCTTGTGAAGCAGTTGTAAGAGATGTGCAAAATTGGATTCATGAACCAACCAACCAACCACTCACTTAAAGGGGCTTTTTTTTCTTAAGCAAGAAAGAGTACAAACTATCGTTCAGCATACGAATCTACTTTCTCATTTCAGTGCTCGCCTTTTTGAATCAAAAGTTGGGGCCTTCTTGGCTTTCCATGAGAAAATGACTAGAAAATTCCGCATTTATCAGTATATATCACTATATATGTATATATATATAATCCAATGCAACAAATTTGGAATATAATTTCTACTGCTTTAATTCTTTAGCCTTTTATACCAATCAGCAAATGTATACTTGTAATCATCCTCTTCTGCAAAACCAACACTAGGATCTTTCCCTTCCCTTATCACCCTCCTAACTTCCTCTACCCTCTCAATAACTCCCTTTACTGCCAAATCAAATGCATCTTCAAGACTCTCCAATCTCGACCTCGGATCTGCATAAATTATCTTCGGTATAAGCCTTACGACTTCTTCTCTCATAACCTTTTCCTCTTCCTTCGAAATTCCGAGCAAAACCTTCTCAATGTCCCCATCTCTCAAATTCTTCACATCCCTCACAGGAATGTACACCGAGTACTTGGTGTAATTCTTGGGAAAATGCCATAAGTACTGTGAATAAGCAGTGCCCGGATGGAAAAAAACCGGTATACACCCTGCCAAAATCGAGTCGAACGTTGATCTTCTAGTGTACGAATCCCCCGGGGGCTGCAGGCAATAGACTGAGCTTTGGAACACTTTCATGACACTAACAGGATTGCTACAACTGTTCTCAACAGAACCGCAATCTATGAACCTGCAAGAGCGTGATGTTTGACATTGATCAATGACTTTACCCCTCATCGAATTTGCAATCTCCGGTCTAGGTGCACCGGCGAATGTGAACAAATAAGGCCTTGACATGCTCCTCATCCTGTCCTGCCACTCATACACCATTCGATCCTCCGCCGGATGAAAGTAGGTCGGATAGGGAATGGCATAGTCGTTCCTCCACGAGCTCCCTTCGACTGAAAGCATCGACATGTTCATGGATTCGGGCAGGAACCGGAGTTTGCTACCCCAATCAGAAGAATTATCCGTTTGCCTCCTGAAGTCCCAAGAAATCCTGCCTGCAATCAAGAAATGGTCCCTCCCCCACATTCTCCTCCACTCGGGTTGTCTCGAAAGCCAACCGACTAGATCACGAGCAGAAGAGTCTCTCACCGAGATGTTCGGATCCCACAACCGGAGACTAACATCTAACCCCGCGTAAAACGGCACGAACACGGCCGACGCCAAGGAAGAATCTTTTGTCAAACACCTGTAGTGCTTCATTTTGTTGTGGAAAATGACCTCCAACATAAACTGGTTTGTGGAGAACCAACTCTTGTTGGACAAAACCCCTTCGAAACCGTCGATTTCGGGACCAAGACCCTGGTTCTTTAAGTAAGGACACATTGAATTATCGGTTCCTCTAGTGAGAAGCCTACAATTCTCGAGCAAATCATAGTTGAATCTTCTCGGAAGATCATGAACATAAACATATTTACCAGAACAGAAATCTGGTTCTGGAGTTGAGTTCTTGGTTTTTTTGTTAAGTACAAGGTTGACCCTTTTGTCCGCAACACCAACTAAAGCTGAATAATCAAAGCAAAGCAAAACGGAGAACAAGGCAAGGCAAGTGAAAAAGGCTAACCAGGCTTCTTGAGAGCACTTTCTGGTGGTGGTGGTGGTGGTGGTGGCTGGCTTTTCCATTGCCGTTTTCTGAATCATCAGCTTTTTCTAATGTTGTTCTTCAACAATGGAGGAAAATGGAGAAATGCCCATATGAGTTTGTAACGTTTTTGATGGTTTTGAGAGGTTTTTAAGGCTGTGAAAAAGTACAAAATGGCCGACGAAATCTGATTGTTGTCTGTTGAATGTGTGAGAAAATGTGTTTGGGCGGAAACAAACGGCCGTTACTTTGTGAGCAAATTAAAGGAGAGTCATAAATGCGGAGGGACACATGTCTCCCTATATATGTAGCGTTGTTCTTCTTTAAGGAATTATAACTTTTATTTTTTATTTTTTGTTTTTAACTTTTTCTTTAATAAAGAAGTAGGGATTTGGGGCAGAGATGAAGGGGTTTATTACCTTTTTTAATATTTCTTGTGGAAGAAAGAGTGTTAAATTGCGGGGCAGAAATTGTGGAAGTTCAGTTTTATTTATTAATTTTTTCCCTCCCACTTTTGCACACTTACCCCTTCAAGTTTTTGTTTTTACACTTCCTCTCCAAATATTTAGTTTGGACAATTTTATTTTCTAAACTGTTTAAATTGTTGTAATAATCTCATATTGCTTAATTTTTTTGTTAAATTGGTGACATAATAAAGCCAACGTGTGCCTCAAGTGGGACAGAAAATCACAAGTTCGACCAAAAAAAATTTCAAATTTATAGCTTGTTTTGAAAGGTAGTTCAAACTACCAATTCAAACTAAAATTTTTGTCATTTTTCTAAAAAAATTTTGTCTTTTCTGAAAACTTTTTTTGTCTTATCTAAAAAGTCAACAAAAATTACTATTATAACTAAAATATTTCAACTCAAACTAACATACCAAACAAACCCTAGTCTTACAGATTCAATCCTCGATTTAATGGAAGTTACGTAAAATCTGACGTGTTGTAACAATTTAACAAGTTTGAAAAGTAAATTATTAAATTAGCATTTTGGAGGACAAGTTGTTAAAATCTGAAAGGTTTAAGGGATAACCGTGCAAAAACCTGTTTTTATTGGAATATCTATAATTTTATATTATGAATTTTAATTGTTTTCAAAATGTGTCTCTACGGGCATGTTTTTCAATCCATAAAGAAATATAATAAAAAAGATAATGAGATTAGGAAAAAAAAAAAGTAAAGTAATTATGAAAAAAATATTATTTCCTTTCAAAAATAAAAGATTATTAATTATCTTTCTAATGTATATTCGTATATTAAATAGTTTAATAATAACAATAAAATTCCTTTTATAGTATTTATTAAACTTTTAATATTTAATAATTTAATCAACGTAAGTACTAAAGTATTTTTTACATAATTAAATAATTTTTTTTGACTTATTGAAGGTAAATAAATAAATTTATTATTCATTCCCTTTAACATAAAGAGATTTCATTTTACTTATTTTCTGTATTATGTGTGGACCACTAAATTTTCATGATTGATTTTATAAGTAAATATATGATTACATGGGAAAGAAAATCACTACTTGTTCTCATTCTCCTTTTCATACAAAGTAAACATGCTTTTAATTTTAAATTCATGTTGAATTTGTCACTTTTCAAGATCAAAATGATTTCGACCATAAATTTACAAATTCATATTACGTTCATTAATTCAGAGGTTAAAATCAGTTATAAATTTGATATGATTTCATAATTCAGAGATACAATCTAAAAAATATCTACAATACAAGTGTAGTATATTTATTAATTTAAATTACAAAGCATAAATACGATTTGGTATCAATCTTAGGGGGTCTTAACGTGAACACATTTTTAATGTCAGTTTAGTACTTGATTTTATCATGTGTTTGGGATATTCGCTTGAGTTAAAAAATTTGAGTTGGAATTGAATTATACGTTTGGTTATGTGTTTGGCTAGGTAGAGTTAAAAAATGTAAAAATTTAAAATATTTTCAAAAAAAAAAATATCAATATAGATCTTATTTCATTTATTACGAAATTCTATGTAATAAAAAAATCTCATTTAAATTTATATATATAAAGTTATAAACTTTTAATTTTAAATTTTTAAGTAATAGTTGAAACTGTAAATTATGAAACAAAATTAACTTTTTTAGAAGATGACAAAAACTAAATTAAAATTTTTCAACTTCAATTAATAAATCAAATATAGCCTTGTGTCAAGGATCATTACTAATATATTCAATGATAATGGGGTGATGTACTTCTTGTCAAAAAAAAAAAAAAAAAAAAAGAAGAAGAAAGAACCCGTCAATAGATCCTTCCATACGTTTCTACCAACATCTGAGACAACTTCTGATACCAGTCTTTTGTTTTTTTTCTTACCCAATCATGCAATAGAAGTGCAGCACCTTTCAGGAATTCAATTTATATATATATATATATAT
This sequence comes from Ficus carica, assembly GCA_009761775.1. NCBI lineage: Eukaryota > Viridiplantae > Streptophyta > Magnoliopsida > Rosales > Moraceae > Ficus > Ficus carica. The sequence goes on from CM019746.1 coordinate 4,853,239, forward strand.
ATATATATATAGGACCTGTTTGATGGAGTAGTTTGAGTTGAGATTTTTAAATTTTAATAGTAAGTTTTTTTAAATTTTTAAAAAGACAAAAAAAATTTTGAAAAAAAGATAAAAACTTTTTAAGAAAAATATAAAAAAGTTTAAGTTGAATGATTTGAGTGATTGAGGCAAACATACCTATAATAATTTTTAATTTTCCTTGAAGAAAGAGGCCAAGACTCGGAATTAGATATAGAAAGCGTAAGGGATGTGCAGTATCTTCCTATGGCAGCATTGGGATTCTAGACCTAAAGGTGAAGTGGCACTACAGTGAGTGAATGACCTTTAGCTCCCTTGAACAACATTTGACAAATTCAATGTTAGGCAAATGACCCTTTTTAGCCTCCGTAAATTATGGAGTCGCCCCTTTTTCTCTTAAAAAAGTGCATTAAAGTTCAATATGTTTTTTTTTTTTTTTTTTTTTTTTTTTTTTTGGGGTACAATCACAAATGAAAGAGGATCGTTTTTTGTTTTTGTTTTTTTCGTTTGTTTGTTTATTTATTTATTTATTTTGCTGTAGAAAAGAGATTTTGTTGAAAAACAAAAATTACAGTAAACATGTCATTTTAAAATATATTTAAAGTAGATAATATATTTTAAAATATTTTAGATAAATAACAAATTAAAAATTAATTTTTGTTTACGAGAGTATTTCATAATTTTGTCTTAAATATTTTCGTAAATAAATTATTTACCGTAAACATGTTGTTAATTTTAAATATCTGTTTTTGAATTTGGGATAAGATATTTGAATTTTTCATCTTATAATGAGTTATGTGTGTAATTACAACAAAAGTATGTCTGAAACTAATTAAAGATGTTTGAATATGTTATTTCCCATAATTATTTAAAAATAATAATAATATTTACCTCTTTCTCTCCAAATGATTTATAATGAATAGTTGAGATAGTCCTTAACAAAATACAAGGTAGACACAATTCCTTTAAAAAAAAAAAAGAAAAAAAAAAGGTAAAACATATACATAGATTAATAATTTTAGATCAATTCTAGGATAATGTAGAGTTCAAATCTCATTACATAAAAAATATTAAAAAAATGGTTTTCTTAGTGAAGTGTTACTATTCAAGTTTAAGCTAATTTGTTTTCCTAATTTAAATAATAATTGGGGGGGGGGGGGGGGGGGGGGGGGGGGTGGGTGGTTGTGGTGGGTGGGGGTGGGTTAGATTACCATCTTTACTGGAATTTTTAATCTAAATTCTTGCACGACTAAAAGGACTAGAAACTAAACACCTTAAACAGACGTGTTTAAAGTACCTTTACTACAAGGAAAATGGAAAAGAATTCCCTTTTACAAATGTCAAAAACTTGAACGTTTTTAAAGTTTGAAAGTTTTCCCAAAGCTTTATTCAAGTGACTGAGTGAGTGAACAAATTTGTCGGCGGAAAAGAGCATGTGAGAGACGCGTGCCAAGGCATAGACCAAATATTATCCACAACATTCCTTGACATCGTTGTTATATGTCTACTTCCATTTTTTTTTCCCCCAATATGAGGCATTACACCGACCTCGACCTCTATCTCGAAACCCAACTCTGACCCTAATCCTAAAACTTGACTCCGACCCCGACCCCAGTCCCAAACTCGACCCCAACCCCATCTCGAAATCCATCCAAAAACCCAAAACACGACCCCGACCCCCGCCCTGAAACCCAATCCCAATCCTTATCCTGAAACCTAACATCGACTCTCATCTCGAAACTCAACCCCGACCTTCGTCCCGAAACCTAATCCTGACCTTGTCCTGAAACACGACCCTAACTTTTGTTCTAAAACCCAACCCGAAACTCCATCTCGATACCGACCCCGACCTTCATCCCAAAACTCAAAATTAACCCCGATCCCAACCTCTGTCCCGAAACCTGACCCCAATTCTGAATCTTGACCCTGACTGGGATTATGAAACCCGACTTCGGTCCCCATTTCAAAACCCGACTCCGGTCCCAGGGTCATAACATAAATTTTATCTTTTGGAAGCTCGATTTTTAATACAATACAATAGGTGACAAATAAGCAACGTAATGTATTATATAATATTGTAATATATTACAAAACCAAACATTATATTGTATAATAACAATACAATACAATACGACGTGTCAAACATGTCTTAAAGGTCTTCATTTATCCGGTGGTTGAATTCCTTGCATGCTTTGAACCTATCTTTGACGCTCCCTTGCTCTGGCTTGAGAGGCAGGTCAACAATCAATGAGTCAAAATAGTTAGGTTGAAGTTTTTTTAACTTTTCAAATATTAATTAAAATTTTTATTAAATTTTTAGAAAAAAAGATAAAAATGAATTGTAACATTGGTATTCCAAACACCCCATAAGTCTCATTATCACTAGGTGATTACTAGTCCTCTGCCAATTGTTTATTTACCTCTCTTACTACTCTTCACTTCCATATGCTTTGTATCGCTAATTTGCTTTTTGGCAATACAGGGTGTCTTGGGAACCGTTTTCTATCGATTTCTTTTGAACCTAATCGACCCCATACCATGACGGAGGCCCTACCATAATTGCTTTGTTACAACTTTGCAACTTCTTGGACCACATTAGCACCATTGCCAACCAATTGAGGACTACCACATTTAGCTAAAAACTGCATTTCATACTAAGAAAATACTTTTTCATCCCGCATACTCATAGACCATTGATCCATCTTGTGGTTCTTCTTATTTTAACAATTTCATATATATATTATTTATTTCGTCTAATCTCCTACCTTTTATTTAAAAGTACGAATATACGTTTCGTTCTGTCTCCACCAGTTGTTACGTGACTGACAACTACGTCATCGTCAATATCACGTGATGATTTTTTTTTTTTTGATTTTGATTTTAATTTATTTGTCTATTCCGGTGGTGTGTACTAAGATTAGTTTATGTAAATATGTTATTGATCCATCTTCTCTCTCATATCTTTCTCTACATACTCACATGGATCGGGTCACCCGATCTGTCCGTATTTGCAGCTTTCGGGTCTAATTAGCCAACCCGAGTATCAATTCCGACTGCTAGCGAAAGCTTTTGAGAAACTCAGACTCAGAGACACCAGAAAATAGCAGCTGAAAATGGCGGCAAACTCCGAGGTGTGTTTCTCAGATTCCCTCTCATTCTTCCTCTTCTTCTCCTCCTATCCACACACATTCTTATCACGCATAAAATGGTTCCATTTTTTCTTCAAATTGATCACCAGAATCGGAGTTCCGAAACCTTTCGTCTCTTCTCCTCTTCCGGTGAAACTTTCAATTTCGGCTTCGGCTTTTTCGACTCTCCGGCGCGGCCCCTGCCTCCTCCTCCTCCGTCCGTCGAAGTACTTTCCACCGAGGTATTCTCAATTCTCTCTCGCTCTCTTTTATTTTTTTGTTGTTGTTGTTCATGCTCGTGTAGCACACGCGCCGTGTGTTTCGATATTTATGGTTTGTTTGGAGGAGAAATTGGGAATATTTTTGGGATTTTTGAGTTTGATTGAGCTTGTGGTGAAACAGGCTTCGACTTCGGTGAAATACACTGTTGAGCCCGTGAACTTGGATGGACTTACTTTGCTCAAGGTGACTCTTTTTTTTTTTTTTAATTTTATTTTTGTGTGCTGGTTCTTGAAGAAAATTGGAGAGAAATGAATGAAGGAATATGAAAGAGAGAAAATTTTGGATTTTTTATTTATTTAATTGAGCTTTTTTCAGCATTGAACAGCTAAAATGCTTACCCATTTGGCATTGCTTTGTTTATGTTTTTAGGCAGTAGAATGAAAAGTTATGACTTTTCAACCCCATTTTTGAAGGTGCTTAGTCGAACAAACATGGAATTTTAATTTTCTAAAAGAAGTCATGTTTTGTGGCTTTATCTGGAAGCTCTTCTGAAAAATTATCCAAACATTCTCAGAAGTAGTTTTTTGGAGCTTCCTGTAAGCAATGTTCAATGGGCTATTTAAGGTTTAAAGTAAGATTCTATAGTGTAGTATGGGTTTTTTTTTTTTTTTTTTTTTTAACATTTTCTCTCCCTTAGAGAATAGAAAGAAATGGTGGATACAGTGAGAAATATTTTGACTTAAGATTGCATAGTTTTGCTGGCTCATATTTGACTTTGATGAGTGGTTTCTGTGGTGCTTCTTTTTCAGGGCCGTGTTAGTACTAAAGAGGTGTTTGCTTTGTCCAACTCGGATTTAGTCCCAGGCAAATATGAAGGTGACTGGTATTCTCCATTTACATTCTTGTTTCTTCACAGTTCTTTCATTTATTGCATTGTGTCCTGGTAACTTTAATATATTTTTCTTATAGATTTTAGTTTCCGGGATTAGGATGTGCTTGATTTTACCTATGCTCCAAATTTCCAATAATTTTTTTTTATTTTTTATTTTTCCTTCTCTTCTTGTCTCTTTTCTGATTCTTGGTTTATGTTTTAGGGGGACTAAAGTTATGGAAGGTTCACTAGATCTAGTTAAAGCTCTTCGCTCTGAGGTTGGACATGGGCATTTAGCATTTACAGGGAAGCGAGTGTTAGAGGTGGGAATTTTACGTTTTTGGCGATTCTAATCTGTACCTTTCCACAATGTTTGAAACACTACTTTGTGTCTTAACATGTGATTAGTTACCGATTATTAAGATTGTACTACTTGTTGGGTGCTCTGGTCTTTCCTTAATGTTCGTGTTTTTTTTTCGTTCTGAAGGTTTTCAAGTAGAAAATATTTTCCCAGTTACTATCAAAGTATTTTGAAAGTTAGCAACAACATTTCTGTTAGCTTCACTCGAACTGAAATTTGTATATGAGACACACCATTGATCATACAAGGATTTTTTAGTTTTAATAAAATTTCTCCTACTTGATTTAAATTATAAAGATTTCTTAGTAAGCATTACAACTCTTAGTTTACTATCATATTTCAATTCATGAAACTTCTGGGCCATGTGATTTTTTGTGACTTCCTGAGAGTTGTTGATTCACTGCACTTGGGTATATTATCGTGGTATATGTTATTTTCGGGGCAAGTAATCTTAATTGTTGGGGAAAAAAATACTGGGCATAATTAATGGCAAAGACTATTTTCTAGGTGTGTACTTCTCTTCTACACCCCATTATATATGATCTCAATGGGTTTGAGTTGAATGACCTAGAATTTTGTTTTTCGAGGTCTAAATAAACTCTAATGGATTTAATACGACAACGTGTCAATTTCATTTGGTAATGTTAACTACGTTGGTGAAATGGAAACTATAAAGAAGGATTAATTGGAGTATTGAATCTGTTAACCCTGTCGTTTATTCTGATGAAAAGGTAAGGAAGTTTATGGCTTCATGACTGGTATAGAAAGCTTAATTTTAGGCACTCTCAGTGACTTCAATGATTAATTCCCATGGAAGGGTGTTGGCAAGAGATGAGACCTCATTTATTCCTCGTTATGAATTTCTCTCATTTCTCTTTTTAAAATTTTCAGCTTGGATGCGGTCATGGACTCCCTGGAATCTTTGCATGCCTTGAGGTGAATCTTTTCATTCTTGGCTTCTACTTCAGTGTCCTTAATTAGTTGCTCTAAGCTTTTTCTTTGGTTGCATTAGGGTGCTGGTGCCGTTCATTTCCAAGACTTCAATGCCGAGGTCCTTAAGTGCCTTACCATACCCAATTTAAATGCGAATATCCAAAAAGTAGTTTCGCCTTCAAAAACAAATGTGGCAGATTGTGAGACGGGGACAGAAGTTCGTTTCTTTGCTGGTGATTGGAGTGAAATTGATAAACTTCTTCCCCATGTGCGTGACACTAAAAAGGAACCCGAGTGTAGTTCAGGGGATTGTCCAGATGATGGTTATGATATAATTTTAATGGCAGAGACGGTCTATTCCACCACTGTTTTTCAAAGACTTTATGACCTTATAAAGAAGGTATTGCTTTATAGAGTGAATCTTACTAATATTCTTGTTTATTAGATCAACGTATGGCTTTAAAGAGTGTTTAATATGTGCAGTGCATGAGGTATCCAAATGGTACAGTTTATATGGCAGCAAAGAAGCATTATTTTGGAGTGGGGGGTGGAACACGGCAATTCCTATCTAAGGTGGAGGAAGATGGTGAGCTATTGCGGAGATATATAATCTCGAATATTATATTTCCTCTGAAATATTGAGCTCTAAAATTTCTTTCCTTCGTTCTTTCTTTCTCATGTTCCTCGCTGTGTTGATCACACTAGGGATTGGAATGGTTGCAAAAAATCGTTTTCATGCATTTGTAGGCTAATTATTTTAACCAATTATATTTTCTGACCACCTGAATTGCATGATTATGTGTATAACTGGATTACGAGCAATGAGATCATGGATAAGGCTATTTGCCATGCATGGTTTTCTTTGCTTCCTACTTTCCGCATTTAATTAAATGTACTATTTATATTCTTCAATTTTCTTTTTAAATCTTTTAAAACTAGATTTATGTGATGTTCTGATAATTACTCAATAGAATATTGATATAGTTCGGTAAATTTTTTTTTTCTCTCCTCTAAAACCCCGCAGGTCTTATGGCTTTCAGTATGGTTGCTGAAGTTGCAGATGGCTCTTCTAATATTCGAGAGGTATGGAAGCTCTCATTTAAGTAGGTGTCGAACACTCTAATTGAAGGCTGTTATTACCTTACTCGGATATAATGTTGAGAAAAACAAATGTAGAGGATGTTCCATGATTAGACGACCTCATTTTTTTTTTATCCTAATATATCTTTTTCTGTTCATTTTCTATTTTGGGTTTGTGCACCAAATCATGCTGCATACTCTGAATAGCTGGGAATGCTTATAATTTTGTTGTCGTTTTTTACCCGTCAAAGAGTTATTAGGTCCTATTTTCGTTTGTTTTCTGTTATTATTATTACGGTGTTAGTATGATAGGAAGCCACAAATTGCTAGGGTTCTTATTGTTCACATCTTTTGCTATTCTTATGCTTGGTTGTCATATAATTCATTAAATGCAATCTCACTGTAAGCCGAAATAAAAAGCTCGAAAAAAGAACTAGTGAATTTAGCTGATAGATCTTGGACATGGGTTGAAATAGATCAATACTTTGTCAAAACATCAAGTTATACAGTTTATTAAGGAATTGATGACAGTATGATGAATCATTGAAAAATATAGGGAAACCAAAAAAAAAAAAAAAAAAAAAAAAAAAAGGAGAAAGAGAAAAGAAAAGAAGGGAAGCTGCTAACTCTTGCACACTTCGATTTAATCATATACTGGGTAGAAAACTAGAAATGTTTGCTTTCAAGCTTGAAGCCCTTAGCATAGGTTTGTAAAACCCACAGCGCTTTGAATCAGGAATTAGACCTACAACGATAGTATTTTTGGCACCCCCGGTCTGGAGGGTTAGACGGTTCGGGGAGACAGTCTCCGGCTTTGCTATAAGCTTCCCCTCTATTACCCCTGCAAACTGGTTGATCTGGCTTTAAGGCTCCAGGTGTGATGTACTTTCCCTGTGCTAGAATCCTTCTACTTATCTCTGACTCCATCAGCATCTCACCTTCTACCTCGCACTCTGCTATCGAGCCATTGCAGGGAGCATATGCTATGCCTCCAATCAACGAGGCGGTGCTCCCGAAATAGAGAAGGCTTAGAATAAGGATGTAGTAGTAGAGTTGGAGAGAAACCATGATTTCTGACCTGTGTTTTTTCGTTTCTGCGGCTTCTACTCTTTCCCACTCAGAAGCACTTTATATTAGAAGTCTCTCGCATTTTTTTTCTTATATTAGATTAGAAAAAAGGAGGTAGTGGAATCTCCATTCACAGAAGCGGAGCGGCCGAGCACTTCACCAAACCAATGATTATCTTTGTAGTCGTTTTTTGTACACGCATTTCCACCAAATCACATTTTATAATTATCTTTATTGTCAAATGTGTGGGGTAGGTTAATTATATGAAATCCCAGGCGTTTAAGCGCCGGTCTGAAAGTAAAGAAAATATGAGTGGTTTAATGCTTACATTTAAAAAAAAGAAAAAAAGAAAAGAAAAGAAACACTTTATGATAAAGATTGAACCCTTTTCGCACACACATACACACGTCTCTCTCTCTCTCTCTATATATATTTATATATGAAAAGATAATTTAATTAAGACATCTTCATTGCTCTGGTTGGTCTTGTTTGGATTAGCTTTTGATGATGATTTTAGGTGGTAAAGAAAGTAGCAAAAGTCTTTAGTTTGTAAATAAGCTTTGCTTACTTTTCGTCCTTAAAAAAAAAAGACAAAAGAAACTTGGTGTAACAAGAGTGATACAAAATATGCTTTCAAGTTAGTCCATGAACTTTTCCTGGTTTGGTACTTTTGTATCCTCCTTATTTTTTGACAATTTAGTCCATTCTGGATTTCCTCAAACTTAACCCTCATCAGGTTGGAGCTGCTACTGTTTGGAAATTTGGGGACTAAATTGCCAAGAAAAATATTGGATGGAACTTATAAGTGACAAACCATGAGGAATCCTAGCAAAAAAAAAAAAAAAAAGAGGAGAAATCCAAGGGACCCTAGTGCTAAAATCTCCTTTTGATAGGAAAAAGAGACTAAAATAAGAATCATGGCAGTTTATATAGTTTCAATGGATTTGCATTTCACTTGATAAGATTATTAGATTTACTGCTTAAGGCTACAAAGCATTTTAATGAACCAGCGCTTTATCAACTGAGAAATAAATAGGGTAAATTGTTAAGTCAGTTTCTAAACTTTTAAGTTTGTATAATTTTTGTCCTTTTTTTTTTTTTCCTTTTTTTTTTTTTTCGTAGCATGAGTGACTACAAATTATTAAAAATGTTGTAACAATAGTCATTTTTGTTATTTTTTGATGGAATCTGTTAGCATTACTAGAACAAATAACTGACGGATGCCGTTCAAAATTCATGGAAAGGATTATTATAGCAGTATTTTGATATTTTTCATTCAAATTATGAAAAAAAGAACAGGGATTAAAGATGCACAAACTTAAAAGTTTAGGATCTAAACCAATAATTTACCCAAATAAATAAAAAAGAAAGAAGGGGACGAAGTAGAAAAGAAAAAGACTAATGGAACATAATGGTCCATTCGTAACGTGTTTGGTTGGAAATTTGACTATAGGAAAGTGACCTCAAAGGTTGGAGTACCAACTTCCTATCCCACTATTATTATTATTATTGATTTTCAATCAGCAGAGCTTTTTCCGCCACTGATTTTTTTTTCTTTCTTTCCTTACATCAAGTTTGCTTCACGTTGCCTAAAGACCGTTTTCTATTTGTCTGTTTTTTTTTTTTTAAGGTTTTTAAAATATTATAATACATAGCAGAATTATCATATAAATAATTTATATAAATCATATTTACCATGTAAATGATGCATTTACGTATCATGTCAATGATTAATTACGTCTTTACCAAGTAAATGATTTATTTACATCTTTATCAAATAAATAATTTATTTATGTCTTATAATTACATCATTTACCTAGTCAATTTTCTATTTACATGATAAATATGTTATTTATTACGAACATTTTAAAAATATATTATTTACATCGATTGTTTACTAAAAACTACTATTTACAATAGTTTGCCCCCTTTTTTTTCCCCTCCTTGTTAAAGATTAAAAAATAAATAAATTAAATTAATAAAGTGCAAGTGTGCTCAAATGAATGACTCCAATAACGGAGTAAACATTTTATTAGGAAGTACTAATAACTATATAATAAATAATTAGTAGCTTTTCTGATCACGTTTTCGTTTTTAAAAGGGTTACTATGAAAATTTATTCAAAATTGTAAGCTATTTTAAAAAAAAAAAAAACTAAATTTGAGAGGGATTAAAGCCCTCGATGACTTCATTCTTTACGTCTCTAGAATGACTGGAACTAAATAATCATTGGTTAAAAAAAAAGGGGTCCCTGCCAGGTAAATCTTTTACTTATGTAATTTCACACCTAAACAGGTTAGTAATTGCAGACGTAATCTATTTGTAATTTCATATATAATTTTGTTATAAAGTAGAAATTTCAAATCCTCACTTTTAAAAAAAAAAAAAAAAAAAAACCCTCCTCCGCTTCTTCTCAGTGACAAATTCTGGAATTTTTGTGGCTTGGTCTTAAAGTCTCTCACCAGCCCATTATCTTTTGCTCAACATTACTACTCGTTTGTAAAATTAGCTTTAGTAAGTGGGAAGATTAAGGGGCCGTTTGGAGGAGTAGGGGAGAATGCTTTGTTTGGTTGAATGGATCAAATCTAAAAATTTCAACTAAAGTTTTTACTTTTTTTGAAAAAGTCAACTAATTTCTTAACTAGTTTTTAAAAAGTCAATTAACTCCAACCTTAAAATTTCAACTCAAACTAGCCAACTAAAACAAACCAGGAGTTTTGGAGATATTTTAATTGCAGATGAGTTGAGTTTATGAAAATATGTGTTTGGTTTTTTTTTTTTTTAATTCTTGAAAAAAAACTATTTGCAGTGAAAGAGTGTAAAATCTTAAAATATGTTCAGAAAAAATATCAATATGGATCTTGTTTTGTTCATCTCGAAATTTTATACAGTTAAAAAAAATCATCTTATTTTGACTTGAAATAATAAAATTATGAAAATATAACTAGTGAAAAGTAATTTGTTATGGAGTGAAAAGTAGTTTTGAATTTTTTTAAAAAAATTGCAATTTTATTTCCAATATTCCCCCAAACGGGTCTTAAAATATTAGTCAAAGAGATCAATGAGTTTTAAGAAAATTATGAGATTAACGCTTTTAGTGTACATATTTAGAATTTTTTTCTCATGATTTGAATTTTTATCTTAAAATCACTTTTTATTTGATATTATAAGAGAAAAATCAGAATCATAAGATAATATTTTAGATATATATTCTTTTTAGAGCATTTTTTTTTATAAAAAAAGTGAGTATTTCTACAGCTTACTTGGCTTGACTAATTTGGGTACTTTTTTTGGATTTTGTAATGTCGGTAGCGCGTGAGTGGCACTTCACTTCACTTTGTATAGCAATTTGCACGTAAAACATCAGAGCTTAAACTGTGAAGGTCGTTGCAGCCCCACTTTGGCGCATGCTGGTTGGTTGGATCGGGATTTTAGCATGAAATTTCAGTTCACATTCATGTCCACGCGTATATCAATATAATTATTATATTATTTATTTTTCTATTTATCTTTTGAAAATAAATAATGTTAAGGATAACAATTCTAATTCTAACTTTTTGATTATTCCCTCACATATAATCTTTTTTTTCGATGAAATAATTAATTGATATGAAAATATTTTAAGCACTTATCAATAAAATAATAGCAACTCATATGTCATATAGATTGATATTTAAAAATTGATATTAGAGTTGATGTTCCTAATATTTTTCTTTGAGAATATACTTGAAAATTGGTAGCACCCAAATCTTTCGAAATAGTTAGAGATATGTAGTTTGAAGTTAGTACAATCGTGTACGAATCGACCTCTGTAGTAATGAAAGTGTGGTATGAATAAGATAAAGAAAAAAGACATGTATAAATAATAAATTAATATAACTTTGAACTGAAATAACTTGAGAGTTTTGAAAACAATAAGGGAAAATTGCTATATTAGTTTCTAAATTTTTAAGTTTGTATAATTTTAATACATTTTTTTTTGTTTTCCCTTGGAGTATCTCTAAACTATTAAAAAAGTTGTTACAATAGTCTTTTATATTATTTTTGGATTACATTTGTTAGTGAGTATTATTTTGTGACCAAATTACTGAAGGAAATGTTCTGACAGCATTTTAACAAATGACCAAAGTTGCACGTACTTAAAAGTTTAGAAAACAAGATGAAAAGAAATAATGGAAGTTAAAGAAAATAAGAAGGAGATGAAAGATTTTGTTTTTCCTTTATGTTATTTGGTATCATGAAAGGAGAGAAAATAAAAAAATTGTGTAATTAGTATTATATATATATATATATTATTTTACTTTAAAAGCAAAGACAAAAAAAGTAACTTTAGTAGTTATTGGTGGATTTTAGTTTTCCTCTCACTTTTGGAGGGAAAAAAAATTATATCCACTTTTTTATTCCCTTATATTTTTCTTTCCCTTCTCTTTTCCTTATCAAACAACTAACTCCATAAAATTCCCCCAACTTTTCCCTCATCCCACTTCCTTCCTTCCTATTTTCCATCATACCAAACATAGCAATAGCAAAAACAAGCAATTTATCCTAACAATAACAATTACAACAACTACAATGAAAAATGAATATGAATATAAGAACTAAGTTGCCCTTGATGCTTCTTTTAAGCACTTATTTATAGAAATTTGGGTGGATTAAATTAACTATATAATCTTTTATTTTTTTTTATTTTTTTTTATTTTGTGTGCTAGATTTTATCTCTAAAATTATGTATCCACCGTATGCTGTCGTCAAAATCTTAATTTGTTTGGACAACTACATTTTTTTTTAGTGGAAAATTTCCTTCTTTTTTTTTTTTTTTTTGGAAATACAAAATGTAGTCGTAACTATATTTATTTATACATTTCGTAACTATATTCATTTACAAAAATCATCATTTAACATATTTATTTTTTTAAATATCAATTTAACGTATGAAAAATAGACTTCATGCATAAAGCTTCAACTACAAAAACAAATAAAGAGAGAGATAGAACAAGAAGAATAGTATTTAACCTATGAAAATAGTTAGGTTAACTTTACAATACATAGAGGTGTGTATAAGTAATTTAATTGTTTTCAAATTAAGAGCATATATATTTGAAAGGAGGATGCGGAGAGATACAAATGATGTGTCAATTAAACCACCATTGTTTAATATGTACACATTTTGTTTTTCCTAAAAAATTTTAGTTTGTATATATACACATATTTGAATATATATATATATATATATCTACTTTTAATATATAAAGAATTTTATGTTATGTTATTTTTCTTTTGAATTTTATAAGAATAGTGCAAAGATAGGCCTACATGAGTTTTAAATTTAGAGGCACAAATGTTATAGGTCTAATCCCGAATTGCAAAATCCATCCTTGAAATCCTAAGTTTTTGGATTTGGTTGGGTTTGTTGCCTTTTGAATTGGTAATGGATTGAGATTTTGTCAATATACATATTTCTTTTCAAAATGAGAAATCTCAATTTGATACCAATCAAATATGTGAACACCACTAGTTTGTTGTCGCCTATCGTATACAAAGGGCCTGTTTGACAGATGTTTTTAGAAGTTGTTTTTGACTTCCTAGGTCCAAAAATAACTTCTGGAAGTGTTTAGATGATTTGTCAGAAGAGCTTTTAGTCTCCAGAAATTCTTCTTGTTAAAGTCAAAAAATGTGGTTTCTGACAAAAGTTTTTCTAAATAATCTTTAAAACTTGTAACAAAATTTAAAGATCATTAGAATACTTTAAATATCATTTTGATCTTAAAAGTTATTTGATTCCAAACATTTACTAAAAATCACTTTTAACTTACCTTCTACTCACTAGAAGTCAAAATAAAAACACTACCGGCCCAAAGCCCATACATTGCCACTGTCGGGCAACAAAGCTCCAGTGACTGGCTTACAGAAAATTGCAAGTCATCACGATCTACCACGGCTGTTGCAAATAAGCAATGTGGAGGATCAACTCATCCTCACACGACGAGTTTGGCAACCTGCCATCATGATAGCAAGATGTAACGATCCGGTTTTTTTTCGATCCATTAACCTTTTTTTTTTGTTTGAGATTATTACTCGAATACTTACTCTCATGACTTTAATTCTTTTGAAATTTTTACTTAATTATTTACTCTGATGACTTTACTCGAATACTTACTTTTATGACTATAATTCTCTTGAGATTTCATTTATTAAGATTCTTAGTTGAATATTTACTTGCATGACTTTAATTCTTTTATCTATAGTGTTTGAAATTAGTTTAAGAGAAAAAAAAATTCCTTGAAATTTTAAGAACCAAGTTTATGATTAAAGTTAAGTAATTAGGTTTAATAAAGCTAGTCAACGAATCAAAAAACCAGATCTGTTACACAAGGACCGTCAAGGACAAAGCTGCCACCTAGGGGTGTTTTAAGGTAATTGTAGACTTTAATAAAGAAAAAACTACTACTATTTTCCAACTTTTTGAATCATTACTATTTAGCCGAACTAATTTTATGGTCAGTGATTAAAAACACCAAAAAATTAAAGCTTAGGAAGTAAATTCATCAAAGTTTCATGACTAAAGTGTCATATTTTATAGTTCCGGGATTAATAGTGCTAATAAAATTTTAAAATATATAGATATATATATATATATATATATTTCTCTAAATCTATTGAAGCAAGAATAATGGCACTTGATAGTTGATTACAGCCTTTGTTTGCTTCAAGCCTCCCGGGGAGGCTACTATTTTCAGCTTTGAAATGTGTATTGTTATAATTAAGTCCTAGAAAAAGAGAATCATTTCATCAACTATCTAATACTTAATAGAAAAATACTCTTTAATCACAGGCATCCCCTTCCAACTATTTAGATTCCTAAATTCGTTCATTTAATTAATTATTTTCTGGAAGGTTCCTGTATTTAGTCGTTTTATTTATTTATTTTAATGAAGCTACCCTATGTGTTCTAATTGGTTCTGTCCATACATACATACACAGGTCTACATTTGTGTCTGTGAAAACAAAAAAACAAAAAACAAAAAACAAAAAAACAAAAGCTTTCTACCATTTTTCCAACATGCAAGCTATACTAAATAGGACAAATTTAGGAATTGTATTTTTATCCTACTGATAGGTTCTTTTATTTTAATCGTTCAATTAGTTTTTCAACAATCTGATTTCCATGTTTTTTGTTCGTTTGGATTGCACACTCACTTTACACTGTATTACAATATAACGAATGCATTCCGATATGCGTTTTGAAGTCCATAGAGAGATAGACTTAGAGAGAGTGAGAGGGTTTAGAATAGTCATTATAATTTGTATTGATAGGACATGGTGAGATGCGTAAAAATAGATAGAAAAAATGAATAAATAATTGTAAAATGAGTGGATGCGCTTTTCAAATAAAATTATATTCAAATACAATATATTAAAGAACCAAATGAATATTACATTTTATGATAGTTGAATGTCTTATCCGAACAAAACATTTAATTTAGAGCTCAACAGAAAAATATTTCCAACTATAGACGAAATTATCAAAAAATTAGTCTGATAATTAAAACAATAATATTTATCGATGAAATAAAAATAATTTCAATAATAAATTTTGCCTATTAAATATTTTTAGTTGAAATAAATAATTCATCACAACCTTTATTCTCTTCACGGGCAGATACTATTCAAAGGCACGAGCAACTAGCAAAGAAAAAAAAAGAAACCGGACAAAAATAAAAAGTTCCGATAAGCCAAAAAGACTACTAAATTCTATGGCGAACGATTGAGCAAAAAAAAAAAAAAAATATATATATATATATATATATGGTGAGCAAGTTACATCCAATTGGCTTACTTATATATATATATATAATATATATATATATATATATATATATCCAATTGGCCAATTAGGACCTTAGACGAATACAAAAGATCAGTCACTTTCTCCCTGGGAACATGTTCAACAAGTGATAATCTAAATAGATTTCTCTCCAAACTTCAACTACTGTTCGAGTTTGATAGATTTAACTTTCTATTTAGATATATGCTATTATTAATTTATTTATGCGTAATTTTATCTATAACATGTTATCTAAATTAATTTATGCAAATAATATGTATTGGTCAAAATATTGTTTATTTCTAATTTTATTGATCAACGTTATTAGTTTTATGATATATTATCAGATCATTATAGTTGACGAACGGGATACTTTATCAATACACATTACAAAAAGAGAAAACACATATATATATATATATATTTATTATTCTTTTAGAACATATGAATATAATGAAATAAAATAAGTATATATACGATGATATTATATTAATTTCTGATAATTTAGACAACGTATTTATGGAGTAATTTTGTTATTTCATTAGAAAAATATGTTTCACTCGATACGAATAATTCAGGTGGGGTCCCACGATTTGTGAGGTAACATCTATGCACTGAATTGCTTGTTTCCTTTAAAAAGCATTAAAATTGTGTGGGGCTTATTAAAAGTTAAACAAGTACGCGGCAAGAAAAAAAGGTACGTGACAAGCTTCTGTTGCATGACCTGCATTACATGGTGATATGTTCATACGTCGGCCGACATATATTTTGTGAACTTAATAGGGTTTTATGGTAACACCCAAAGAAGATGATAACTATAGGTTGTCTTATTCCATATTTTCTTCGTAACTAAAATTAAAAATTAAAAATTAAATATTAGGTCGATACATAGTTTTTGAATTTTTTTTAAGTGATCGAGTTTTTTTGTTAATTTAGAAAAATATCCAGTAACTATTAAAATATCACTCATCTAATAATTGATAAGTAAAAGCACATTTTGATATTATTAATTAATAATGATTGAGCATTTTTCAAGTTGTGAATTACTTATTAGTTGATTTTAAAAAACGACAATTTTTCTAATTTTAAAAAGCTTGAGATTTTTATAAGTAATATTCACGAAAAAACCATTTTATAATTATCCAATAATTTAATGATACTTTCACGTTAAATTCTAATTTTAAAGAGAAAATTATCTAAATAGTCATCTTTTTTTTTTCATAGACCAACATGACATAAATTTTAATTTTATTTTGTGTCACATTGGTCTAATGCATGTGAAATTATTACCTCAAATTGATGCGATGCTTTTTAAATTTGTATCATTCAAGTGCTTTATCTAATTTTAAAAATAAAAAATTGAAAAAAAAATGTTGCTTTGAATTTTGAAAAGAAAAACTGTTGGTAATATTACATATAGTTTTCTCTTCAAAAAAAAAAAAAAAAAAAAACGCTACATATAATTTTTTAAATACCTGCTTGCACAATAATTTTGTCCATTAGATATTTTCCTAAATGCCAGAATATATCATTGTGTCGGCAATGTCTTACGTAGGATAAAACGTCCCTAATCATTTTAGCAGTAAATGGTTATAATTAAAATTACTTTTTATCTTTTAAAGAAGCTACCATCCTCAAATGATATTTTACTTTCACCTTGTTCATTAGAAATAGAAGAAGGAAAAAAAAAAAAAAAGTCCGTGTAGGGTAGGAACGGTTTGGAGATTCTTGTACCTTTGGTTTTAATGTCAGAACTAACAAATTTCTCAATCTCAAAACCAAGTATGAATTAAAACAAAATAAAATAAAAGTGAAAAATGTGCAAACAATGTTGTAGATGGTTCTCAACTAATAATGTTCATTGATATGATTTAACCATGGTCGGTCCAATAAATAACACGACCAAACTCAACGGCCGATAATAATTTCTGGCAAAAACTTGAGTCCTTCACGAAAAATGATATTTACTTATTATATAAGAGTAAAATGTGTATAATAACAATAATATTTATCTATTAATTATTAATGTTATATTTTTTTAAATCATTGTTGTACAAATTAAACATCATGTTACGCTCTTTATTCGTACATGTCAAATAGCATTGTTATTCGCTAAGAAACCAAAGACAAACCCCACTTTAGGGAAAATTTAGAGAAAAATGTGCATACATTGCAATTTGCATAAAAAAAAAAAGTAGCAAAAGAGATCAAGATATAGCAAAAACACTTTTGTTTGAGCTTCATCTTTGTAAGATGCATTGGAAAAAAAAAAATGACACAAAAAAAAAAAAAAAAAAAAAGAGTTAGCGGTGCCTACACCTGTAGACAGAGGTGCAACCTCTGCCGTAAGGATTTGCTGGGGACGGGAGACAACTTGCAGCATAAGGAAGTCCAACGGAGTTACAAAATGGCGCGTCATGCCGTAGAACACCCGGCGTAATCAGCTTCCCGCCGAGAAGAATCCTTCGGTTGCTCGTCTCGGACTCCATTGTCTTCATATCTTCTTCACCGATCTCAGCATTGCAATACTCACTTGAAACTAAGCTAAAAAACATGAGATTGACAATAAGAGCCAACATTATTATCACCAGGGAATGACTTGTTCTCTTTTGGATCTTCCACTCAGTTCCCATTTGTTTGCGACCTGAAATTTGATCTCAGATTCTTTCAAATTAATTATATTGGGTTTGATTTTTTTTTTTTTTTTTTTTTTTTTTGGGATTTTGATGGAAATTTCATTTGTGTAAGAATCTAATCTTCTACATTTATATGTGGAGATGAAGAAATTTTGTAGGGCCCTTAAAACTGCAAGGTGTGACAGGCATCATTTATTCATTCTGATATGGGTTAGCTTAGCTGTATTTTATTGCTATAGGAGTTTTGTTTTGTTTGGTGATGAAATATTTTTTAATTTTTAAAAAGAAAAAAGTAAAAAATAAAATAAAAAAATAAAATAAAAAATATTAGAAAAGCCTATATTTACTCAATAATTGCATCGAATTCAGTTGTGTCCTCTAGGCTAAAAGAAAAGGTAAAAAGAACAAAGAAAAATCCCACTATAAGCCAAAGCGATATGAGCAAATTTGCTCAAGTTGTTTGACGTTTTTCAAGTAGAATATGGAATTTATTGTCTTTAGAGCAGAAAGTGGATGGATTTTTCTCTTCATTAATGACTCAATTTTTTGACTTGGCTTTTTAGGTGCAAAAAAACTTGTCATCATTTATGAAACTAAGGAGAATCAATTCGACTGTTGAAGTGATGACATTGGTGGGTGGCTTTCGTCACTCAAAAATGACACTCAAAAAGCCAAGTTTTTTTAGTGTAGCTGAAATAAGCTTAAAAACTTCGCGTGTAAAAAGAAGGGGAAAAAAAAGGGAAACATAATGGTATGGAAGCCATTACCATTCCCATCAAAGTAGTAACGCACCACCGGTAATATGATAGGTGGTTACCGGTACTCTTCTTAATAAGATAATATGATAGGTGGTTACCGGTACTCTTCTTAATAAGATCTTAGATTCAAATTAGTCCCAATATTAAACGGGAAATATAAACAAGTCAGTGCATATGAGATATATGACACTCCGATGCACTATGCCAGTCTCGATCTTCATACTAAATTATAACCCTTTTAATTTCTAGCCAAAACAGAGAAAAGAGAGGGGAAAAAAAAAAATTTAACGACATTTTCAGGTGAAAAAAATCAAATCTAGTTAAATTTACATGTAAAATTCCAGCACACCCAGTAAGCTTTTGGCTAAGTTACTTTTTAGCATGATTGAAAAACAAATTTATGATAAAAATTGTATTTTAGCTCTATCAGTACGTAGTGTTATTTTAACTATTAGATTAACTTTTTAACGGTCTGATCTGCGAATGTCCACATTAAAAATGTAAAGGATGACGCACAATCAAACCATTGAAAATTTAATCTAATAACTAAAAACAGCAATATCAACTGGGAGAGTAAAATTACAATTTATACCATAAGCTTTTCCTCATTCAAATGGGGCGGAAATTATAGGTACAGACAGAAAGAGGGAAATAAATAAACATGTAAATAGGGAAAGGAAAAACAGTTGAACCGGCACAACGATCATCTTATTAAATATGTAAACTAGATTATTGTTGTTCTAAATTAAAGATACAAACCGGACCACTTATTATTACTTGGGAGATATTAAAATCACATAATTATTGCCAGATCTGAGACAGTTAAACCCATATATCTGAAGTGCAATCACCTCCAGGATATCTCATTTCATGGGCAAGGGAAGGACCATCAGGTTCAGCTCCAAAGTCCACAAAGAAATTCGGGTTTATGGCAAGACTGCCTTTCTTAGTATCAACATCAATTTGTAACATGTGGGAGCCTTTCTTCAGAAGGTCGGGATAGAATTGGTGATCCCACGTACTGAAGAGCGAGTTGGTGACGTAGAGACGCTTCCCGTCTAAGCTCAGCTGGATCATTTGTGGTCCACCTCTCAATTTATGTCCCTGCAAGGAAAGGATCCAGAAATCATAAGTTTAAAATCACAATCAATAAGTAGACACAATGGGAGAAACAAGTTTTCATAACCAAGCGTGTCAGTGGGGTCTAAATGTGCCTATGGACCGTTAACGTCATTACTTCCATCACAAGTAATAAAAGAATTCATGGGGCGAAATTGAATGGTTGTGTTGTTAGAATTAGTACATTTTACTCTATCGATCTGAAAACCGATCCATAAGTATACTCTCTTTCGTAACACTTATCCCAAGCAATGATATTTCAGAAAACAAAAGATCACAGAGATGGTTATCATACAAACCTGAACTTCTGGAACATCAAACTGCCATGTTTTACCATCTTCCCCCTCTGCTAAAATTGGACTCCCCTTTTGGATAAGACCTCCAGTCCATACTTGGCCTGTCAACTTAGGATTTTTAGGGTCCTCAATGTTGTACTGCCTCACATCACCATGAAGCCAGTTCACAAAGTACAGGAAGCGATCATCGAGTGAAATCAGAAAATCAGTTATCAGCCCAGGCATTTCGGGAAGAATCCAGTTCTGCACTTTCAATGGTTTCACCGATATGGCAACCTGCGAAAAGTAAACGAGTGATTATTATTTCGTTCGTTTTGGCTAATGATAATCCTCATAGAAATAAATATTAAGGTAAAACATAAGATAAAACACATGTATCAAATGCACATATAGGTATAGCAAAACCATACTGGATGAAAAGTGGACAGGCTATGTACATACCTCGTGGCTCCATGAATCACCTGGGTTCTTAAAAAACCTCACCATATTACTTGTTAAGGCACATCCAACAAATCCTGTGTCTTTGGATGGATCATGCAGGAACCGTATCTGTAAACACGTAATTTCGACATCGACATGGTTAATTTAAAATGAAAATGTCAAGTAACTGAAATTCAATGTTTGTGATACTGACCTCCAAGGGTAACAGGCCGGTACTGCCAAGATCCAGAGTTTGCTTCAACTCACCGCCAGGCCAGCTGTATACATAAAGATGCCTCCCATACAAACCGTCAGAGACATCCTGAGGGTTGAAACCTTTGGTAAAAGCAGCAGGAGCACCCCATGACGAGCTAATCATCGTCTTGTGTCTCGGTTGGTACCAGAAATCATAGCCAAATAGAGGACTGTGCCCTGGTTTCTCCCACCTATATGCGTGCAATGATAGCTAAAAGTTAAAGATTCGCACTTTTTGAATGATCCTAATAGGGTAAAACTGTCGTTTTGTCAAAAATCTATTTACTGATGTAATAAACCAGTTCCGCTTTACTTGCTGACAACTAGTTTGATCACTTTCAACTCTGGATTTAGCAGTACTAAATACCGAATAGAACCTTCCAACGCATTCCAAATTCTTAAAAGATTAAAGCCATTTAAGTACATTACTGACAGAAAGTATACCTTCCTTTGACGTTAAATTGTGAATCGAGAAGAAGAAATCCGTTTCCTGACGCATTGCCATCTTTATCACCCAGGCATGATACCAATAAATCACCAGAAGCCAAGCAATGGGAAGTGTGTGGATATGCTAATCCCGTTTTCTGTATTATCTCTTCAGAATGAACGACTTTATGCAAAGCGGGTGCTTTTGGGTCCGTCTTTGTGTCAGCCACATAAATACGACCAGATCTGTAAAGTAATTTAGATTGAATGAGAAAAAATGATAATTAGTGTAACCAAAGTTATTTCAAGTAACGAAAATGAGAAGTTTTGATCGGTTTACATCAGTGAAGGTACGATCAGAAAACGGCGTTCTGCAGAAGGATCTCCATGGCAAGAACTACATGAGTTCCATCCAGAATGGTGCAACTCATCACCTAAGTACGGCACAGGCAGCCTGTGGATAACTTTTGAATAAGTAGGAGAATTTGGATCGACGTCCACAGTAGCCAAGTAATCAGGTTTCTCTATTCCCGTCCCTACATCGCAACGGAGAAGAAGTCAACATGTCATTAGAAAAATCCAGATGACTCCAGAAAGGATTTGTAATGCCCATGGTCCTTGTATAAAGACCATAGTAAAGGAAAAAAACTAGTTTATGACACATCTTGAATTTGGTGCGACATTTTCTTGCCAAGAATTAGCAACTAGTTTTTGGAAAAGTTAAACTGCAGATTAACTCCTAGGGACGGTTTTTAATTTATGAAATGCAGTCCCAATTTGGAAGGCAACACATGAGATGGGATTCAAATGTCGCTGAAACAAGTATTTTGGCAAAGGCTTTCGTCCTTTGTGAAGGACCAGTCCATACATATAACATGTACAAGTTAGAGGTGTAACACGGTATTTATTTATTTTTCATAATTATGTAATTGTACCTTTTAGTTTTAATCATTTCTCGATTTGCCCTCTGTTTTGAAAAATGCAAAGGTAACCTTTGATTTAAATAACTTATTTCAGTTATTTCTCAATTTATTCGTTGTTTTTGAAAATTACAAAGGTATCATTTCAATTTAAATAACTTATTTAATTTCATCTCTCTCGTACAATTTGAAGAGAAAAAATTAAGCAAAATGACATAAACAAATAGTTAAGGAAGGATATTTTATACATTTAAAAAAGCATTAAAAATCCTAAAACAAGAAAAAAGGAATGACTTTTATGTTTTTTTTTTCTCCCCCTTCAAATATTAAAACTTATGCTTTGTTTGGTTTTACAGGTTTAACTTTAATCAAACTGTACTTTTTCAGCTAGTTTTTTATATTTTCCAGAGAAGTCAACAAAAATTATAATTAGTTTTTGAAAAGTCAACTAATTCCAATTTAAAATTTTCAACTTCAATCAACGATCCAAATGAAAGCTTATTTTCTAGTGTTTCTTTCAATTAAAAAGAATTCGGAAACAAATTTGACTAAATTAAGGATATCTTAGTCTTTTTCCCATGGTTTTAATTGTCTACAAAGTTTTTTAATTTCTAATGATACCTTTATAGTTTCCAAACACAGAAGAATAAATTAAGGGCCTGTTTGGTGCACAAGTTTAGTTTGAGTTGAGTTGAGATTTTTAAGTTTGAATAGTAATTTTTGTTGACTTTTTCAGAAAAGACAAAAAACTTTTTCAGAAAAGACAAAAAAACATGATGAAAAAAGTACAGTTTAATTTAAAATGAGTGTAAATGTCAAACACCCCTTAAGAAATAATTAAAACGAGAAGTTAACAATGACATTGTTAAAAGTCCACCCCCATACTTGTTTATGTTATGGTGTAAGACCAGTCCCTTTTGAAGGACCAGAGCCCTAATTATTTAAAGATTATGAGTCAAATTAGAAGCTGAGGACATTAATTTAATAATAAATGAACCATGAAAGAATTAGAATTAAAAAAAAAAGGTGCTATTAATTAGTGGGAGATTTGTTTAATATAAAACGTCGTGGCAACTATTTCCTGAACCTAAGCCTGATGCACGGAATTGACATATAATAATTTCTTAAAAAATTTTAAGAATACCATAAATTATACCACAAAAATGTTGTTAGTACGATAATGATATTTTTATTTTATTATGCAACAATTACGTAGCAATTTATTATAATTATAGATTTTTTTTTCTTTTGTAACATATTCTAATTTTTATGTTATATTTCAACCTCACCTAACCTATTTTAAATGATTTGCTAATTCAACAAAACAAAACAAAACAAAACAAAACAGAACACAACACACGACCTTACCTGTCTACCATTCAATATGACTTTTACGGGAATTTCTATACTTTTCGTAACGACTGTTGTTTTAATAATAATTATACCTAATTTATTACCGAAGTAGTTTTTTTGTCGCGTTTTATGAATTTTTAAGATAAATAATCATAAACCAGACAATCAAAAAATTAATTCAATAATGATTAAAAAACTGTTGTGGACCTGTAGTGCAAAATAAAAGGACAAACAGAGCTTAAGCTCTGAAAAAAAAAAAAAAAAAAAAAAAAAAAAAGAATATATTGGAAAAAGCAGAAACCAGAATCAAATCTCAAATATTCGAGAATCAACGAAATCTTAATAATAATTATTACTATAATCATAAAAATAAAGCTGATAAAGTGGATAGATAAAAAATTAAAAAAAGAAAATTACCAGTGTAAACGCAGGTGACGTAGATGAGAGACTCTCTGGGACCAGACATGGCGTCGAGAGGCGTGGCGTATCCCGGGCCCACCTTGCAGCACTCCTTCTCCTCTTTGCTCTGCCTCTTCCCTGCTTCCACCGTCCCGTGCCCCAACACCGACACGTCCGTCGCCATAGCTTTCTCTCTCTAGAAACTCTCTCTCTTTCTCTCTCTAGAAACTCTGAAAATCGACGAAGAAGAAGAAGATGATGAACAGAGAGACTCTCCCAAGTCCCTTTAAATTTAGAGAGATCAATTTGGGTCCCTGAGAAATATCGAAAAACAAAAAAAAACAAACAAGTAGTGTGACGTGGCAGTTTTTTGATAACTCGGATTTTTCTCCGCTTCAGGGATTTTTTTGTCCTTATGCGAGCGACCTTTCCAATGTGTCCAGGGGGGATGAATCTGTAATTTTACATCCATTCTGATCCGACGGTTCCGATGTGAACACGTGGACACTAGTGGACCCTATCTTGAGCTGACAGATAGGGATGATGATGGGATCGGAATAGCTAAGGTTTTATTTATTAATTTATATTTATTTTTTTAATGTCATTGCAAGAAGATGATGACTCTTTCAATGAGTAAAAATTAGACCTGACAATTCGTGTTCGGGGGCCGTGTTCGGACCAGTCCGATTACGGCACGATACGATTAGCCTCAACACGAACACGACATGATTAATAAACGGGTCAGGAACCTAAACACGAACACGACACGAATATTAAACGGGTAGCACGACACGACACGCGAACACGATTATTAAACGGGCCACGACGGGTTGGCACGAAAACAAACACGTTTATGACCCATTTAACACGAAAAACCCGTTTACGGCCCATTTAACACGAAACGGCTTCCTGACCCGTTTAACACAAAATTATGGATAAAAAATCACTTAAAATTCTAAATTCACTAACACAATAAACTAATAATATTCATATAAAATATAAAACTAACAACTAGAATTATCAAATATGCATATTGATTAAGACAAACATTTCTTAGAATAAAACATAAGTCTAAGTTGTAGTTGGTGTCTATATACAAATAAGTGAATCACCACCCAAATAAGTCTCAAGTTGTTACATAATCAAGATCCAAAATATTAAGAGAAATATCAAAAGACAACAAAATATTAAAGCAAAATGAAATGCTTTCTTACTTGAGAATGATAGCATCATAAGTTCCAAATCCACAATTTGGAAAATTGAAGTACAAATTTGAAAAATGTAGTTTCAAAATGATGAGTAAGTTTTACTGTTTTACATCTTAATAAATTTATGTCTTTGTTAACTATAAGATTACTCTAATACTCTAATCCAAATATATATACATAATTGGGTTTACTATTTTATATTATTAACTAGTTAACTATAACTATAATTCGTTTACTATTTTTTACTATTTTATATTATTAACCAGTTAATTATAAGAACCTCTGTATAACTTTTAATTTATGTTGTCTCAGTAGTGAAAATTTTTCAATAATTATTTTCTGGTCTTGTATCAAACACACAAATGTGCCTATACTTGTTATAAAAGAGCTTTAGAATAGTTTGAAAATTCTAACATAAACGTGTTAAACGTGTTAATCGTGTTAACCCGTTTTCGGCCCGTTTATTTTCGTGTTAAACGTGTCGACCCAATTTCGACCCAATTATTAAACGTGCGGTCTAAACCCATTTATTACGTGTCGTTCTCGTGTCGTGTCACCGTGTCGTGTCCGAAATTACCGGCCCTAGTAAAAATAGGAGATAAAGTATTTTTAAAATACTTTTTTTAATATGTATTCCGATTAAAAAAGATTATGACTCATTAGATGATGTTACTTTATTATTATTATTTTTTTAAGCGATTGTGTTAAGGAATCTTGACCCATCTTTCACGTGTTGGGACTTTTGATTTTGATATGATTTTTTTTTTCAATATATTTTTTTTCTAATTTGTTTCGCTACATAAGAGGGATTTTGAATGATTTAGTGCGTCGAGAAACAGATATGCATTTATTTATAATAAAAAAAAAAAACGGATATGCATTAAGTTGGAGAGATTTTGAATGATTTTAGTGTCTGGAGAAACAGATATACATGAGGTTTTTTTTTTCTATTTTTTTAAATGGAATATACATTATTGTTCTGACTTCTCCTGAAAATTTATTTTCTTATTATTAGAGAGTACGGGTATTCACAAATCGATTTATATGAATTAGGCCTTAATTCTTAATCAATCCGTGAAACTTCTAATCTAATCCAATCCGTAGACCTTGGATTACACAGATCGGATTTAATCCGAAAAATCTAAGAACTAAAATATAAAAATATAATACTTAAACATGAAATAGTTCAATAAAATTACAACATAATCAATTCCAAGTCTTCAATCATTAGCTAAATTGTAACATTACAATACACAACAATAATCTAACATGGATTAAACTCAAAATAAAATGTTCATACTCATCAACTTAACCAATAGTACATCAAAGTAATTCAACGTAAATTCTGAAGTAATGCTTGACTTCTCTACAAAAAAGTGAAAAAAAATAATAAAAAAAAAACCAAACAAACAAGATAAGTTACTATACAAAAGAGATTAATAAGTGCTTATAATTACAAATCTTGTAGAATACTTGGGACAATCTCATTCTCAAATATTAACATGTACATACTTGTTAATTTTTTTTAAGAAAAATAAAACATATATATATGTACATATAGTTTGGATTGAAGGATTACACAGATTGAGAAAATTCTCAATCGGTAATCCAATCCGTAACATTCGGATTAGGAGAATCCTAATCCATAACTAATTCATTAGTCTCTCAATCCAATCCAATCCAATCTTGGATTGGATTGGATTTAGCAGATTAATCGGGTTGATGGATTTGATGAACACCCCTACTAGAGAGAATTACATTGACACCACACCTTTAAGTTCAAGAAAAAAAAAAATTCATAAAAACCCTTTTGATCACGTATAAGGTCAATTTGGTATTGTTGTGCTGTAAAAATTTTTTGTTGTAACTTAATTGTGAGTACAAAGTTACTGTATCTAGAAACAAATAGGCATTCGGTAAATACTTTTCAAAGTTGCTGTGAATACCAAAAGTATAATTTTAGATGTTTAAAAAACTATGAATAAAATTGTTGTGTAGACATATAATGACAAAAAGAACATACTATATTTTTGTCTAATATTTTACACGAAAATTATAAAAAATATATATATGCAATTTTTATTTCATAATCTAAAATAAATTATATTTATTAAAGTTGATAAATTATACATCAATTAAAAAAAATCAAATAGTACGAATAATTGAAGGTAAAAATCTAATATCATGTCTCTGTCAAGCTTACAACAATTTACAATATATCATCTTCAAATACAAATAAAATTAGAATAATAACAGTTATTTAAAATAATTTATGAAATTATAATTTATAATTTGCAAATATTTTTAAGAGGAAAAGAATTTGTAAATTTTAAACTAATATAATTTTATTATTTGTTATGAAGATAAATAAAGTGAGTAGATTGGAATTACTATTTATTGATAAGGATACTTTTAGTGAATTTTTATAATGACAGCAGAAGCAAACTCTTACTTGCTTCTCAAATTCTGTTTATACTGCAACATTTTCTAGAATCTGCAGTACAGAAACAAGGTTTACCAAATACCACGAACAAATTGTAGATTCTTTAATAATTTAAAATCAGCCTCCAAAAACAATGTCAAACGGGGTCTTTACTACGTCAACACCTCTTAAATCTAACTGTGTTAACTTTTTAACATGAAATGACTAGAATGCCTAAATAAATATTAATCATAGATCTAATTGTGCAATCGCCGTGTCCCTCACCCACTGCACCTGCTTACCGCCATAGCCCCCAACCACTCAACCCTCATCGCCATGCCGCCTTGAGTAACCCCTACACAGCCTTGTCGGGAATAACCCTCATGCCAATCTTATCGCCAAACCATTGCAAGCAACCCCCGCCCGCCCGCCCCCCCCCCCCCCCCCCCCCGCGGAGAATCTCATAGCCTACCCACTATGAGCAACCCCCGCCAGGTCGCAACCAACGTCCACACAAATCTAGTTGTTAAAACCCCTAGGTGAATCTTGTCACCACCCGGCCACCACAAGACACCCTACACACATTTCAAGCGCCCCTACTCGATCCCATGACCACACTGACACTATCACAAGCAACCCCCCTCTCGCATGTGAAAAAAATTACTAGATTATCTTAGGATCCATTTGGGGCACCATCTCTAGATGGTATTTTACCATATGGATTTCAAAATCTCAACTCTAAATCAAATTTATCTTTCTTCCAATTTCAAAAAGCTCAAACTTTAAAAGTCCATAGCTTTCTCATTTCAAATCGAAATGAGATGATTTTATATCAAAATACTCGTATCGACGAGACGAACAAGATAAGATTCATTTTTATTTTTTATTTTTTTAACACATTTCAAAATTTTTACACTATTTTCTATATTACAAAACTTTTTCAAAAGTTTTTCTCCCAAACACACATTTCTAACTCAATGTTTAAAATAACATCTCCAGATGTCCCCCAAACGAGCACTTAGAAATTGAAATTAGTAAAATTATCCCTTTTTTATTTTTACTCTAATTGTACGCACCGATGTCATTTTGCAAATAAAATGTTTGAAAAGTCTTATTGTGTTTTTAATGATTTTAATTAATTTTTTAATAAAGATTTCAATCGTTATATTTTGGTTAAATTATTTGGTTTTGGTATTTTTTAATACTTTATAAAAAAGAAAAACCCTCAAATTTCGGTTAGCAATTGAAATCTTTCCCAGAAAACAATAACAATCTATCCTTTTTTTTTTCCCTTATCAATAAATGCAAGGTTTTTTTTTTATTGCACTAAATTAAAAAAAAATACAAATGTTTGAAGATGACAAGATATTACGTTTGTAAGAGTTGACATTTAAACATATATATATATATATATATCTAACAGGGTGGACATTAGTTTAAACAAGAAGATATACTTTGATACTTTCCACGTCAATAGAAACAAAATTTATTTGCACTGTTCTCAAAGTCAACAAGATAACTTAATAATTTTGGTCACATGATAAACTAATAACTATTTTTTGAAGCAAAAAAAAATCCTATCCACACGATTCTTGTATCAATCCTTCAAGACTTATAGATAGTTCGACTTTCACCAAGAAGCTAGAGATTTAATTAAAATTTCAAAGTAATATTAAAACATAATTATTCAATCTAGAGTTCAACTTTTAGTTTTTGCAATTTTGATACCAAGTAGAAAATTCTAGAGATGAAAGCTTAAATCGTGACAAGTCTACGGGTACAAGTGCTAAAAAACCTATCAGAGGGAATATAAAGAGATCCTTTGCAAACTCTAATTATTCACCATTTCAATCATTATTGACTCAACCATTTAAAAAGGATTTAAAAAAAAAAAAAAAAACAGATGGACATAGAAAACCCAATTTCAATTAGCAGCTAAAAAGGCTTCAAGTGCTAAAATCATATTGAAAAGCTCCAATTCTAACTCTGTATAAAACTACCACTAATTATGGTGAAAAAAAAAAAAAAAACTACCACTAATTCTACGTAAAAACAAATCTAGCGGAATCAAAACACACAAGCTGTCAAGCTTTTAATCTAGCGGAAAAACAATAAATTTAGAGGACAGAAAAGTCATTTTCATTTTTAAAAACTCTTACCAGATGCAACAAAATTAAACACAAATCCTAATAGACTAAAACAACGCGCTTATTACATAACTACCACAAAAATAAAACAGAAAAAACTAGTAACTCGGATAGAACCATTGGTGACAAGCCAACTCAAATAAACTCCGCTGCAACAACTATAGATGACTTGAATAATTAGATTTTCACCAATAGTAATAATGTTCTATAATATAAAAATTAAAAGTTGATGAAAAAAAATTGTTATTTCATCCAAAATTTAATATTTGGAGTAAGTTGCTATTTAAAAAGGGAAACTTATATACGTATACATTGCATTTTAAGTTTATTCAGTCCCATCCCTTTTGAACCTAATCAAATTTATATCAGGATATTTTAAGTGTGTATAATTCATTGGGCAATATTCAATTTTGACTAGTGAATAAACGAAAGTATCTTAAAAAAAGAAACAAATGTTTTTTTTTTTTCCTAGAAAACTAAAACAAAGAAAACATTTTTTTTAGAGTATTTTCATCGTTATATAGTCAAAATTAAACGTCGACAGCTCCATGCTATAGATATAGTAAATGCTTAAAGTATCATATTATATATTTGATGAAGTAAAAAATAGATAGCATTTTCTTTAAATAAATCTAAAATAGAGAGTTTATTTATGTAAATTTCTCATTTAAAAGATGTAAAGATTGGACTGAACAAAATATTTTATGAGAAATTCAAGGGCCAAGTAGTAAATAAATAAATAAATAACTTGATTAAAATAAGAGAGAAAGAGCAAAAGAGCAAAACAGAAGTTTTGAAAAGAGTAATAATAAATTGAAGTATAAAATTTTAAACATAATAATAAATAACACAATCAGAATTTTGATCATATAATATCAAAAAACCATCTTCATAACCATAAATATGTTATTTATTGAAAACTTTAATGATTTTCTCGTAAATATATGCTATAATTAATCTTATTTTAAAAAATATGTTATAAACTTCCAAAATACTTATAAAATATTATATTTGCCACACTTTCTTTAAAATTAAAGATAAATAAATAAAAATCTATTGACACCTCTTGTATACTTTTTCCATACAAATACTTAAATCGCCCACTAATTAAATTTAGGCTTCGTTTGCTTCACTAACTTGTTTTAAACTAAACTGTACTTTTTTCATCATGTTTTTTGTCTTTTCTGAAAAAGTTTTTTGTCTTTTCTGAAAAAGTCAACAAAATTTACTATGCAAACTTAAAAATCTCAACTCAATTCAAACTGAACTGGTGCACCAAACGAACCCTTAAAAATTCTTTACACACCTCTCATTATTATTATTTTTTAAAAAATTATATTTGAAGTGCCACGTTCTTTTAACTTATGAAGAGATATGCATAAATTGCAAGGAAAAATAAAATATATATGTATATAAATATATAAAGAAATAATGGGATATGCATATACACATAGGAGACTCAAAATCACAGTATTATATCTTTGAAAAAAAGAGAGTATTTTGTTTGCTTCCTATATAAGGCTCAATTTGATGTATATTTTTTTCATTTTAAAAGATTGATATAGAAAAATGCTTCATCTTTACTACAGAAGACGTTGCGCAAGTTGCTTACCTTGCGTCGAAGACTCAAATGTTATCTTTTGTATTGTTTTGTTTTTTTTTGTTTTTTTTTTGTTTTTTTTTTTTTTTTTTCCGTTGGAAATGTCAATCTTTTGTTATTATCACCAAGGAAAAAAAAACAAAAAAACTAAAGTTAGACGAAAGTTGTAAAAGAAAAAAACGTACTATTTCCTTTTCATCGAAGGCTATTCTTTTTCTGTTCATGTTGATAAGGATTGAGTAATTTGTATTATATATATATATATATATATATATACAAAAAAAAAAAAAGGATTCTTTATCTTTTTCAACCAAATATATATATATATATATATATATATATATTGTAAAGATTTTTTAATTCAAAAAGAAAAAATCCGACCTGCCGGATTCGAACCAGCGACCTAAGGATGGCTGTGGGTGTTTCCCGACTACAGTCCTCCGCTCTACCAACTGAGCTAAGGTCGGATTTGTGTCAAGTGTTCAACCATTATATTATTTATAACAGTTTAGCTAAAGCCTAGTAAAGAATACTAAAAAAAGTACACTTCTTAGCTGAAAAATAAAAATAAAAATAAAAATAAAAATAAAAATAAAGGGAAGAAAAAAACCATTCACGGGCCTAAAAGAAAGGCCGAAATGAGCCATAGAAGCATCTGAAACCTTGTTTATATATGCAAAATAAATATATTTAATTTTTGGTTAAAAATAATATGTTATATTTGTCAAGTGTCAAATGGAAGTTTTACTTCCTCATAAGGAAAAAAAAAAAAAAAAAAAAAAAAAAAAAAAAAAAAAACCCTACTTGTCTCTGATGGTTGTGAGAGTTTGACATCGAGAAATCTAAATTATTACTCGATTAAAACACATAATGTAACGACCCCTCACGGACCGTTACGGTTGACTTCTCTTTCTAACATTCATTTCTTATTAAATTACTGAAAATAATAAACTTGAAATAAAAATCTTGACTTATCAGAAAACTTTACTTAGATAATTTTAGAAAACTATCAAAATTTTTTTTTAACTTATTAAAATTACTTTTGTAATTAATATAATTTAAAAAAAAAAAAACCATATCATGAAATAAAATTAAAAAAAGTCCATATTAATCTTTCAATCAAATAAGAATAAACCAGAGTCCCAAACCTTTATTTGAAATTAAAAGTGTTCATCCCATGATTCTTCCTCCCATTTTCTCATCACATATCGTCCCGCTTCTACTCCAAAATCCTCCATTACCACATCTTATATTTTCCTTTATCTGCAACATGAATTAACTTATATAAGCAAATAATTAGTATGACACTTAAATCTCACAAATGTAAATAGTTTTTTTTTAAGACATTTTTGAAAAACTTTTTAACTTTCAAAATCATCATATATTGAGTCCGACGTTGTACCGTTATAGCGTGCTAGTCACAGAAGGGGTAGGGTAACTAATCCCAAACCAACGGTGATAACATCATCATCATTATTATTAAAGGTATACAACGTTACTTTAAAACATAAAAATATATATACATACATATATATAATTTTTATTAAAACGTCATCATAAGAGAAGTATTACAAAGCATCATAACATCATCATCAACATCAAAATTTATACTTCTCAATTATTTAATTCATGTTGCAGGTGAGAATGTACTTACTTAAATATCTTATTTAACTTTTTTTAATTTTTCCGACGGTGACATGCGATTGGGGTCTCGAGTGCTCGTCTTTGAAACCCTACATGTCATAAATAATAAATATAAATAAATTACTATAAGTCCTAACTAATTCATCAAACACCTCCCTTATAATATAACATAATATAACAGCGTCTAATAGGCATATATCATTATTCGATAAGATCAAAATACGAAAATCCATCAATTACACAAAATTATAAAATTTTACAAAAACTGACAGCCAGACCTCTGTCATTTCAAAAATCTATAATAATTGTTATAGGATTGCAAATGATCTGAATTCAAATTTTAAGTGAAAGTAGACATCCGGGGCTTTCTAACGGTACCTAATTCATGAAAAAGGGAGACCATTTGGACCTTCAAAAACAGTGTCGAAATCTGATCACTAAAATTTTATAGCAACTGGCAGCCAGACCTTTGTTTCTTTGAAAATTCATAAAAATTCACATAGGCCTCCAAATGATCTGAAGCTGGTTTTAAATAAACGTGGACATCTATGGCTTTCCAAAAATATCAAATTCATAAAAACGGAGTCCGTTTGCATCCTCAAAAATGGTTTGGAATAATGATCATAAAATTTGGAAATTCCAGAAATTGTAAAATCTGAATTTTATATATAAAAATAATACATCAAAAATATTAAATCATCACAAAAACGTGCATAATTCACACACACAAAATAAAGTCCTAAGGCATATGTTTCTAACATATAAAATTATTAAATCACGATTTCAACAAAATCATAAATCAAGAGATGAAAGACCCTAAAATCATCCAATCGACAAAAATCAACCATTCAC
Organism: Ficus carica; assembly: GCA_009761775.1. NCBI lineage: Eukaryota > Viridiplantae > Streptophyta > Magnoliopsida > Rosales > Moraceae > Ficus > Ficus carica. The sequence continues at coordinate 4,887,200 of CM019746.1, forward strand.
AAAGCTTAATATAATTCTAAAGCAATAAAGTATCGTCAATCAATCATATCATCTCTAGATCATCATTCCGTGGATATTCTTATTATCTCCTCAAATCCATAAGACAAGAGCCATCAAGACAATCATCCGACCTCTCGACGAATCCCAACCCAAAACAATTAATAAAGTCATTTTTATCAAACAAAAACATACCGTTTTCCAATGAGATCGTCTTTACGGTTTAGAAAGAAATTATTAGAAGAGAATGAAAGATAAGTATAATGGTGGCTAGGCAGAGAGGGAGAGAATGAGATAGAGAGGCTAAAAAAATTATGCGTGAAATTGCTTTAGAATGAGAAGAATTGTGAGAGAAATTGTTGACTCAAGTTTTAAAGAAAGTTTTTAGGTTATCAATGGCTTATTTTGGGCAATTACAGCTAGAGAAATCCCATAGAGTTGGAAGGCTAATTTATTTTCCCTTTATTCTTCACGTTCTAATTGATTTTTTTTTTTTTTTTAACTTGATATTTCTATAGACCATATACCTATTTGACTTGCATATAATTAAGCAATATGTACATACCTTATATAAGTTTATATGTATAAAACGTCGGATACAGAAAACTAAAAAGAGGTAACTCATATATATATATATAATACAACTATACGATCAGTATAGAAAACCCATATATCATTTCCATTTAATTTGATAAATGGGGAAATAAAAATATATAATTAATATAGGAGTGGAAAATTCAAAAATCAATCTACGCTACTCTTTGATTCAAGGACAAAATTTTTCATAAATAATTACTAATTACTAATTAAGATTCTAATAATAGAATCCGGAGATGTCATAAAGTAATTATATTTATGTTTATATAAAAATACATCTATATTACAAAACAGTCACACAACTTAATCAAATCATCATTAATAGAAAATTTATCCATTTGACATGAATTTTGTTCTTGCACATCGAGTTCTCGTCGCATCACCTGTGAAAAAAAAATAACTCAACATGACGTTACAATTAAATACATGGTATCCCATCACATTACCCATGTTAATTACTAAAGTTAATTTCTAACATTATTGTTGGGCAGCATTTGAGGCATTACACATAATATTTAGAATACCGATGATGTTAAGCACCACTCACGAATAGAAAGTCGGTTAAGGACTTTAAACATTGAAAATAATTGTATGGGCGGTAAAATAAAACAATTGGGATGGTATGACAATCTCCATAGAAGTGAAAAATCTTTCCAATGTGAAGGTTCTTTACCCTCTTCACCATCACCAAAAATCATTACACGAGCATTTCCCTTCCTTAAAGTGATGATATCTATTGGCGTCTCGAACAACAATCTCCCTCTTCACAATGCTACTTATGAGTTTCAAGACAGTGTGACAATCACCACAAACACGAAGATTTTTCACTATACGGAGGACAGTCCCGGGAATGGCCTTAAGCAGCCCGTAAGCTACGGCCAACCTCTCGCTGTGCCAAAATAGCTGCCTTTCCTTCTCCTGATGCTCCATGTCATGTAAAACTGAGCTAGTGTCGGGAACATAACCTCGTCTCCTCATATCGGCATCTAGCTCTTTAAGCAAGTTGAAAATCTCATCCTTCATGGGGTGAGATGTTTCTCCGGCATAAAACACTTGTGTTTCCTTACCAAATTCGATGGAGCTATAACCCGGTATCTTCTTAAATTCCATAGCTCCCATCAACTTTCTCACCTTTGACACATTTTCCCACATACAAGCTCCCGCATAGACATTGGATAAAAGTATATAGGTAGAAGGATCTTCTATTTTCGAACTCAAGAGACGATCAGCAATCCTAATTCCCATCAGGGTATTTCCACGATCCTTGCAAGCAGTCAATAAAGCTGCCCATATGGCTTCATCGAGCTCAAAAGGGATTGAATTAGTGACGTTCTCAGCCTCATCAAGGTGGCCAGATCGACTGAGGAGATCCACAAAGCATGTGTAGTGCTGAAGAGAGGGTCTAATTCCATATTTCTCGACCATGGAATTGAAAAGAGTGCGCCCTTTGTCTACCAACCCGACATGGCTACATGCATAAAGCAATCCAACAAAGGTAACTTCATTTGGCTTTATTCCGTCTGCGACCATCTGATCATACAAAGCCAATGCTTCCTTCACTCGTCCATGCTGAGCTGCCCCGACAATTATCGATGTCCAAGAAACTACATCTCTTTGTTGAATTCTACCAAAAATCTCATTTGCACTCACTATATCACTACATTTGGCATACATATCCACTAGTGAATTACTTATGTACAAGCAAGACTCGTATCCAAGAGCTATAACTAGGCCATGTACTTGCTTACCAAGTTCCAGCACCGCTAAATTAGCACATGCACCCACAATGCTCGAAAGAACTAAAGGGTCTACTATATCGATTTCTTCCCTTCGCATTTCAATAAACAAATAAAATGCATCAACACCATTCCCACTCTGTACCAACCCCGAAATCAATGCCGTCCAAGAAAACAAATTCCTAAATGGCGTCCTCTTGAACAATCCAATAGCATCCAATTTCCTTCCACTCCTTGCATACCCCGAAATCATGGCGGTCCAAGAAGCCGAATTTTTCGAACAAATTGAATGAAAAACAGCATATGCATCATCAGGCAATCCGCATTTCGCATACATGTCGACCAATGATGACTTAACGACATCATCATCACGAAACTGCGACAAGGCAAAGCGAGCATGCACTTGCTTCCCAAGCCTAACGTCACACAGGCAGGCACACGCCTTGACAAGGCTTGCAAACACAAAGTGGTCCGGATGCAATCCGTCAATGTCGAGCATGGCGAGGAACATGGAGAGGGTTCGGCGGGGAAGGTTGGCGTGGTTGTGGGCGGTGAGAATTGAGGCCCAAGAAACGTGGTCTCTGTGGGGCATTTCGTCGAACAGTTGGCGGGCGTGGTCGACGTGACCGCATTTGCCGTACAAGTCGATAAGGGTGTTGGGGAAAGGTTCGCATTGGGCTATGCCGGTTTTGATGAGTCGGGCGTGAAGTTTTTTGATGGTCGAAAAAGAGGTTTGGCGTCTGGCGCAGAGCTTGAGTTGGTGAAGATATTGAGAGACTAGCATTCATCACCTTCTTCCCCCAAAATGCTCCGAGTCTAAACTTGTAAACAATTTAATTCTCTCTCTCTCTCTCTCTCTGAGCGCAAAAATGGACAAATTGAAGAAAAATTTGGTGAAATGTACATTTGCACCTAACTTTTTCTAAAATTTTGATTTGGTCCTCTTTTTAAAAGTGACGGTTTAGTCCTTATTAAATATCAACTCTAGTGACATGAGTTTTTATCTTTTTCTTGATATGTGCAGTGTTTTACTTTTAAAATATTTGTCAGTAAATGCCTTTTTTAAGAAGTTTTTTAATAAATGACCGAAGTTTACAAAAAATTAAGAAAATTTTTGATTTTTTTAATGTCAATAAAAAGAAAATCGGTCAATCCACTCAATTATTGATTTATCAATGTTAATATATATTTGTCACTGATTAATTGTGATTACTCACTAATGGACCATCAATCATGATTAACTGTGGTTAATCATTGATTAATTACGGTCAACTACTGATTAACAATTATTTTTTATAAATAAAAAATATATATTCGGTCATTTATTTATAAGTGTTCAAAAACTGTTTATTTACCTAATTTTTCCTACTTTTAAATGATGTGATAATCATAAAAGACTTGCCAATAAAAAATAACTACTAACATATACTGTTACCCCTAGCATTTTCAAAAGGAATAATTGATGGTGTATTGTATTCATCAAAACATTTGTTGACGCTTAAATATATTTAATAAGTGTTTGAAAAGATAAAACTCATTTTACCCAATAATTTTGAACTAGTCTCACTTAATCTACTTTATAAAAATTTTAGTAAAAGCCGGTGAAAAAAAAATTAAGAGACGTAGGCTTATTTATCTCGTGATATTGCATTTAATCCCTTTTTTTTTTTTTTTTTTTTTTTTTTTGGCCAGTTTTAATGAAAATTCAAAAAGATAGAAGGGGTTAAATAGGATTCATTAAAATCTAAGAGACAAGTTAGAGTTTTTAAAATTAAGAAAATAAAATGAAAATGACCTTAAATTTATAGGTACAAATAAAAATAATCCCAATTTTAAGTAGTGAGTGATTTGAGTGAGAAAAAAAGATTGAAAACAAAAATAAATATATTTTCATACATCTACTAATACCTTTCAACTAGTGCAGCGTTGATTCGTTAGAATATTTAGTTACTTTTGAGAGTCATCTCTCAAATTTATCGACAACTTATTATGACCCATAATCACATTTTAATAGATTTTAATTTGGAGTTGTTTTTTTGGATTGTATTTAAATAGATATTTATCTCGATTTATTTTGATAATTAAGTCTTACTATCAATTTTTCCATTAATCATGGGCAGTTATATATAAGAGCCTATCTACTTTTACATACATGTCTTCTTTGATGAGAGGAATGACATGAGTGGGAAATATCATAGAAAATATATAGAAAAGTAATGAGGGAATATGATATCTAGTTTACAACAGAGTTTGTGAAATTCCATAATGTCAATTAGGTCTTGTAAGGTTAATCTATTTCTATGGCGATCTTTTCAGATTGATTCAGTCAAAGATAAAGAGAACCATCTGCCGCGAAACTAGTGAAATGGCAGTCGCCTTCATATGGTGGTCTCAAACTCAATACCGATGTGTCGGGGTTCGGGATTTGTTGGTGTTGGCGCGGTGATTCGGGACCATTTGGGAGTTGTTGCTGCTGCTTGTGCTATACGTAATGAGGGAAGTTTTAGTCCTTATATTGCGGAGTGTTTGACACTGCGGGAAGAGCTTCTCTTAGCCAAAAATCTGGGGTTGCAGACGGAAGCTGTGGAGACAGATGTTGTTCGCCTTGCACACGAGGTTCAAAATCTTCTCTCATTAAGTGATGACAGTCTTTTAATCACTAATATTATGAGCCTTCAAATAGAAGGAATTTTCAGTTCTTATGCTTAGGTTCCCAGAGGGGCAAATGGTTTTGCTCATTTACTAGCTCTTTTTGTTTTCAGTTTTTTTTCGAACTGTACTTTTGTGGATTTTTGTCCTGTGTTAATTTCTACAACAGATGTGACAGATTTGTCACCTAATGAAATTGGAACTTTTCCTTAAAAAAAAAAAAAAAAAAAGGGGCTTGTATAGACTAGCTAACTATCCTTAAATTATTCTAATTATAATGGCCTGGAGTACTATCTGTTACTTTATTTGTGATTCTGAAAATTTCCAACATGATTCACTGTTTTTATGTGAGTGAATACCCAAAGAAAGAAGAACCAAATTATATATTGACTTAAAGATCGAAATTCTGATCTGATCAGGACTTGAGCATTGAATTTTTTTTGTTTCCTCGGAAAAAAAAAAAAAAAAAAAAAAAAAAAAAAAAAAAACAGATAGAGAGAGAGAGAGATCTAAAAATGGATTATTGTGTTTGAAACAACAGTGAACTTGATGTTTGAACGAACAGCGAAAGCCTCTTTCATCACAGATTGCCACGTTACAAAATGTCTAATGGTACTGAAATTTATTTTCACCAGGCTGTTTATATATTTATACATATATATACACACACACACACGTCTATGTTGCATGATAAATATTGTTATTGCTTTATTTGAATGAAGCACATACATCAGAGAACTAGAGCAAACCTTGGTTGTAAGCATCACAACTAGTGAGCAATCATTATGTGTAAATCCAAAAATACAGTCGAGAACTCGCGGCAAACACGAAACCGGCATGTCAGACGGGCTTGAGCTAGGCATTGGTATAATGGTTTCACAAATTATGGATGGGATGTTTGCTTGCAGAGTTTTGCTTATTATTTGTTCTACTTGTAGAGATTGTCTATTTGTTCCTCGTATAGAGATACGACTTTGTCCCTCCTAATTTTCATAGTCGGCGTCATTAATCCACTATCAATCTGCAAAGGAAGGGTGTAATCATCAAACAGATGCACATTTATAGGCTAATAGGAAATTCTATAGGGTTTAGAAGCATCGGAAGATTACCGTAAATGGCTCGTCCACAATGAGGATTGGTCCGATTTGAAATGAACATTCCGAAGTCCTGCATGCAAACGAAGGAAAAGAAAAACATTCATTGAACAAAGACAATGCCAAAAGTTCTTGTAAATCTTTAGCCGAAAAAAAAAAGAAAAAGAAGACGAGCTTTTTATAAATGCAAATGTTTTGCCATTTGAAGATGCAGATTAATTTAGTTGAGAGGAATTTTACCACTTCCGTAGTTCTTCATATAACAGGGTTATCAAATTATCCTTGCTTAGCTCCGTGGCATTACCGTCTACGATAGACAATTCTTTTGCCAACCGCAAAGCCTCGTCTTTGTTAGGAACAATTAAAGCTCCAAGACGCCGCTGATCCTGCACGAGTAAATACAAAGCGGTAAGTATATCAGTACAGTTCCTAAAAGGTGAAAGATTAATCATTCAGCTCAGAAAAAAATGCAAAGGCCTCGGTGGAAATGAAAGCTATGAAGCCTCACCTGGCCAATGACAACGATCTGTTGAATTACATTACTTCTCAAGGCAGCTTCTTCAAGCTCTACGGGTTCAACATTTTCACCTAAAGTTCACCAAACATGTTTAGTTAGTCAATAAAGGAATGACCCAACAACCTGGGTTGAAACGGGAAACAAGCTAGAAGAATTTGAAAACATGCATAACTATATGCATAGAAATCGAAGGATTTATTGGGCGAAGTGGACAAACTTTTTTTTTGCTTTTAGTGTACCTGTTGAAAGAACTATGGTATCCTTAGCACGTCCTTCAAGGACAATTACTCCTCCACAACGTCGACTCCGTCCTCTGGAATGGTGAGGAGCAATCCAACCTATATCGCCAGTGTCCAACCAACCATCCTCATCTAATACTTGCTTCGTAGCCTCCGGATTCTGGTCCGTCCAACATTAAGATAAAGGAATAAGCAGGTAGTTAATTTCTTTAGCCCAAAGAGTAGAAAAGGAAATCCGGCTGTTGTTTAATTTTTGCTTTTTCAGAAAGAGTTAAACATTAATGTCAACTCGTCAATGTCAGCACTAGCGGGACGTAGATAGGTGAAAATGTAACGAGTGAATTCTTTCAGCTATAATTCAGCAATAGAAAAGAAAAGAAAAGGACACGAATTTCAATGTCATACTTTCATATATTTGTTTTCCATTATAGTTGGCTTCTCATACTTTGCTAAAGCAAATTGGATCTAAACAGTTTAGTTACAAAAGTAGATCAAAATAAACATGTGCAAGACGAACATGGTTTCTACTTCGATATTTGCAAAATGTGAACGCCGCTAGATGATAAATGAATAATGCTGCTCCGTATCTCAGCGTTTAAGAAAAAAAAATCATGATTTGGAAAGAAAAAAATTAAATAGCAATACCTTGAAGTAGCCTTTCATCACTTGTGGCCCTCTTACTTTTACGATGCCCTTTTCTCCAGGTGGTAGAACTTCACCACTTTCGGAGTCTATAATTTTGAACTCGGTATGCCCAATGGGGTGACCAATTGAGCCAAGAACCTTCAGAAAGTTTACGTCTGTGATATTGTCATATGATATACCACTCCACGCAGAAGAAAATATGATTGAAGTAGAAGGCAAACAAAACAAAAAGTATCGGTAGAGTCTAAAGTGAACCGCGAATACGGTAATCTAAAGAGAGTTGGACGCATTTTGAGTTCTTCTGGTATCATGACAAAATGAAGGAAGTCAAAATATTAAAGTCTCCAAAATTAAAAATTGATAGCTTACGTTACAAGTTGGTAGTCGAGCACAAACAACTGGTGAAGACTCTGTTAGTCCATATCCATTCTGTACTTTCATACTAATTGCCTACATGTACCAAACATAAGATATAAGAGTGGGAAAATAGAAAAACCAATCTCAGCTAGCTAAATATGCATGAATTTCTAACCTCGAAAAACTTATCAACGTGTGAAGGCAAACTCCCACCTCCACTTATGCCAGCCTGCACAGTGTAAACAAAAACTCGTTTCCATATCTCTAATTTTCTCAATGAGATGCATATACAATCATAATATTCAAACACAGCAAGAAAAATATATCACCACCTTAAAGCATTGAATATAAAAAATGGACTTATTCTGGTTGGTAACAAGCAATGATAAAAACTAAAAAGTTTCCCAAATTTAATTAACATTTTAAGGGAGAGAAGAATCTATCAAGGGTCCATAATATTTAATCCAGGGAAATACGAAATATGACTTCTACTCTTCCAAGAATACACAAAGTTCTTACAACAGTCGTGCCCAGATAAATAACATAATACGACGATACCTTTGATATCCTGATAGCAGAATGGATTTTGCCATAGACAAGTTTGTTTGCCAATGCATGCAACGGCCATAAAAGTCCAGCAACAATTCTTGCCCATAACCAGTCCAACAATGAGACAAGATGCGAAGGTTGCTCCCGGCTCCTTGTCAGACACAGTCCCTATGAACAAAATTGTGATCATTTAAATTGGTAAGTTCAGCAGACTCTTAAGTGTTATCTAGAAACCTTATAAACTTCATGTAAAAAATGCAACAGTGATCTGATCCATTTGATGCAAGAAAGCAATTGCATAAAGTTAAAGGCATGAAAGTCAATTCCTTCGCAAAAAATGAAGCATTATAAATGTATAACTTGTATTTCAATTTGTTAACCTATAGAAAGCACAAATAGCTTAATGAGTTCAGTAAGATAAACTACTCAGAAATGGAAACCTCGTAAATCCTCTTGAACTCCATGTATGCCATACTGGCCCTTAGAAATGTAAGTGCAATAAGCTTACGAGCTGCAGAGCTCGTCGAAATTTGTTTTTGAATCCCACTGCAAACATATAGAAAGAACTCATTCATAATGGAGAAGAAAGCAACTGCAAACAAATTTTAATTTCATGCAACAGCCAGAGTTCTAATCTTTAGATGAACCTCAGCAAGAAATTATGCTATAGTTTCCATTTATATACACTGAAAGTAACTACATCACAAGAACATTAAAAGGAAGCAACCTAGAGTCACGTCCGGCAAGAAGCTCTTGAAAAGAAAGCTTAAAGATCAAAATATTTCTGCATTATTGGGTCGTTGATATTACAGGTTGGGTGTGCAATAGCAGCCGCCTTGAGTTTCATAGCGAGTTATTTTGTTAACTGGTATTGTTCTATGTTTTCAATTATTATTTTTTATACACATGCAAGCATTGACTCGTCCGAATAGCACTACTTATAGCAGTACAGTATGAATGATATGATTCCAAGGACATGGCCATACCTGTAGAGTGTCTCGTATACTAATGGAACTGAAATTACATACTCTGGCTGATATTGTCGCAAATCCTCCTATCAAATAAATGAAAAGATATCGATAAATGTATTCGGAAACCGAAATGAATAGCTAAAAAGAAAGCAAACAACTCACATATTTAATTCATGCACATAAATACGTACTTAGTTTACAATGGGGAAGAGAAAAATATATATATATATTTATCTTTTACCAAAATTGACAAATAGTCATATACCGTCCACGCAAAGACCAGTAGATGTTATTTCTACTCCACAAATTGGTTCAACTTCAAAATGGTGCCAAAGGCTTTCTACGTGCAACGGAAAATCACATCCAAGCAGTATGAAATCAAAGATTGGGAGAAGAATACCTTCAAGTTTCTAACGGTTGTGTAGACCTGCTCAACTCCATTCGTAAAAGTAAAATATTCGGCAGCTCGTTCATAAGCATGCCAAGGTGGAAGCATGCTGAGAAATCTATCTCCCGCTTCACAAGGGACTATATCCCACAAGTTCCTTATCTGTAGAATAAATTATCGAAGAAAAGCTATACCAAATGTCAAAACCTATGCAAAAGAGAACAAAAAAAACTATAATAATTATCGAACCTGGTGCAACAGATTTCGATGCGTAAGCATGACGCCTTTTGGGTTTCCAGTTGTTCCACTAGTATAAACAAGCGTAGCAATATCTTCAGAGTTTATGGCTTCATAAGCATAGTATTTTTCTGAAGTAAGAATAGGTAGATCAGAATCCACACGGCTCAGGCTTTGTGGTAATGCCATTTGCATAAACAAAGAGTGGCAACTAAATGGAAATATGATTAACTATCCAGGGAAAAAAAAAAAAAAATTACAACAATCTAACATCCCGAACGTTAAATCACGCAGGAAAAAAATGAAAAAGGAAAAAGGAAGCATCAACACAAATCAAGAATGCCCGAGTACACGAATCCACCCCTCATCAGGTTAATAAACAACATCTTATTAGAATTAAAAAAAAAATTAACAAATGATCCTTGGTAAGCTCCACCTTAAGATTGCAAGCTTAGTTATATACACATATTCTTAGGCTGATAAAAAATCAATAATCTCAAAATGTAATTAAAAAAAATGAGACATGCTTCTGCTCTCCCTCATAAACAGGCCCACCCCAAAATCGATAAATATTTGGGCCTTGTAAATGCAAGAAAGTTGGAGAAATTTCTGAAAGGACCACTAAGACTCCGGACACAAGAACAATCTAAAGTTGAGGCTCCGATACCATGTTAGTGTTTTGGCTGGTTTAAAGGTATGCGTGCATTATATAGAGCAAGTGCATTTCAAAGAGAAAAATAGAGACTGGAAAAAGAGATGGTAGCTGATTGACTTACTAACATCATTAGAATTGGAGATAGCCTTTCGACTCTCTTGTCCCAAACTTATGATATCTTTGTAATTAAAAATGGGTATCCCTTTAAGTCCCCCACCAGGCAAACTTGATTTATCCCCCCAAAGCAGAATGACAAATCGCATGTTAGCCTTTGACCGGAAAGCTTCCGAAATCCGATCGAACAACTCAGGACTGTCAACTGCAAGTCCAACACTGCAGTAATAATAGAGTTTCCTTCAATTTTCTTTCCATGCTGCCGTTAAAAATGAAGCAATGAAGAGGGAAGTAACCTACTAAACAAAACTCTTACTTATTTTAAAAACGGGAATATAAATTCATATCAGCAGATGTTACGCATGCATAACCATATCAAATCTCATAACCAGACTCGAGTGAAAGCAGAGAAAGGACTAAAAGTTTTGCCTCAACAAACTTTATAGAGTGAAACAATATGAAACCATGGTACCAAGAAAAACATCCAAATTATGATAATTAGAAAATAACAAACATAATGAATCTTAAGACCACAAATCAGTAAATTCACAGCTTTTGGGCAAAAGATTGGAATTTCAAATTCATGCTAATATGGCCTCACAGTGTTTAAATTCTCAATGTCTAGGGAAAAAAAAAAAAAAAAAAGCAATTAGTATAATTTTCGCACATCAAGCCCATAAACGGATTCAAATTTGGAGTTTATCAAACAAAAATCTATGAAAGAATTTGCGGTGAAATGAAACATCTTTTGCAAACCTTTCAGAGTGATTGTATATATGTAATAGTTCCTCCACCGATGACCTTGAACCTCTTACCACATTTATTGCTCCAGTAGCCATTATTCCTAGGTCACCAAGAAACACAAAAATGAATATTTATCTACAAATTGAGAACATAGAGAAAGATCCAAGACAATAGCCTATAAATAAATAACAGACAACTTTACTTTGTCCTGAAAATTTTTCCTCGGGACTCAATTTATTATAATTTTTTCTCATCCTCCATACTCAAAAGATAATAATTCAGATCCACATATGAGCATATCAACAGATTAAAAACAAAGACGTGGAAAAATTACACCCATGGTTAAGATAATATCTGCATACCCTGATCTGCAACTAGCCATCGGCATGAATTGTCGGCAAAAAGTGCAAGCTTTTCATCTGGTTTTATTCCAATAACTCTTAGGCCTTCCGAGAAGTCCAAAATTTCCTGTTCCAGCTGCAATTTGGAAGCAAAAAAGTTTACAACAAAGTCATGGAAGCAATTTTGTGACTTATTTTTTAAAACACACCGCAAAAGGGAAAAAAAAATTTCTACCTCTAACACAGTGATGACACTACCATGAAATGAAACAGTAAAAAATAATAATAATAAATTAAAAAAATCAAGAGTATAAGTTGATTTTAACATATCAGATATAAATGGATTTGAACAGGGTTACCAGAAGTTATATAAACAGATTTTTGAAGTGGGTTACCAGAAGTTATACAATGTATCAATGAGCAAACAGCAAACTCAATTGTGTATAAAGAACGGTATTGTCTTTAAATAAAAAGTTTAAAAGCCCTTTTATGCAAATTTCACTAACATAGATTTTGTACAAGGGCCAAGGAAAAACTAAAAATGAAGCCTAATCTCTAAGTTGATCATAGGTTGATGGGGACGTACTGAACATAGGATACTTATATTATTTGTATGACACGAAGAGATTATAGTCGCTACGAATACAGCAGAAACAACAGAAATTGATGCTTAAGGGGGTAAATGAAAGTGAACGATAATGAACCTATAGAAGAAACATAGAAAGAAAATCTGACCTGCTTATAAGTCAATGCTGAAGGTGGGTCATGATATGGATCGGTAACTGCTACATAATTGCCATACTTCTCAGCTGATGTCCTCCAAATGTCCGGAACTGCTTTCCACTCATCAGACACCAATGTACCATTATCGGATAGCAATGAACTTTCTAGAAACGGAGAACACCTCCTTATCTGCAATTCTTCAGTCTATAATAGACAATTTCGGATATAAATAGGTTTTAGTACTCTCTATATAGCCATGATTTCAACTGCATATCAGAAAAATTAGACTCAAGAAACGTGTATAAAGACGGAACAATTTCTGGGCCTACTCTCTTAAATAATTGACAAACAGTAAATAGTAACAATCATAATTGTCCACTCAAGCTCATAGAACATGAGTATAAATCACAATCTTATAGAATTCACTGTTTTCACAATCACCAGTGATTTTAATTTTCCAGATGTCTACTCATTGACCTAGATGGAAAAAAGTTTGTCATGATATATACATATATATAAAAACATGTATACGAGAAACCGGATCTATCCGATCATCTCCGAATGATGTCAATTATGGGTAACTTAATATAATACTCTCTTCTTAGATGGTTGGAAGTAGGGTTGATTACAAAACCTCCTCTGTTTTAAATTTTTACAAATAACCTTTTTTTTCACCTGAAAATACAGGTCAAAACCATATAATTTGATTTTATTAGCAAATCCCTCCGCTGCCAAAAGGTTTTGATCAAAATTGATGCGTGAGATGTCAACTTTACCCGTGACAACTAAGGGGTGTTAGTTGGTATTAGGCCTTTGGCATTACAATAGCCAAACAAGCATGAAGCACTCAACGTTCTTATGCCAAATATGGAGCTTTATTTTCCCTTCATTTCTTTTTTGGGAACTGATAATCAGACCAGATTCACACAACTTACTGCTGTTTAGGTGTAAGAATTGTCCGGTATCTCTTAGATATGATGTTTAACATATTCTCCCAATCTTACTATTTACAAAGGAATAATTGAATTGTAATTTCCAGAAACAAATGCTTATTTGTGAATGAAATTGAAAACAAACGGGAGATTTTGGTGTTTCTTTGCCTTTTATAGTACAGGACCGACACTCACTTATTAAAGAAAAATTAAAATACTCACAGGTTTCAAACCTGGAAGCTCCTACCCAATCCCCTCCCATCCACTGAGTTAGCCTCGGCGGGGTTCAGAGATTTTTGTAATTAATATACAGCAAAGAACCTCACTCGGATCCAATGAAACTGAGAAAAATTGACAAGAAAGGACCTAAACATCTATACAAACACTTTTTTTTTTATTATTATTTTTTAAAAAAAGAATACAAACACACAATATAAGAAGATTTACTATTTAAAAAGTGGTAGACAAGGACAAAGCTAATACTTGATTAAAAGAAGGTATGTCTACAATAGAAAACTAATTCTCCTAAGCCCCTAAATTCGTATAACCTTATAAACCATATTCAAGAACTTAATCTGAGGCAAACATATAATTCAACACTCAAACAAAAAGACATAACAAATACAGAAAATATACCTATATATAGAAGTAAAAAAAAATCAAAATTGAATTGATTCCTCAAAAGGGTATGCTAAAAAAATCACCTGGGCTTGGCAAAAAACTCCAAATTGACGATTGGGAAGGAACCCAACTCGTTTTCCACCCCATTTTCTCGGGAAAACACGCGTGCTGGTGAATTTGGAGCGAGAGGAAACGACCCAGATGAGATTCGACGTCAAGGGAAAAGCACTCGCCATTGGATGTGAAGAAGAAAAAGAAATAATTGGAACAAACTGATGGTTCATCAGAAGAGCTCCAACCATGGCTCTAAGAATCGCCTTCTCCCTCAGTCATACAGAGGAGAGAGAGAGAGAGAGAGAGTAGAGAGATGATGATGATGAGATATGGAAGCCTCCGCCAAGGGGAGAATGAGAATGTGAATGAGTATGGGCGTGGAGAGTCTCCTCTGTTACTTTGTTGACTTTGGACAGAGAAAAAACGGTACGAGAAAACTCTTCGTTACAATATTTTTTTTGGAAAGTGGTGTTGTTTGTCTCTTCGGTTGTTGTTTTTATTAAGTGGGTTGTCTGCACTCTCAAGGTTGGGGTCCCTTTTCCATCATTAGTAGAGTCTGTCATGTAGAAGTACAATAATACATGCCAACAAAGATTATGGTTGTTACATTCATTTATGCTATTAAATAAATTCATTAATATTTACCAAAAAATAATAAACAAATTCATTAATGTTTTTGATGCGAAACAAATTCATTAATGTTACCACCCACTTAACACTCTCTTATTAAATATTTAAAGTTTGCAATTTTTCATTTGGAAAATACATCTACCTTTTAATATTATTTCAGGTGACATTAACACTCCCTTATTAAAGATTTAAAGTTGCACTTTTTCTTTTTGAAAATAAATATCTACCTTTTAATGTTTTTTTTTTTTGAGAGAATATTCTTTCCTATTTAAAATTTAAAGTTTTTATTTGATTTTAAAAATGAAACAAATTTTAAATCTAATTAGTAAAAAAGGGGAATTTTTCCCGAAAAGGAACCAGCATTCAAACTACCATAAAGGTACAAATATAACAAAATAATGTGATGATGCTCCAGTACAAAAGACACAATCCTCAATCAAGACCAGTACTATCAATAATAACTGATGAAGTTTAAAGGGAAACGCATACGTCTGAGATTTGATAACAGAAAAGTACATTGACACACGTAGATTGAGCACGCGTAAGGTTCCTTTTGGCATACCTTTACAACCGATGGAAATTTGCGATTGATTGAGAACCGCAACCATGTAGCATATAAGTCATCACCAACTCCATATAAGCATAGGTATAGCAAAACAAGCACATTGTCAAGACTCAAATATGACAAACAAACAAAAAAATCCCGGATATTGGGGAAATCTCCGTCATTATTATACACAAAGAACCAACGTAAAAATAACAATAAAACACAAGAACACAGAAGCAACTGTTGGAAATTTTCCCGAGTCTAAATGCTCTGTTTTTATTTTTGGTAACTCTTGGATTGTTTTCTCTTTTTTTTTTCGAGAAAATTGAGTTCCGAATGTGGTCCATATTCAGCATAGGTTCAACCCACAATTTTAGGAACGTTAAGCAACGTTCAAAAGCGAGATTCTCACCCATTCACTTCCCACTAAGCGTGCACGTCCAAGAATGGCTCTATGATGGGTAGAGTGCATAAAAGGGACGTAGCAATTCGGTTTTGGCACCCTAAGCCTGCTTTCTCATTTAGAATCGAAACACACCATCTGCCGAGAGAGAGTAATGGTTTAGAACAACCATAACCCCAAAAGAAACACTTACCTATAACCTTGAGTGTTGAAAACGGCAATGGCTGGAGGTATGTAATTTCGATCCAAAATTTTATTCCGTATTTGATCTAATTGCTATATAGGATTGTTGGTAGCATGTTTAGATCATTAAGATAAATATCTAACAGCAACCACCATAGGCAAGCTATTCTACAGATCTAAAGAAGCTAGATGGATGGCATATTGAATATGTTGCAGATCCTCTACGCCGGCGCCAGTCACCACTACCAACCGCGATCAACCCTATGCAAAACGCGCCCACTACTGTCCCTGGCTGGATAAAGGGACCTGGATCCTGAGGTTGCAGTTCCTCCAAATCTTCTATCCACTTTGTCAGACAACCCCTTCATCCATGGAACCCAACTCTTCTCACTAGTGCCCGCCGTGGAGTTCCAATGTCCATCTAAGGCCGAGAGTTTGGTAGATGGCTTGACGCCGCAGCTTTCCCTCCAGCCTCTAAGGAGATAACTCCTAAACCAAGTAGTCACTCTCGTGTGAGAGAGCGGGGGGAGAGAATTGGAGGCTTTTTCGTAAAGTGACGAGTTAAATTAAGTTTTAAGAAAAAAAGGGAAAACTTTTGTCATTCGAAAAAATATAAGTGTATATTTATTGCTTACAACATTCTCATCACTAATCTTCTCTCTCTCTCACTCTCTCTCTCTCTCTCTCTTTTGGTTGAATGATGTTTTTGTTAAACAAAAGCAAAAGCCTCAATAAAAGCAAAACTTAGGATTCACTAATCTTCTCAAGATCAACAATCACAAAGCAAGATGGATGCTCATAAAGTGATTGATAAGATGAAATTGAACAAAAAAAAAAAAAAAAAGAAGGAAGAAGAAGAAGAAGAACCGTAGCTTATACTATGTATGATAAAATAAGAAAATTGTAGAAATAGCCCTTTTAATGTACCAGTTTAGGATATTTGTCATCTTTAATGTTTAGTTAGAATTTTGACCTTCTTTTAATTTTTTTTGTTTAACTTATTAATATTTTTACTTTATGAAAATGATTAAAATGTCCCATGTATAGATACCTAAGATTTATTTTCTCTCTCATTTTTTTTTTTTCATTTCTTCTCTCCACTTTCTCTCTCTTCATATGCTCACTCTATTTCCTCTCTTCCCTTTGCCTCTGCCACTCTCTCTCCTCTCTCCTTCTGAGTTCAAGCAATCTCGAGTCATATATATAGAATAAAATGGTGTCCAAACTATGTATGTTGGGCGATCAATATTTTGATTCTGTGTGCATGACTATCTGCAAGATGGAATCAATGAAGTAAAGCGTTTGACTTTTGTTTCCAAAAAGATTTGAGAAGTATGAGCCGTAAGTGGTAATTTAGTAACCCATTTGGGAATTTCCATTTGTGGAAAGTTTGATATATAAACCATATTTACTGATGAACACTAACAGTTGATTATATTATAGGTCGACAGTCAAATATCTATGGGTGCATACACATTTGATACTCTATATATATATGTTGAGTGACATGGGATGATATATATATACATATATATAGATATATATTTTTTCCCTCCAAGGCATGAAGTTAAGAGACCTATGCGCTGCCACAGTCATGTTGACAACATGTGGGGGGTGAGCTTTGGAATCATAAGTTCGAAACATTTAAAGGTATAACACTTTGATGATTATTTTAGAGAGTGCAATGTACAGCTGTAAATATGGGCTGTTTGACCCATAGGGAAAAGAAGGGGAAGCCACACTGACCTGATAGATTAAAAGGAAGGTCCTGCACAACCCAATCAGCTCTTAAGATGACATTATTATCTCCGGGGATCCGCCTCAAATGAGACAGGGATGGGGAAAATAGTTCGAGAATGGAGTTGTGGATGAGGATAAAATTTTTCTTTATATATTTATAAATAGCAATAATACATTATAATAAAAATTATATTTAAACATTACTAATTCAATTATTGAAAAAGGAATAATCATCTCAATTGATAGACTCTCAACCCGAAAAGGCTATTACTATTCCTGAATATGAAATTATTATATGTATTATTATAAAACCTATAGTTTTCAAACTTTATAATACTTTGATGAGACCATCCATGAAACTATAATTCACATTTTGTTTGCATATATTTAGAAATTAGTTTGTTTATGAAATTTTTGATTTTGAACTATATTTATGGTGTATTTTTACTTTGTTGTTTATTTTTAAGTTGTTATATTTTTAAAGGTGTAGTTATTATAATAAATAGGAAATGAGCTGGGCTTGGGGAAAGCCCCTACAATGGGAAATCTCCGCCTCTATTTAGACGGGGATGGGGACAAGGATGAGGACAAGAATGGTTTTGGGGGCAGGGATGTGGAGTACTGGATAGCATTGTCCAGCCTTGCCCTGCTCTGTGTCATCCCTAACCTCGTATATTTATATATAATTTTTCAAAAAAAGAAAGAAGACTTTACAGGAAAGCCATAGATATATGCCTAAGATTTATTTATGTGGTAGGAAATAAATATACATCACAGTTTTGTTATCTTAATATACCAATATATTCTTAAGTCATCGGTCGGTAACCAATATGATACGAGTTGGTATCGATACTAATACTGGCCAGTCGGCATTGGCCACTGGTTATTGGCTGGTTACTGGCCGGCAACCAGTTGGTTACTGACTGGTTGCCAGTTGATTACCAACAAATAACCACATCATCCACCGTTATAGTGATGGTTACCTATCGGTAACCACTGTTATACCTGTTGGAAACCACCCAAATACACAGAATTTTCCATTAATAGATCTGACAAATCATCAAAACAAAAAACCACCAGCATGACAAAATGTAACCAAAATATATAAAAGAGAGAGAGAGAGCAGTGGTTAAAAGGCAATATTTTATTAGATTACCAGTTTTATTGAAAACTTTAATAAATATGAGGTAAGTTAACAATAGTTTTATATTCTAACAAAGCTCTGTGTAAGCTTAGCAAGGAGATCTCTCACGGATCATTATTACCACGAAGAGATCCACAGCCCTACACAACCATGAGCAAAGAGGTCTTTCGCCGATCTTCATCACCGTCAAGAGATCTGCGAGCCGCCACAGTCTCTCTATTTGTTTTTCATGTCATTTTGCCCGACTATGTTTGGTAATGAATTTCGCTTTTCTTCCTTGAAAAAAGATGGAAGCAATCACAAGAAGGCAACCTTTTCCGAAAAAAGTCATGTTGGCATTTTTTTAAGATTAAAAAAAATTGTTGGTATGTTAGTAAAAAAAGGGTTTGTTCGATTCCCATTAATAATTCTAATGTAATATATTTCAACGAATATATATATATATATATATCAGATTTACATAACATTATTCTGATTTTTTATCTTTTAGAACTATACGTATCATTATTGATCTAGAGAGAAACGACGTTTAAAATGCATTTAAATGTGTGTGTGTGTGTGTGTATGCCAACAGATCCGCCCAGTCCAACTATGGCCAATCACTATTCCCCGTCAGATCAATCTTATACGCCGCCGTGCCGTCCGCTCGTAAGACACCCCAGTGCCGCTCAACTTCCGGTCCAGTTTTCTGGTTCTCGTCGAAGAGAGAGAAGATGAATGTCGGGATGAAGATTCCCGGCCGAGCCGGGGTTCCAATCGAAGGTTCGGCAGTGAATTTTTTAATGAGGTTGCGGTTGTAGGTGGCGGCATTGGCGATATTGGCACCAATTTGTTCGCCATCTCCAGCGGCAGTCGGCCAGCCGGTCTCGGATATGAAGAGGGGGATTTGCGGGAAACCGAGCTTCGCCATGGCGAAGACTAGGGCATCAAGCATTTGGTCTAGGAGGTTTGTGTAAACCAGTCCAGTCCCGGGATCGACGAATTTAGGGTTTCCTTGCTCTTTAAGCAAGGCGAAGTCAAGGCTGATATCATTAGGGTTTTGGGACCAGGGAAAGTAGGGATACACATCAATGAAGAAGAATGATCTTGTTGTATTCAGGAACTGGAGAATCGGAAGAATAACCGAGTAGGAAACATTCGATCGAAATTCCGCGGAGGAGGGCGGGAAAGTGGATTGGAGGACCTCCATTGCAAGAGGGGTTCCAATTTTAACATTCGTTATATTTAGGGTTTCTAGAGAGGTTCTGAGGTTGTTCATCGCCGGGACTAAATCGAACCAATTTTTGCGGTCCTGGTCGGAGAAGTAGCTGAGGACTTCGTTGCCGACGAGGAGGAATTGGATCATGGTTTGTGGATAGAAAGGAAGGATGTTGTTTTTTATCCACTCCTCGGCTTTAGTTTGGCTTGAAGCCAAGAGGGAGATTTCGTGGTTCGGAACCATTACGGAGACTAGGAGATTTGTTCCTGATAAGAGTTTGAGGATCTCCGGGTCGACGTCGTAGAGCTTGACTCCGCCGGCGTTCATCGACTTTATGAGCTCGACAGATTGGTAAGGAGACGGGAGATTGTTTCCGAGTCGGCCATAGTTTATGCCGATTTTACTAGCGAGTGTTGCAGTACCTGCAAAAAAATGGAAAACAAACTAGTACTAATAAGAATAAGAACTAAAGAAAAATAGAAAAGTGTTTGTTGAAATGACGATTTAAAGTGTTTGTTTTGATAAAAACATACGTACATGAGAAACCAAGGAGAGAAATTAATGGAACAAAATTAGCAAAAAGAGTAATTTTTGTTACTGTCTTGTTCATGGAGATTGTGTTTGATTTAAGAAAGTTGAGCAGATAAAAATTAGTACTAATTATGTTATGTTTGGAGAGCCAAAAAAATATAGTAATATGGGAAATGGTTTAGTTTGTAATTCTGTGTTAATTTAAAGTAGAGTGATGAAGGAGGGAATTAATGCAAAAGGTGTGAATTCGTTTATAACGATTTATATAAAAGTTCATGCAAAGATGTTTCTTCAAATATTTTCTAGTACGTATTATATATATGTCATGATCTTTTATGAGGGGTGAAAAAGAAGTTAGTTTCTTGCATGTGTGTGTATATATATATATTATACACATGTTAATTGTCCATATTATTGAATTACAACGAAAAGAAGGAATTAAGGGGTTGATTTTATTATCAATATGCTTTGTTAAAAAAAAATGTAAAGATTGTGAAATATCATAGAAAACGACTTAGAAGCTTAATCTGAATAGATTACAAGATCTCATATATCTACTCTTGGATGTTAATAAATTGTAGAGAATATGAGGATCAATTTGACAATCTTTTACTGATTTCTTGGATTAAAATCTTTTTTTTTTCCCCTTCTTTTCTTTATGAAATTTATGGTAAAACATGTACTTTTATACTATCCCATAACTCAAGTTAATATCAGTAGTGACCTGAGTTTCAAACTCTCCATGCAATTTTGCATATGACAATTGGCGTTCTCTTATCTTTCCTTTTCTGTTTTGCTTTTTTTTTTTTTTTTTGGTGGTGGATACTTGTTGATTTTAGTAATGACTAGTGGAAGACATGATTCGCTTGACTTTATTAGCATGCAATTGGACGGTTGAATTTATTTGTACTGGAGTTATATCATGACGAATTTTCTAAAGGGCAAAAGAATGTGGCATTTTTGGTAAACTCGAAGAATAAAAGGATGGAGAATATTTAAACTAGTTTGATACATGAGAAACAAATAATTTAAAGATTATTATTTTGGCGTTTACACCATATATTTCTTTTGCAAAAGAACAACAGTGGTTCAGCTTCGCATTCGAATCCCTGCGGTTCTTTTTTCACAATTTTTCACATATGTATCTATTATCTTGTTTGTATTTGCATTTGAATTTAAATTCTCATTGACTCATGTTTGACATTTGCATTCTTCCCTTTCTTTGATCGGTCGTCTCTCCCTCAATTTGTAGGTCCATGTTGGAAATTTGTATTCTCTTGACCCACCTTATGCATTTGCATTTATACTTGATTGGCTCATCTAGGAAATTTGTCCATTCGAGAAAGAGTACTCCTATACATCCCCGTCGGATGAGAACCCCATCCCACGTGGAACTATTAATTGCATGGGACCGACGGACTTTTCAAATGAAATTGGCCTGAGCACAATTTACAAAAAGTGATATATATATATATTTTTTAAAATTTTAAATTGAAAAAAAAAAAAATACATGACTTCTTCATCTTGCATTCTTCAAACACCAAAGACCATCTATAAATTCTTGTTTCTCCACTTACTTTCCAAATTTTGATGTAAGACTCTAAAAGAAAAAATACATTCAACGATTAGATTTCTACATATTGCCTATGGATAAAACATTATTTACATTATTTTTTTCCTTTGCTGGAAGTTTTTTTTTTTTTTTCAGATTTAATTTCTTTTTTTAATTTTCTTTCATTCTCCGTACTTTCATGTTTAAGCAAAAAATTAAAAAAAAAAATCTAGCACATCAATTAATTAAATCATTGCATATATATTAGTTTTTGTTGGTTGATTGGGGCAGCCAATTAATTAAACAAGAGCAAAAACTGACGAAGAGGAAGAAGAGTTTAGATGGAGAAATTAAAATCAAGGGGAGATCACATGGAAGGGAGAGCTTGGGCTCGAGAAGCTCCAATGATGAGAATAAAAAAAATTAAAAATTAAAAAAAGGGAAGCTCAGTTTGACATTCGGTATTCGGTGGGTTGCTCACTTTCTTTTTAGGCTCCTCTTATTTTGTTGAATCTTAAAGGCCGGAACTTTTCTCAAGAAAAAGGGAAAAAAGAAAAGAAAAGAAAAAAAAAACTAATAATAAATAAGAGTCTTGCCACGTGGGTTGATGAGTTGGTCATCTGGATTTCATGCCGTCTGCCACAAACGGACATATGGAGGGGGTTTAAACCGCATGGCGTCAAAAAGGATTACTCTTTGATGGTTAATGACCACTTTATTTTTATTTATTAATTAATATGATATAAATTCTTCATTCTTAATTAATATGACATTAATTTTAATTAATTATAACTTAATTTTCTATTATATTAATTTAATATTAATTTTTTATATCAATCTATCTTTAAATTTGTGTTATTCAAAGGCTTTCTGTTTGCATTCTTTATCTCTTTTGATAGACCCACATTGGCCTTTCGCATCGGTTTAGGCCCAAACATGAAAAGATAGCAAAATTGGCAAACTCCCGATGATTCTTATAACCACATTGTGAGTTTAAGATAAGGTGTTGGAGCCATTTATAAGTACATCACGATTAAGATAATTTATACTTACAGTAAAATTAACAATTAGCGTTTTCTCTAATCAGGATTTTGAAATGGAATTGCCTTAGAATTTGCATCTTATAACAAGACATTTAGGTTGAGTTTATTTTAAGAGAATATATAGTTAATGTCCATGCGAATTGATCTGGAAAATGAAAAAGTTTCAATACATCTTAAAATTAATATATATATATATATATATATATCTTGTTATTACCTCAAAAAAAAATATTGTCAAGGATAAAAAATAAAAATAAAAAAACAAAAATACAAAATAGTCATTTTAATTTTACAGAACTTATAAAATTTTGACATTTGAACATTCATGATAGTCATAATAGAATTTTTATAATGTGTCTCATTGTTTCTATTGGTTTTCCTAATTTAACTTCTTATTCTCTTTATGTGAAGAGACTCTCGCTTTTTCTTAAAAAAATAAAAATAAAAAAAAATCTCAAATGATTTTTTTTATTTTTTATTTTATTTTGTGTTGGGTAATCTCACAGGTAGATGTCATATAGAAATTTATTTTTCAAACTTAATTCTAATAATTAGTTTCCCCTCCACCTTCCCGTACCTACCACATTGCAATTGATAAACAAAATATGGTTTCATCACTAATTGCTGCCAACCGCCACGCCGACCGAATTCAATCCTATTCATACTAATTTACATGCATGTGAGACTGATAAGACTGAGAGCACTTATAATTATATAATTTCGAAATTTCTCGAACACATACAAATTATATATAATTCAGTTAATTAGTTCAATGTGGGTACGCTACGCGTCCCCATCAATTAAGCAAGGGATTACGCATGGAAAACAGCCAATTACAATTAACAAACAATAAGTCTTAACCAAGTTGACTTTATTAAGTATGTATATAATATTAACAATAATAGGCATGGAAAACAGCCAAACAATTAACAAACAACAAGTTATATATATAATAACTCTCTTATCCGGTGGTCACACACAGACAATGACGAAGCCAAAATTTATTGATAAGAGTGCCAAAAAATTTTTTAATCAGCATTATACTAACACATATATATATATAACAGATTTTATTTATTAAAATTTAAATTATTTTTCCAATAAAATATAAAGAACTATTAATTTAAAGATGATCAATACTAAGTTGTACTCCTATCCATTATATTAAAATTAAAGAAAAATCCCACTATATTAAAATTAAAAGGAAAAAAAAAAAAAAGCTATGGGGGGCCATGGCCCCCGTCATTGCATACAGGTCTGATGAGAAAGAGAAAGATGGTACAACTTTCTTTTTAATCAGCATCGTTTTTTTTTTTTTTCTTTGTTAATGGACAGCTATTTTTGGGTGTATATATATATAACACACACATACATACATAGATATATATATATATATATATATGTTTCTCAAAAGTACTATTTAGATTGCACCAGCTGGCCAATGACGTAGCAGAATGTACCGACTATTTATGTATGTATTATTTCAAGTGCGATGGAATACAAAGATTTGTTTGTCTTCTTCGTGTTGTTTTTCTCATATAGTAAGATAAGCCAATACAAGCACGACAAAACAGGGATTGATTAGGTTAGCAAATAACGATATTTAGCATTTTCTTTATTGTTGTTACTATTATTAAATACACATAATAAACAGAATGTCTCACCTATATTCTTTATATATATATATATATATATATTTTAAATGTATATTCTTTAATATTTGCTTTGCCGTATTGTGCCAGGAGTCGTAGTTACAACCGCCTCAAATTGTGGAATTACACGACTCTTTTTTTTTTTTTTTTTTTTGATAAATGGAATTACACGACTTTTAGTTTATATTGTATCATGAAATTTCTTTTAATATATATGTAACATATTGTTATATATAATGCTTTCACCAGACTTAGTTAGTAGAAATTGATTATATAGGTAGCTCTTCCGTGAAAAATATGTACACATAAGAAAAATGGATGACTTAAAAATGTGGCATTTATCTATTATCATCGAATGACATGTGATAGAATGGAGTGGGACGATCCAGCCATGGAATTATCCAAAAAAAATAAAAAATAAAAAATAAAAAAAAAATGTAGCACTGAATCTGTCAAGCTCCCCCCTTAAAAAAAAATTATAATAATCTGTCAAGCAAACTGTAATTGAACTAACTTTCCAAATATTACTAGTATTTATTTCAGGATATTGATATGAATTAGCTTACTAATATAAGTTTGTAAATATGGAATAAATGTTATATACAATTCAAATTACAATCTGTCGACCTATATAAATTTCCCTATTCTTCCAAGATATATGTAAACCACATCCACATCATCACCCGCCAATAATTAGGCACTCCTAGTATAAAATTATATTATCTTCCCATAATCCCATCTAGATATGTACAGTTCAAGATTGAGTTACAACTATCAAGTAACCTGCATCGATCGAGATTGAAAAATCTCGATTGAGGGAAGTTCCATTCAAGAAACCATGTGTCGTTGACACGTGTTATTGCATAGAATTATGATGAGTATTGCTATTACAAAATAATAATAATACCAATATCAAGGAATTTCCGGAGTCATTCCGAAAAGGGAAATCTTATTATGTTCCTTAAAAATTATAGTGATTGATAACGTAAAAAGGATCTTTGAGATTTTTAATAAAAACTATATATACACACACATTTAATTTGAATACAAAAATTCAAATATTATATTTGAATGTAAATATCCGATTTAGACATTTAAATACAACCTACGATATAAGTTGGTGCTTACTAATTTACTAAAACTTTAGAGGGAAAAATGCAAAAAAATTACATTAGAAGTTATTTCTCTTTAATTTTTTTTTTTCCAAAATGATTGACAGCTAAAATTGTGTTCATTTTGAGTGAAGAACGCTTTGAACTTTTTTTTTTTTTTTCCTTTTCTTTTCTTTTCTTCCTAAATGTGAACGAATTCTTTCAGCTTACAACAATATATACAAACATATGCATGTAACGAATGTATGCAGTGCCCTACAATATTTGTGAATATCCCCACGCATAAGATGTTTGACTATGACTTGTGCAGTGAGTTTGCCTAGCATTCAATAAAGCCACTAACATATATCGGTTCATATATATTTTCTTATATCTATATGTGTGTGTGTGAGTGTGTGTGTATAAATGCCAGCTTGACATAACGTCTTGTCTCGTGATCTCAACTTGGAGCTAAGCTTACTTTAGCTTAGTCCAAAATATTGTAAATATTTTTTTAGATTTAAGGAACTAAGATTTTTTTGGTGAATAAGAAAAGTTATGGGGTTCGCTAGGTATAACAAGAAGATAGGTTATTTATAATAGTTTCTCTCGGTCAGTCATCCGGGGTCTATCATGCTATCACTAAACTATGTTTCAATAACCGAAGTTGAAGCGAAGCCTAAGAGGAGACAAATGAGAATCGAACCCAAGTGAACAAAGGGAAGAAGCTGACAAAGTCACCAATCATTGCTAACCCATCCACCCCTGTGGGCTAAGGAACTAAGATTTTTGACAACTACATGTTTGTTTTTTTAATAGGGTGTTTGGTGAATGAGTTGAATTTGAGTTAAGTTGAAATTTTTAAGTTTGAGTTGAGTTTACTTTTTAAAAAGTAGTTATAAACTTTGTTGACTTTTCAGAAAAAGATAAAAATTATGATAAAAAAATATAATTTAGTTTAAGTTAAACCCGAATACCAAACACCCTCTAAAACAATATACCAGCCAAACAATGATTTGCAACCACTAGAGAGTGGTTACGAATCTAAACTAAACCATCACCTTCAAATGATTAAAGTACAAATTATTAGACAAAAAATTAAAAAATAAAAATAAAAAGATAAAAAGAGTGTATTTTCACTAATGACCTTGAAGATATTCACTTGTTTCATTTTAACCCCTAACATTTGTTTTTAAAAGTCTAACTACCCGACGATTTCTGAAACATAAATTTTCATCATTTTCTAAATAAAACTTTCTATTTTCAGTCAGATTTTAGAAGGAGAATTCTGCGTTAGTATTTTGAAAGAGAAAATATTTATTTATTTTTAAAAGAACACAAGATTATATGAAGAAAAAGTAAATAACAAAAAAGGATCTAAAAAAACTAGATCACTCCACTTTGTCAGGATCTTTTTTTTTTTTTTTTTTTTTTTTTTTTTTTTTGGGGACCATATAATCCCTCTTAATACCCTTGCATCTCATTCTTGTAGAGGGGTCATAGTTTTATATTTCATGGGACAGGATTCCCTTTTAAAACTCCTATGTCCGCTTATTCATATCTTTCTAACAATATTATGACACGTTAATTAAAAATATTTCTCCAATTAAAATATCATACTACATTAACTGAAAAGATAAATTAATTAACTACATGCCGTAATAATATTGGAGAGGCAGAAAATGAGTTACAAATAAGAAGACATATGAATTAAATCCTATTTTATTTCATACTAGTTGTATTACACGTGCTTCGCGCATGCAGAATAGACAAATAAAACAAAGCAAAAATTAAAAATAAATAAATAAATAAATTTTTAGATTTTTAAAGTTTTTAAGAAAATTATTTTTTATTTGAAATTACCACGTGACATGTTGGGAACGAAAAAAAAAAACGTAATCATAAAAGGGCAGAATAACTTAACCAAATTTTGAAACAGTGTTTTAGGGAACTTCGTACTTTTAATAGAGTTAAAGATATATACGTTGGAGCAACAAGACCCCTAAAAGTTAATGTGGGACTAAAATGAGAAGAGTGTTGATCCTCCGAGCCATTTGTGAAAATACATGTAAGAGAGAGAAAGAGAAAGAAAAAGCATGGGTCCCCCAACATGTGCTGAGTCAAAATCGAATGAATACAAGAAAGTCTTCTTTTCGAAACAACCTAACATGGTCCTTAATGCATGCATTTCCTCCATGTGCCCTTTGCTTTGCATTTTACAACCCCACCCCAACCCCACCCCAACTCACCCTAAAACTAAAGCCAGTCAAAAAACCACACACATTTGCACAACTCTCTCTCTCTCTCTCTTCCAGCTAATATCCAATCATCAACCTTTCTCTCTCTCTCTAAAGGTCTATCAACATGTTATACTGGAAAAAGATTACTGAATTAGGGTGTCGGACAAGAGAGCTAGTATAAATGTATATGTATATATATGTAGGTGATTCAAATATAATACGTGTACATTTAACGAATAAAATAAAAGAATATCAGACAATAACCTTTTATAGCCTTTTTCTTCTTCTTTTGGTTTGACACTCCTTGGTGATGAGAAAAATCAATCTGTTAGCTCAAAAGAATCAAGAACAGCAGAAAACTTTTTACAGGTTCATCAGGTTTAGGACAAGAAACATTGTGAAGAAACAAAACAAAACAATAAATACAATATTTAAAAAATAATAATAATAATTAAAATAAAAATAAAAGAGTTGCAATACTCGTGGTGACGATCCAATTGGATTCAACCACACTGCAGCCTAGATGATCATTTTCTTGATTTAACCAATCTTGATCTCTTTTCTCACTACTCGAGTAGTATGTTTATCTTCCTTTTCTCGTCACCGGCAATCCGTTGAACTAAACGAGTCTGCGAATCCGTAAGGCTTTGACGGAATGCTTGATTGGGTTTGGGACAAGGACATGTCGTTGAACATTGTGGAAGTTCCTTCATTGGCTTGCCATCTTTGCAAGGCTTGGGGGAGGCTCATGTGTAGGTCAATGCCATAGTTTTCTTCCTCTTCGTGGCGGGTAGGTTTCCATTGTTCAACCAGCGGGCCCAAGATGTTGACTGCATGTCCCATGTCGGGCCTCTGGTATGGTTCGCGAGCAGTACAGTGACCTGCCAACTCGGCAACCTTGTATATGCTCTCCATTGTCTCCTCATCAGGGTCGAGAGTTTGATCAATTGCCTTTGGGATGTTCTCCTTGTTGATTAGGACCCTGCGGAACCATGTGACCAAATGAGATCGCTCATCTGGCACGCTGTCGTCTAGAGCTTTTCTTCCGGTGATAAGTTCCATTAAAACTACTCCGAATGCATAAACATCCACTTTCGTCGTCACTCTGCCGGTAGCTGTTGATAAACGACATGGACATAATTCACCTCAGTATTTAAAGCATTTGGAAATAGATATTTGTAACCTAGTACGGGTTACTTAAACTATGTAATTCACTAAATCACAGAGGAATGTCAAAATAAACATCAGTAAAATAACAAATGGACATATTTGAGTATGTCAAACAAGAATTTAATTGTAAGTTTTGACCTATTTATCATCTAAAACTAGAATCGAACCAAGGTTGCGAACGATCTACCAGACAACTAATGCAATATCTTGTCCAAAATATGAAGTAGCAGTCATGCATGAAACTGAATGGAGCATGTTTAACAACAACTATAAATCATACATGGGATTTCTATGAATGAAACCTGATTTGACGAAGCTTAAATAGGTAATGTCATGATTGTAAGAGTTAAAACGCGAGAAATATTGAATTGTTAAGGTTGATTACCTGCATACTCGGGTGCTAAGTACCCGAAAGTTCCTGCCAATTTTGTCTCGACAGAATACTTCCCATCAGGCGCGTTTTTAACCAAACCAAAATCCGCGACCTTAGCTCTCATGTCGTCCCCAAGAAGTATGTTCGAGGGTTTCAAATCCCTATGGATGAAGCTCTGTTGAGCTAAGCTGTGCAGATATTCCACTCCCCTCGCCACATCCAATGCTATAGTAACTCTCTGCTTCCAAGTAAGAGGAGAGATCCCATTCTCACGCCAATCGAACAAATGTTGAGTTAAAGTACCTTGCGGCATGTATTCGTAAACCAAAAGCCGCTCATTGCCGTTGATGCAGTACCCTAAAAGAGCAACCAAATGTCTATGCCTTACTTTGGTGAGCACTGCGATCTCAGCCTGAAACTCATTCATCCCTTTGTTACTCACAGCAGCAGACTCCATCCTTTTCACCGCGATCTTAGTCCCATCGTGTAATTCACCTTTGTACACAACTCCGAAGCCTCCTCTGCCCAAAATATTCTCTTCACTGAAATTGTTCGTCACTTGTCTAAGAACTTGAATCGAGATGGCAACATTTCCGCCCTCGAAAACATGGAAATCACTCCCGTCACCGCTACTCTGGCTCTGCAATTCACTGGCCACCCCGTTATACCCGTTCGTGCCACCACCTATTACATTGCTCTTAATTACCGTTTCTTTCCCATTCTCAGGATTTTCCACTCTTCCAAACTTCTTGTGCCTATTCTTAACGTAACATTTGAATGACACAAACAAAACAACCAGAACAAAGACAATGACAGCAATAACTATACCAGCAACCATACCAGCCGAACTCCGGTTACCGCTAGACGACCCGCTCGAACTTCCGCCAGGCGTGTTGGTGCCAGAACCAGAATCCGATGGACTCCCTCCACTTCCGGAGCTCGGAGTTTTCCCCAGCAAGAGATTCCCAGTCGTAGTCAACTTCACTGTAGTCGGAAATTTAGGAATTTCCCCGGTAAGATTATTATTCGAAACATCAAGAACCTGAAGCTGTGGCAATTTCGTCAAGCTATCCGGGATCGGACCGGTCAAATTATTCTCACTCAACAACAAGGTTTTCAGCGAAGTGAGATTCGCAAAAGCGGGCGAAATCGTCCCCGTAAAATGCTGCTTCTGAAAATTCACGGTAACAATATTCCCATCCGAATCGCAAATCACAAAGCTCCATGATTTGCAAGCGTCATTCTCTGTCCACGAGTTGGCTAAGAGCATCGGATACCCCAAGTCCCCGGCGACGGCGAGCAAAGTCGAGACCTGCGGATCGCAGTCTCCAGCATCCTTGCAAAAACTGTTCGTTCCGGAGAGATCAGCATTGACAGACGACGAGAACGAAGGCCGAGGACCCTGCAACTTATTGTTCGCCAACGAAACTTTTAGCAGGCTCGAAATCGACATCAATGTGGCCGGAACAACGCCGGTGAAGAGATTATCTCGGAGCTGAAGATCGAACAACGTGTCCAAATTCGACAAATCGGGAATCGGACCTGTGAACTGGTTCTTATGGAGCCACACCTGGTACGACTGCGTCATGTTCGACAAAACATTGATTCGACCGGAAAGCCCTGACTGCTGATTGTTCAGCCATAAGTTCCGAATTGCAGATCCAGCGAAACTCGGTGGCAAAGAACCGGTGAGATTGTTGTAAGAAAGCCTCAAATCCTGCAAATTTGCAAACAAACCGAAAATGTCCGGAATCGGACCGACGATATTGCAAGAACTAGCATAAAGAGTGACCAGACTCGCCGAGTCGGTGAGTTCGGAGGGGAAACTCCATGGCACGAGGTTCAAGTTCTGGCTCATGCTCAGCTTCTGCAAGCTGGTGAGACCTTGGAAACAACCGGAGGGAATGGAAGTGAAATTGTTAGTGTCGATGTAGATCTCTTGGAGAGAGGAGAGGTTGGCCAAGGAAGGAAGAGGACCGCTGAAGGAGTTTCCTTGGAGAGAGAGAGTGACGAGCTGAGAGAGGGAGTTGAGATCGGCGGGGAGTTTACCGGCGAGGGACTGGTCGGCGAGGTTGATGGCGTTGACGCGGCCGGAGTTGTCGCACTTCACGCCCTTCCAGGAGGTGCAGAGGCCGGCGGCGTCGGACCAGGACGACGGCGGCGAGGGAGAGAGGGCGTCGCGGAAGGCGGTCATGATGGCAGCGTCATCGGCGGCGGCGAGGGTGAAGAGGAGAAGGAGGGAGGTAAGGAGGCGGAGAGAGAAAGCTAGGGTTTTGGGATTCCCCATTGTTTTAGAGAGAGAGAGAGGGGAGGAGAGAGAGAGAGAGGGGAGAGATTAATGGGCGAGTCTGGTACGGGGGGGTTTGTTTTTATGGCTTTGGTTTCTTGAGTAAGTTCTTGCACAGACGAGGAAACGTAGAAGGCGTCAGTAGGGACGGGTTCTGTTACCGTCACATGTGGGTTTTCTCTGCTATATTCTTTTCGCGTAGTTTCTTTTTATATATTTATTTGTAAGACTAGTTCTTGTACACACATGATTTATTATTTAAAAAAATAATAAAATTATATATTGTTAAACTATTTTTTTGATTAATTTTTCGGTAAATTATGTTAATTAATATCATTTTTTTATCAAATTATTATCAAATTCCATCTAAAAATTAACAGAAATGACTATTGTAATAATATTTTAATAATTTAATATCATTTAAACTAAAAAAAAAAAGAGAAGAAGAACATGGACCACAAATTATACATATTTAAAAATTTATGGACTAAACAAGCAATTTACCCAAACAATATATATAAATCAACTTATATTTGTCATTTTTCTAACATAAAAAATTACATTTATCATATATATTATCTACTCTATTCAATTTTTAATTTTTATTAATTAAAATGATTAAATTGCACATTTTTAAAAAGTTTATGAATTTTTTAGCCTAAAAAAAATTGGGGACTAGATCACAATTTCATAAAATGGTTAGGTTTTAAACAATTAATTTATCTGAACTTTTAAAATGACATTTATGAATTAGACTATAAAAAAATAATTTAAAATTTTGTTTATATCAGTCCTGTATTATAGAAAAAAAAAAAAAAACTTTTCTAAAAGTTTCGATATTCTATAGTTTTATATAAAAATGGTGAGTTTATTTTTAATGTTCGATAAATACTATATAGTTACCTCAATAAAATTGTGTTTAAAAATCGTAAATTGCTGTCAAATTTAAGTTCCATGAATCTGTTGTTAAATTTGAACTGTCGTTCATGCTTCTTTTTAATGATATTTATTCACTACTCTACAACTACTTACTTCATTTTCAATCAATTTAGAGTGGTGAATAGAAATTATAAAAAAAAAATTAAAAAAAAATAGATGTAATATAGCTGAATAGTAGTTTTTAAAAGTTACTCAAAAAAGTAGTTTTTAAAAGTTAAAGGTATCTATATAATATTATTAAAATATTATGGTATTAATCCGGCATTTCATAGAATATAGAATAATAAAGTACTAATTTTCTCTTATTTGTATGCGTTTGGTACAAGAATTTAGATTGTAGAATTTAGATTTGAATTAAATTATATGTTTGATGTAGCATTTGAATTGCTGAAGTTAAAAAGTATTAAAACTTAAAATGTGTTCGGAAAAAATATATAAATATAGAGCTTGTTTCATTCATCTCGAAATTCTACGTAATTTATTAAAAAAAAAACATCTCATTTAAATTTGTTCATGAAAAGTTGTGAACTTAAAGTTTGAATTAAAAAATTGTAAATAATAAAACTGATGAAAAAGACGAAAATTAGATTATAATTTTAGAATTTCAAACATAGGAATTTTATATTATTTTTGGGTTTATTTACCAATCCAACTTGCTTCACATTCATCATCCAAACTATTTCCCCTTCTAATTTTGTCAAAATGAGGCTGATTATACACAACAATGAAAGTTTTCGAATTATCTTTATCAATCTCTTAAATTTCAAGATCATTTTTACCTTATCCTCTTAAACTCTAAAACTCACACTTTATCCCATAAACTTTGAATCTGTCCCACTAATCCCTTTTATTAGAATTATAGCTAAAAACATACGAATAATGAGTACAATAAGGTCTTGTTTGGGGAAGGTTTTGAAGATATGTTTTGGTTTGGAAACCAGATGTAATTTTTGAAATGTGAGTTTAAAGGGAAAAACATTTTTGAAGTGAAAAAATGTAAATCTTAAAACATATTCGAAGAAAAAAATAATATGAATCTTGTTTCGCTTTTCTCAAAATTTATACAATTAAAAAACATCTCATTTGGGTTTGAAATAGTAAAGTTACGGACGTTAAAAGTTTAAGTTTACTGTAGACATTAAGAAATGTAAGTAGTAAAAATAGTTTTGAGTTAAAGAAAAAAGACAACAAAAATATCTAGAAACCAGATATCAATAGTATTTCTAAACAGACCCTTAGTCTTACCCAACCATTTTTGTTATAATTTCTATTAGAAACAACTAAAAAAATATAAAAAGGCATCTAATTTTATTTTTTCTGTCTGTTTTTAATAAAAACTTTAAAAGTCATAAAATAAAATGAAAATATTACTAAAATTTAAAGAGCGTAGGTGGTTATAGTACGAAAAAAAGAAAAATATTAAGGACAATGTCTTTAATCTTAATTTTTAAAAATATTATTATTATTTTATTAATAAATATTAAAAATATTAATATATCAATTATTTATAACTATTAATAAAAATAAGATACGGGAGTTAATAATAAAAAAATTAGAATTAAAACAATATTCTTAGCACTATTAAGGATCCGTTTGGTGAATAAATTTGAGTTGAAAAAGTATAATTTGAGTTGAAAATTTTTATTAATTTTTTAAAAAAGATAAAAAATTTTTCAAAAAAAATAAAAATTAAGATAAAAAAAATAAGGTTTGTTTGGTGTATGAGTTTGAGTTGAAATTGATAAGTTTAAATAGTGATTGATGTGTACTTTTTCAGAAAAGACAAAAAACTTTTAGAAAAAAAGATAAAAATTGAGTTAAAATTCATGGGTTTGGACCTGTGGTCCAAACGCACCCATAATTTGAGATCAAACGTGAAACGAGATCTAAAAATATATATTAAAAAAAAATAATACCAGATACTGAAGGAAATTGAATATGGGGACAAGGAAGAGGGGAGTCCGCAAATCGGCACGACAAGACAGCAGGCACACTGAGACAGCTGGTGCTTACCAGATCTCTGTCTCTGTCTCTCTTTCTTTCTTTCCTTTTCTTTTCTTTTCTTTTTTTGTAATAAATAAATGAAGGAAGGTAAAGTATGAACTAAGACAACGCGTTTTCGTTTAATATTATCATGGGTCCATTTAATCCAATTTGTCCCTAATATCCACTGTTTTTGCGCTTTTATACACCAAGAGAATAATTTGACTTTTTTCCTTA
The DNA here is from genome assembly GCA_009761775.1 of Ficus carica. Taxonomy (NCBI): domain Eukaryota; kingdom Viridiplantae; phylum Streptophyta; class Magnoliopsida; order Rosales; family Moraceae; genus Ficus; species Ficus carica. The sequence goes on from CM019746.1 coordinate 4,922,303, forward strand.
AAAGGAAAGAAGAAATAATGATTTTGGTGCTTTCATTATTAAATAAGTATCTTATTATTCATTATAATCGAAAAATATGTTTAATTATTAGATTTATGAGTGTTTAATTTCAATTAAAACAACTGTTATTATCCTATCATAAAAACTCCTTAACAATTCGACCTTTCTATTATTTTTCCTTTCTTTTGAAAGGCAAGGCTCTTTGTAAGTGCTGCAAGCCTACAAGGACTAAGGACCTATTGGAGAAGGTTTTGGAGATGTAATTTTAGAGATATTTAAATTAGAGTTTTGAAAATACATATTTGGTTGAAAAGAAAATTGTTTGGAATAAAAAAAATATAAAAACTTAAAATATGTAGGAAAAAAATATTAGTATGCATATTGTTTCGTTTATCTTGTAATTCTATGTATTAAAAAAATTATCTCATTTAAACTTGAAATAACAATATTATATGGACTTTTAGGTTTTGTTTGGTTTACAGGTTCAACTCTAATCAAACTGTACTTTTTCAGTTGGATTTTTGTCTTTTTTTTTTCTTTCTAAAAAGTTAATAAAAATTGTAACTAATTTTTAAAAAGTCAACCAACTCTAATTTAAAATTTTTAACTCTAACTGATGATCCAAACGAAAGCTTAACGTTCGAGTTTACTGTAGACATTTTACAGATGTGAATAGTAAAAAGTAATTTTGAATTGAGAAAAAAGAAAAAAAAATCTGGAAATCAGATATCAGACATCTCAAGACGAGCCCTAATTTGAAGAAAGTTAAAAGCAAAAAGGTGTCAAGCATGAGTGAGTGAAGATTAGTGTAAGTTGAAGGAAGCATTATACTTTCCTACTGGACTTTGTGATGAACGAAATGAGTAAACTTTAATTGACAAGTACAAGTAAAATTGTCTAAAAATTATAATTTAATAAGGTCCACTTAGTTCTTTTTCGTGAAAGTTTTTTACGGTTGAACTCCCAATGAGTTTGTATGTTACTTTCCTGTCTAAAAAAATAAAAGTACAAGTTAAAATTCCACATGGCTTAGGTCCCCAGCCACTTGGTCAAGGGCCAAGGTATGTCCTTTTTTTTTTTTTTTTTTTTTAGTGAATCAAAAGGATTTAGGGGTGATCTCATCATTTTCAAGTTTTTAACCCCACATGCAAGAATTCATTTCCCTAGGTATGATAGGGAGACATGTTACCATCACCAAACTAATGCTTTAACAGCCGAAATTAGAACGAGACCTAATGAGAGACAACAGAATTTGAATCCGGGTGGATGAAAGGGAGACGCTAGCAAATGCACCCATGCTTACCAATCTATCTACCCTGTGGTTGTATAATGGGAGAGGAGTTAAAACCATGACTAACTAGTTTATTATTTTTTTAAGGAGAAAAATAATAATACCCACGTGTGGTGGCAGTGTAGGGTTCGTTTGGTATGTTAGTTTGAGTTGAAATATTTTAGTTGTAATAGTAAATTTTTTTGAATTTTCAGAAAAGACAAAAAACTTTTTGGGAAAAAGATAAAAACTTTTTGGAAAAAAGATAAAAAAAAGTTTGAATTGAGTTGGATTGAACCAACATACCAAACGCCCCGGTAGTAATCAAATGATGTCCTCTTCTCTCCACACTTCAGGCTCAAATCGGATTCTTACCCAGTGTATCAAGTGTTACATCCATGGTACATTTGGAAGTGGACTCTAGGTCCATCCTCGGACAGTTGACCGGGATCTCTTACCACTTCATTTATACACCCGTAGACTATATTGTAGGTGTTTGTGTTACTGCATGTTTGTGCCAAAAATACTCCTTGACGTTAAGATCCAAGAATTTTAATCTTGGCATAGTAAATTAAAAAGAGAGAGAGTGAGAGGGAAAAAAAAAAACTAAAGAACACCTTTTTAATTAGTGACTAAAGAAACACCTTTGTGATGTCTATTTAAGGCTCTGCATGCTTCCATTTTAGATGCAATTTCTTGCCAATCTATCAAGTGATGCATTTGGAAGTGCACTTTAAGCCCTAGGTTGTGATATGTAGATCCTTATACAGTTTAACTGGATATAACGTATATTTGATAACGTGATAACACCGTTGATCCACCTTTTTTTAATAAAGAGCTATTTTTATTTTTATTTCTTTTTGATAAAGTGAATAAATCTTTTCCCCTAAAAAAGTGATTAACTAGTTAGCTTACACTTGCGAAATAATTATTTTTTCTTCATAAGAAACAATTTAAAAGCTAAAAACCAGATCAATTCTTAAAAAAAAAAAAAAAAAAAAAGGGGATAAATTGCTCATTTAGTTAGTCTCTAAACTTTTAACATCGTACAATTTTGGTCTCTGATTTTTTTTTCCTAATTGGAATGCCCCTAAATATTAAAATGTTATTAGAACAATCATTTCTGTAAAATTTCAAATTAAATCCGTTAGTCATGGAATCGGAGCATTACCAATATCAATATGAAAAATGAACCTTTTATTTTCATTAAAAGTTAAATCATGAAGATTATCTTCTCTCGAGAAAATTTTTTCCTTGCTCGGCTTGAGCAGTAGATGTTTTTGGGGCTTTGCATTTTGGAAAGGCAGGTCTGTGCTAAACTGCTAATTTGTTACATTTTTTGAGCCATAAATAAGTGGCATTGTGTTGGATTTCGGACGAAATGCATAAGCGATCGGACAAAATGCTTCACTTCTTATTATCAGACCGGAAGTAGAAGTTTTGATTTAGAGCTTACCACATTCTCAAGTTATGACAAGCCGTTTTTGGCTTATTTTTCCATTTGTATTTTGTTTTATAAATAAGGATGCCCTCTTATAACAAAAACCAGTTGACGTTGAATAAAATTTTGAGTCTTTTTTCTTATTATTATTTTTTTTCAATTTTCGATATTCTTAATGAATCAACAAATTTCAGTAGCAATTCGCAATATTCCATGTGAATCAACGAATTTTAAGACGATTTTTTACATTCTTTGTGAATCAACACGTTAAATGATCTATTGGTTTTATTTTATCACTTTATTTTTCTAATATACAATTATGCTATATCAGTTTTTTTTTTTTTTTTTTTTTAATTTAAAAAGAACGAGAAGTTTTTCTTTTCTTCAGTTCAGCTTGTTCGTTTACTAAATTAGTACATCAACAATTTCTGTAGAGGATTGTTGTTGCACTTTATCTCTCTCATTTCGCAAAAAACCGAGTTTCTTTCATTGAACTACACAAGCATAAGTACCTATTATATGACGAAATGGAATCAAGCCAAACAGAATTAACAGAAGCAAAAAGGCATGTTGAATATAAAAAGGAAGTTCAAAATACAAGAGATTGAATGTAGGTTTTTATGGCCTTTTCGTAAATGGTTTTGTCTCCCATTAAAAAAGTGATTTATATTGTTTTGCACTTTCTTTGTATGGTAACCTGGAAAATGGATGCCACATCAGTCGAGAGGGAGGAACATAAGTAACTTATAAGTGTCACATGTTTTCTTACAGTCAGCAATTATATGTAAGTTGTAACTAAGTAGAGTTCATTTATGGGTCCACTATGATTCTACTCTTGAAAGTCTTGTAGTCGATCTATCCTGTAAAAAAAATCATGTGTACTGCTTTGTGTGAATACCAAAATAATAATAATGATAATAAAAACTTCGGAAAATGGGTGTGCATGTGCGTACATGAGGATCATCAATTACATTAGTCTTTGTATGCTCGATACAATGTGTACTGAATAACACGAACAACATTAACCACATCCGTCTCGAATGTAAACTTCTTAGCCGGTGACTACTCTCCACCTCATTACACTTTTGGAACTCACGCAATAGAGGGTGCCCACTCAATGCACTCTCTTGCTTCCTTGTACACCTGTTTGTTCTACGTAGCCAAATGCACCAATTGAAGCATGCAAAAGATTTCAGGTCCATAACTTTTCCGATTTGGGCCACTTGCATGGATTAATAATGGGCCATTCAGCTCTTTTGTTTCCAAATCTCGATCACCCATTTACATTGCGAAATTATAATAAATAACATTTTTTTCCAAAGGAAAGGGAGTAAATAGTAAAATATTTGAGATAGATAACAAATTTCTTAAGTAAATAATTTTGTTTATTCCTAATACCTTGTCTCATGGTATTAGTTGAAAAATATTACATTAAAATAATTTATTTGGTATAATATACCACAAAAAAAAAAAAAAAAAAAAAAATCAACATGATTAATCTCTCTGCGAGTAAAGGACTCCCCCAGCATCGCATGCTATATAGTATATAGAACCAGCCACATATCTACTTCTCCAAAGAAATCAATGGCCACCACACCCTCATTATTACCGCCACCAGATTTGTACTATTTTTATCAACTTTTTTAGTGGGTAAAACTACTATTATAAGAATTATATTATGTGCAAGTTGAAACTAATTAAGATAAAACGTTTTTTTTTAATTTTTATTTTACAAAATACTTAAATAGAAGAATATTTATGGTTTTGACTAAACAATTTATAATATAAAACTAATATTAGACCACATCTTAATTAATACATATACATATCATGTTAAGAATATATATATATATATATAATTATATCGAATTGACATGCATAAACTATTCAAATATCAATTTTTAATGTGATATATAAATGAATTTATCACGTAAGCAAGATAACGTGGTATATTTGTCTATAGAATGATTTCCCTTCAGTATGATCGCTATGTAACGCTGCATGTGTTGGTTCAAACTTCAAATTGAATCAATCACAAAAATTTGAATAGTCTAAGGGTAACTCGTAGTGCTCATTCCTAAAAATTAACTTAAGATGAGAAAGACAATTTACATATAAACACTAAAATAATTCATACACAGACACTAAAATCAAATGAATAAAAGATCCAAACCATCATCGTGCGTAAAAGTCCGACTTTGATATTACGAAAATTTTTTAGTGAACCTAAATTTTCCTAAACCTAATTGGGGAGCAATAGGATCTTATAGAATGCTTAATGAAAAATAAATAGGGAAAAAAAATATATAGACTTGTAAAAATTAAGTAAAAAATTATGCAATCCTAAATGGTAAAGGCAACAAAAGTAATCGTAATTTTAATTATAATTTAGCACTTTTAACAAGAGTACTGACTTCGAAAAGAGGACAACCATGTGCTCACACAAGGAAGACCGCAGACTGGCCATAGAACTATAAACTAATTAACAAACGACAGAAAAAAGGAGAGACAAACTACAATTAACTAAAAAGAAGAGTTCTTCTCCCCAATTACCTCATTCACAAAGGCCTTGAGATTCCTGTCGGACGAGCCACCTTCCTTTGAAGCTTCCATAGCCAAATCCTTCCATTTGTTTGCATTATTTCTCATTTCATCTCCTCCCGATATTACCAATTCCAAACACCTCTTTATCTCATCAGCCCCAACAACTCCCTCATCTTTGGCCTTCTTCACTTTGACCCCACTCTTCCAAAAATCCTCTACCAACTTAGCGTTGGTTGTTTGGTCATCACATTGTGGAAATGCCACCACCGGCACTCCGCAAACCAAGCTCTCCAACGTCGAATTCCACCCGCAATGCGTCACGAAACACCCCAAAGCTTTGTTGCTCAAAACCTCAACTTGACAACACCATGGAACTATCATCCCTAGCTTCTCTAGCTCTCTTCTACAACTTACTTTCTCTTCTTCTTCTTCTTCTTCTTCTTCTTCTTCGTCTTCTTTGTCTTGTTTGTTGTCGTTTTCTCTAATGACCCACAAGAAAGGACGGCCAAAATTCAACAAACCCTTCGCGATTTCCTCCATTTGTGGCTTTGATAACACCACAACACTCCCAAACGACACGTAAATCACGGTCCCTTTTGGCTTGGAGTTGAGCCATGCACTAATCATGGAATTATTGTCATCCCATTTACGGAGATCAATCGGATTAATCAACGGTCCGATTCCAATCAAATTTAACTTATTAGTACTAATTGCTCCCAAAGCCTCGGGCTCTAACGCATCGAATGTGTTCATCAATATCTTGGGACGTTGACTTTCTTTGTCGATCACGTCGAACTGTTCTTGAACGAATTTGACCAGACGAGCCTTGGCACTCGAAGGATCGAAGAACGAGGGAAGATCACCAAGAGTCAGATCTAGTGGAAGCCCTGGAAATGTTAAAGAAGACGAATAGTCTTTTACCATATTGTCCCTCACGAGATCTCCATAGCCATGAAAGCAATAGTAGCAGACGTCGAACACGGTCGCCGCCTGGACCCAGAACAGGGCCACCGGAATCTGGAGCTCCGCCGCCACGTCAGCAACCCAAGGCATGATAAACGTGTAAATTAGGCAACTGTACGGACGGTCTTCATTCCGACCGGAAAGGACGAGGTCTCTGAGAGCCTGAGAGCCGCGGCGGCGGAGCTCGGAGATGTAGACGGTGAAATCTATTGGCTTTAGACCGTATCCATCGTCATAGCCGTCGGAGAACGTGGCGAACGACATGTCGTTTGGTGGAGTGAAATTGTTATCAGTACTGTCGTCGTTGTTGTTGTCGCCGCCGCCACATTTGGTGATCATGCGGCGGTGGGCGAGGACGGTGGTGAGGAAGGTGACTTCGCAGCCGATGAGAACGAGGCGATTGGCTAGTTGAAGGGCGGGGTTTACGTGGCCTTGCGCCGGGAACACGACGATAAGGAAGCGTGGCTTTGCCATTGACTACGGCGGCGCGTGGAGGACAGTAATGGAGTGGTGCGAGTGTTTGTAGTAGTTAGAGTTTCTTTTGAATGAGTGTGAGACTTTTTGAAAAGTACTTATGGTTGGATCAACGCCACTTCAATGTATTGATGAAGTCTTCATTTTCGTATTGACTTTTATATATTGTGGGACGTGGGCCATGGATTAAGATAGGAGCTGTACCTAATTGGATCGTACGTCCATTTTCTAGGGGGGAAAAAACAAAATCTTATTTGAAAAAGAAAGTAATTTCATTTTGATAATAACATAACGTTTAGAATATAAAAATTTTCCTTCTTAAAAACTTAAAGTTGGAATGAGAGAATGATTGTGGGAATAGTGCAGGTGAAGATTTAAAAAGATTTTAAAAGAATATTGTGTAAAATAAGTTTTAAAATAAGATAATTTTTTATTTTTGAAAATGAGAAAATGATGTAAAAAGTTAGTAAAAACATTTTTTTACTATTTTTTTTCTCCTTTTTGAAAAATGGACACGTGAAACAAACAGGGGATAGCAATAAATTTCATTGGCCTTGCTCAACAAGTAAGAATAGATAAAAAGAGTTTTGAATAAGAAACTCTTATTGCTTGTTTGTTGTGCTCGTTAGAGTTGAACAACTCCAATTATTTTTTGTCTTTAATTTTTTTCAAAAGTAAACTAATTTTAATATTTATATCTCTAACCTTAACTTAAAAACTCAATTTTGTTCAAATTTTAAAAGTTAATAACCTGTTATTTCAATTCAAAATAAGATGATATATTTTTTAAATTATATAGAATTTTGAGATGAATAAACTGTAATAACCAACTTTTGTACAAATTACGATTTCTGTCATTTGAAATCAAAGTTTGTATTATATATGTTTATATGAAATGCCTAATCTGATTTTATCGCAATTAGAATTTATGTATGATTTTATTCCGATCAAAGTTTGACCAGGATAATCTAAGATATGATTGAGACGATACTGCAGTATAATAGACAGTATGAAATTATACTGTGAAAAACCGTCATTATGAATACGGAAGTGAAAATAAGGTACGGGACCATTGTAGAAAAATCAAGCACAATATTTAGAGTAATAAGGTCAAGAGGCTTCAAGTGCAAAGAAAATTTTTTACGCAGTACAGTTAAGTACAGATGAATTTTGGATTGCAGTTCAATATAACAATACTATTTTTAATTGAAAACAATATTGATAATATTCATATTAGTATGATAATGGACTGTATTTTGGGAGACAAGCCAAATGGGACTTAATTAAAGGACACCTCACCAAAAAGATAATTGAGAAATTTTTGGATTTTTGGGAAATTATGGAAAGAAATAAAAAGTTGACCATTGAATATGCTTGCCCACCAAGTTATCACCTCATGGCCGGCCACCTTGCATGGAATTTTGGGCAAATACTTCACTTTTGGGGGATTAATATGCAATTTGTAAAGAGATCAAAATCACCTATAAATAGGTGATGTGTTAGTATATTGAACCATTTAGTTCCACTCTAAAAGTTTAGTTCACTCTCTAGTCTCACTCTCCCCTTGAGAGCCGTACAAAGAGAAGGAGAAAAAAAATTTTGGTTGGATTTTGGAGAAGCAAAGCAAGAAGAAATTGTTGGATCCAAGCTTGAGAATCATCTTCCAAGTTCTAGAGATAAACCCTCTCAATCTCCTAAGTTTTCTGCTAAGTTTTGGAGCAAGATCTTTATGTGTATTTCAAGCATTGGATGTAAAAGCATAAGCTCATCCTCTCTCCTTTTCATGTAATGGTTTAAGTAAGCTTAGTATGTGCTTGTATAGGCTTTAGAAAGCTTGTTTATGTGGTGGTATGTGTTTTTGATTTCATGCTCTAGAAATCATGTGCTAAGGGTGTATGCTCATCATATATTTGTTATATGTCCCCCATATGCTTAAGAATGATATTTGATGTATGGAAATGAGATTAGTGATGTATGATGTGTAAGGGTTTTGAATAACCCCAAAAACCTTAACTATGGTAGAAATTACCACTTGGGTTTATGTGCAAGTTGTATGACGTGAATGGAATGTATGATAAGGAAAATGATGGGAAATACGCTGCATGCTTGTTCTAGGCTCACGGTTTTAACCGTTTGAGGTAGTGTGTACGAAATTTTATGTAAGAACCACCAACAAAAGGAAGCTGTCAGTTTGGACCAAAACAGGGCAGCAATCTGGACACAAGATTTTGAGGCCTTTAGAGGCCGAATTTGTAACACCTGGATTTTTTTCCGATATCATTATTTCCTCTAAAGGAATTGAATGTATACCATGGAGGTATTTTTTTTTAAAAAGCTCGGTTAAGAGTTTTCTTACATTTTATGAGCTTTATGGTTCAATAAAAAACTCAAAATGGATTGCTTAGATTAGCAACGGCCCTTTTGAGTCAAAAAGAACGAAAAAGTACAAGATTCAAAGAAAGTCAAAGTTTGACCGAAAAAGTCAACTTTGACCAAGAAAGTCAAAGTTTGACCAAAAATGGTCAAATGGTTGACTTTACAGTATTATGAAATACAGTATGGAAAAGATACTACGGAAACCGTCTTTACGGTTGAGTTAGCATGTATATGCTTTAAAAACCACCTTAGAAAATCAAGCACACCTAGTGAGGATTAAAGACAAAAAGGACTCGGAAAAATAAGAAAAATTTTATACTGTCTAATTTTACATAGATAAATTTTTATACTGTGGTACAGTATAAAAATACTGTGTATAAGTGAAACACAGTATTAGAAATATCTGTGTAGCACAAAAATGGACTATTTTTGAGGAAATTAGCCAAACAAGGCTTTAAAGGGATGACATCACCAAGCCTTTGAATTATGATATCATAATCATTTAAATTGGCTTGGAAAGAATTCATGGAGTCTTCTAGCAACCCCTTGGCCGGCCACCTCACCATCTCCTCAAGCAAATATAAAAAAATTTTGGGGTTTTTTCACAATTCTTCAAAAGTTTTCAACCTCTATAAATAGGAGTGATTGCTATTCACTTTTATTCAAAAATTTGGGGAGGTTCTTGCAATTTTTCTTCTTGAAAATCAGCAGCCAAGGAAGAGAGAAAGAGGAGAGAAAAATCAAAATTTTCATAGAGCTTTTACTTAGGGGTGCTCGGTTTTGGTGTGGATCAACCAAGGAGCCAAGAGAAAATTTTTGGGTCCCTAACTAGGTTGAAGCCGTGGGCAAGGGAAGGCAAGGGAGAAAGGGAAGTTGCAATTTTCAAACCCTAACTTTGATCTAAGGTAACTTCCTTGAGCCCTAATCCTTTCATTAGGTTCAATTTGGAATTTTATTTGTGTTTCAAGTTGGTTTTGTAAGGACATAAGTCCATTCTAATTTCTTGCCTAGTTTGGTTAGTATGTGCTTGATTTGGTAATTAATTAAGGGTGGTTGGTTTGATTTTGTGCCTTGCTTCTTGATTTATGCTTGTTGGTTGATAGGTTGCATGCTAGATGTGAATGGTTGTGTGTCCCCTGATTTTTATGTTCCAAAATGTGCCCTAGGCAGTGCATGTTTAGCTGCTAGCTTAAGGGTGAATGATTGATGCTTGCTTGAGTAAGATGCAAAAGTTAAAACCATGCAAACCTAGGTAGGACAGTTCGGTTTTGGTTTGCATGGACCCATTCGGACTGCATGTGGGTGTATGTGGGACGTTAGAAACGCTGCATGTTTGTTGTGTAGGCTCCCGAAGTGGTCGGTTGAGGTAGATTTCGCGAAATAGGACGTAAACCGGACTTAACAACCGAAACTGCCAGTTCGGATTCGAAACTGGCCAGTCTCGGGAAAGTGGAAATTTGAGGCCTTTAGAGGCCGAATTAGGTAAAATGTAAAACACGAAAGTTGTTCGGAACGATTTTTCCTAGGGGGAAACCTGAGTAGAATCTCAAAATGAGGCTCCAATGGCCTCCGTTTTTATAAAAATCCGAGGCTGGTCTGCCCAGACCCAGTTATCATGATCAGCCAGATTCAAATAAAAACTGAAAAAAATACAAGCAGAACTAGATTTTACATAAAATACGAAAGTTTTAGGATTTTTCGAGAGCTAGAACTTTCGTGAAGACAAGTTTTTCAAATTCGGAGTGGATCTTTAAAACTAACACTGTTTTACAAGGGGTGCGCAGGGAACCGAAAATTCCTGCACATGAATTCTTACAAATGGTTCCGAAAAACTGTATTTTGTTTAAAACCGTTATTTTTAATTATGAAAACTGTTCTAAAGGTAGTTTTTAACCTTAAAAGACCTTTACAAAAACCTATTTCAAGAATATAAATTTTATGAGATAAGTAAAAGATTTTTGAAGTAATTTACCCAAGTTTCCAAAGAAATGGAAAATGGATTTTTTAACCAAATTGGGTAAGCAAGATGATTATGGGTAATAACCGGAAGTGATATCCGAGTTACTGGGCCAAAGTCTAAAGCTCAAGTTGGACCCATATAGAGTTGACTTTGGTTGACCAAGAGTTTGACTACAATTAACCTTAAGGTTTAGTCAAGATAACCCTAAAGGATACCAAGATTAATAAAATTGGGCTAAGATATTGGGTTAATTGAGGTAACCAAATAATTATGGACAAGAATAAAGCCCAAGGTTAGAAAGGTAACCTAACCCTAACGGTATGTATAAAAGTTTAGCACATGAGGTTTTCCAACAAAACCTCTTAAGAATTAATCCATATTTGGTTGTTTTTAAAATAATAGGGTTACTATTTGTAACCCAGTAAGACATTTAGTATCGGGGACATACAACTAGGATTATGTAGGCATGTTGGTTAGATCACCAATATTCTACAATACTAATTAGAACCTCACCTATGTCCTTCAACAAGCAGGAGAGAACCTGCAGCTGTACTCAGAGAAGGAGCACCACTACGCAGGACATAGCAAGAGAGGTAAGTACAACCACCGCCTACATCATAGGCTTTGTTGTGGTACTTGCCCAAGTATGTTATTGTTAGATGTATGCTAGGGGTGTATGCCTTATTGTATGTTATGTTGTTGTTGCTATGTTATATGCCATGTTAATTCTATGTTGTATGCTAAGTTATGAAGTATGATAAGTCAAGGTAAGTTCATGACGAATGTTATGATTATTAAGACATAAAGCATGTATGTATGAGAACACGAAGCATGTTCACGAAATCTTATAAGAATAATAAGATCGAGTATGACATGACAAGATGAAAAGAAAGTAAGATGGTGAGCAAGTCGCCTGTGTTGTACCGACCCGTGTTAGGTTGGGTTGGACTATGGTTTGAGTTGGAAATGGAATGGCCGCCCCAACCACTCCATAGTCGCGCGCCCGGTACATACACGAAAGTAAGGGGCCCATAAGTAAGATAAGTAATGAAAGTAAGTTAAGAATGAATTGAGTATAATACGAGCATAAATGGACCATGCATTATGATGTGTATGTTATGCTATGATGAATGAAGTTAAGAAGTGGTATGATGTGTATGATAAGCTAAGTTAGAATATGTAAGGTTAGATTATGTTTGTTTATGTCGCGGTATAGGAAGTTGTACTTGCTGAGCGAAAGCTCACTGTCTTACGTCTATGTTGTAGGTGAGCAATCCTGTCAGCAATGCTTGATACAAGATGGAAGGGCGTAGCAGGGCAACTGTGAAATGTGGGAAATCTAGCCGCTACGCGTTTTGTTTTCCTTATGTATTTAACTTAAGTTTAAAATCCTTAATATAGACACGTTTATATGATGCACGCGTTATACGCTTTTATGCCATATAAAAAAATAAAAAAAAATTTCCGCTGTTTTTCGTAAGTATGTAAGTATGTACAAGAAGTTCAGTATGTATGTATGTATGGTAACGATCTGTGCTAGGCGGGTCGTTACAGAATTTGAGGAAAGTTAAAACATGAAAGTTGTAGAAAAAGGAAAATCCTAGGGGGAAACGAAGATAGTTTTCAAAAATAAGGCTCCAACGGCCTTAGTTTTTAGCAAAACCCGAGCCTGGCCTGATCAGACAAGTGTTCACGACCAGGCAGAATCAACAAGGAAAATGGGTAAGTTAAGGGCTGAACTGGGTTTTGAGTAAAACACGAAAGTTGTAGGAATCACTGAGTTCTACAACTTTCATGAAGAAGACTTTTTCAAATTCAAAACGGATTTTAAAGTAAAACTGAATCTTAAAAACTGGGCAGGAAAACATGAAATTTCTGCACAGGATTTTCAAAACAGTGCAGGATTAGGCAATTCCTGCACATGCACTGATAACTGGAGATATAGGACTGTTTTCAGAAATGGTCTTTAGAATTTTACAGTTTTCACTGTCTTTGTAAAAAAGAAGTAAATAAGGGCTAAGTTATAAGGTAATTATAATAAGACCCTTAGTAATCGAAAATGTTACTAAAAATTTAATTGGACCGAGTTAATAAAAAAGGATACTTATAGTAACCAAAAGGGTTACTAATTTTTATATGTTAAGTTTTGGACCCAAGGTTACTCTTAGTAACCTAATAAACTATCATAAGACCTTGTAACTAAGATTTATTTTAAGGAAGCAAGTAAATACTGTTTGGTTGTTGTTTGGATCAAGAGCCTAAGGTTACAATTAGTAACCGAATTAAGTATCAGATTTTGTATGAAGGGGGACATATAACTAGGATCATGGATAAATGTTAGTTAGAATATTAACATTGAATGTAATAAGTTATGGTAAGATAAGATGATTCTTATCTTACATCTTTTTGGAAACAGGTACATAACTTTGTTGCGATTTGTTGGAGCATTGAACTCAGATCTAGCAAAACCAGTAAGTACAACTCCGCCTACAGCATAGGCAGATTGTTTTATTGACTGCATGTTTTTAAAGCCATACATTTATGTATAAATGTGTATGATTTATGATTTATCTTGTGACATCATGAAGCATGTTCACTACTAATAATTGATCTGGTAAGAATAAGATCAAATTTCAAGTAAGAAACTATTTTAAGCATATGTTGTTTATGAAAGATGAAATTAAGTTGGCAAGCTAAGTTGTCTTGTGTCGTACTGACCTGCACTAGGTCAGGTTTGGTCCATGATTTTGAGTTGGACTGGGTTGGCCGCCCCAACCACTCCATGGCTGCGCGCCATGGTACGTACACTTATGCTAACTTAAGAAAGCATAATCAAAGCATAATTGGTTTATGCATTACTTTATTATGATATGTTTTGTGGATAAATAGTTGTACTTGTTGAGCGAAAGCTCACGACTTACGTCTATGCTATAGGTAAGCTCCCTACTGGCAATGTTTGATACAAGACGGTGGAGCTGGACATGACTATCTATGAGATTACGGGTTGAGAACCACTACGCGTTTGGTTATTATATATGTATGTAGTTTTGTTGTATAATCAGTTTCAGACTCCAGTACTTGATTAAGTACTTATACGTATATATATAAGTATGTATATATGAAAAGTTTATGAATCAAGTTGAAAAAATATATATATATATATAAATATATATAGTCCGAATTTCCGCTAATTAAGTTAAGTAATTATGTAAGTTATATACGGTAACGGCCTACGTAAGATGGGTCGTTACATAAACAAAATCTATATTGATTTTTTTCTAAACACGTTTCAAGTTTTTAATTTTTTTTTAACTTCAAACTATTTATTTTCAACCAAATGCACAATTCCAAAAGTCTACTCAAGTTCAATCAAAATAACTCTAATTCTCCAACTTTAGCGAATTGTATATCTATTACTATTTTATAAAGCTCAAGTTTTTTACTATTCAAAATTTTGGTCTTTCTATTTTGTCCTTTTGTAGGCTTTTTTTTTTTTTTTTTCAATTTTTTTCCTTTTTCTGGATGAAATTGTTTGTTCCTTTTTATTCTTTAGTGCAATCATTATTTACTGCTATTCTTTATCTTTTGCGTTACAAAGTTTTTACTTGTTTTATTTATATTTATATTTTTTATTTTTTGCATCTTTTGCTCTTAATTTTTTGAAAAAGACTTTTGATTTGCTCTTTTTATTTAGAAATTTGATATCTATATTCTTTTTAAATTAAAAAAAAAAACTAAAAAAGTAATATACATATATATGTAATAAACTAAATCGAGGCGTGCGAAGCTGCTACATGTCTAATTAGTGTGTGTGTGTGTGTGTGTGTATATATATATATATATATTATTTTTTTTCTTTTTGAAAGTAAACGGACCCTTATGTTTAAAATTAGCAATATTTTCGTTTTTTTTTGTAATTAGTGAGAGTCATAATTTTTTTATTATTAAATGCATTTTTTAGATTAACGAAATAATGTAAGAGATAAGTACATAACTAAAACTGTTGCAGTGAAATCACATAATTAGTATAATATGTCACAAAAAATTACAAGTAATGTATATAGATAATACTGAATAGCCGTCCTCCTTAAATAGATGCTAAGAAAGGAAAAGATAGAAATATTTTACACCTGTAAAGAATTTTGACTATTCACGCTTGTCTAGACGGCTTCATGGGTATAGAGTAATGTAAATTTCTGTCGTCATTTTCTGTTGGTTAAAATAATGAATGCTGAGTTATAAAATAATAGTAATAATAATGAATGGTGGTGCAAATTGCAATAGTGTAATGCTACCCAAAAAAAAAAAAAAAAAAAAAAAAAAAAGATAATGTAATTTGACAAGGAAATGGTAGGACTACATACAGAGTACTATTAGGTGAAAGCATAATTTTTAAAAAAGTTCACTTATCTTAACCTATTAAGCAGTGTACGTAAAGGTTAAACTCGTAATTTTTATTTTTATTATTTAAAAAAACTCGTGATGAGTTTGTATCATGGGATAAAGTGACAAGATTGTGTGAAATTTGAGTCGTTTTTTAACTCCTACGTCGTTTTTTCAAAATGGCCGTGCTGGTGAAAGGATCATTTACTTTTATTATCTTCAAGCAGAAGGGATATCAGATTATTTGATATGAAAGATAAAAACTCATCACAAACCTCCCTTTTTTAACTTTCAACTATTGAATTGTTATAGGATGATTTTTTTTAAACTTTACATCCATAAAAATATAAAGATATAAGACTAAAAACTACATCTCTTATCTTAATGACACCAAAGGGATATTAAATGAATAAAATTGAGATATGAATGAAATATAATGAAAGGGAGCCACTTGGAGGTTTCATATGAATAAGGCATGAAACGGAGCCACTACGAAGAAATTTCAGGGAGTTAGAAAGGAAACTTTGACCTCATATGATCATGGATTAAAGAAAACCCAAGGATTCAAACAAGTACCACTTCAGAACAACGTTAGCCGATGAAAATAACTACATTAAAATAGAGCACTCCTATCTCATATTTCGACTCACCCAAAGGTCTTATTATCTCACATGAACGAAGTTACGGACGTTAAATTGAAACTACGTAAATATTGGAGCCAATACCGAAGGTCTTATTGTTAATTTGGAAGTAAATCGTTTCTTTGTTTAGGTTGTTGATGACCAAATTCACAGCTTGAAATGGTGTAGTCCAGAGTTCCCATCAAGTCCCTTTGAGTATATATAGCTGACATATTCTCTCATAGTGGTTTCTCTGTAGAGTGGTGGATTTTCTTCAGAAAGTAACTCCTTGATTGGTCCATAGAATTTTGGAGCTCCTTGTTGAATATGTGTCCTAAAAAATGTTGCTACTGAGATTCTTGGGCCATCATTTTTCGCTATGACTCTGTGATACACGCTTTTGAATCTATCGTTGGTAATTAGCTGCATAAGATAAGGACTTCAGGAAGTAAGTAATGATAACATAATCTTGTTTGGTTACAAGGACAATTCCATTGTAAGGTCTTACCCATGTAAATCTTATTGTTTGTTAATTTGAGACTTCTAAGGAATTTGACTTTCATCTTAAAAGGTCGGCCTATCAGGTAGAGTGACCTACTACATTTATATGTCCATTATTATTATTGTGTTTTTATGATGTGAGAATTAAATTTTTTTTTTATGCTTAATACGTTACTGCATGATAATGCTCTCTGGGAATAAATAATTATAACTATATATTTTATCCCATAGTTCCTACCGACCACATCAAACTTCTAGTTAGCATTTGAAAAGATGGCCAGTTTCAATCCAAGAAGTTTAGTTCCAATTGTCAATCATGCATCTGCTTGAACCAATTAGTTCCAACTTTTAGTTCAAGGCTTGAACAGTATTCCCATACACTCAGCTCAAGATAAAATTTTCAAATTCTAACTTGAACACTAAATGCTCAACTCAAATCATCAATTCAACTCATTCTAAACTAAACAAAAATTTCAATTCAAACCGGCGAACTAAAACGGATGCTTGGTGATGATCATGAAAGCGCACAATTTTTTGAGTTAGATTTTAATTAACCAATAGAAACTTGCCTGCATCATATCTCCCAAGTTGACTACAAGAGCTCCGGGAATAGGGGTCACGTTGACCCATTGATTTTGATGGAGGACTTGGAGGCCACCAAGTTGGTCTTGAAGAACAAAGGTCATGAAAGCACTATCAGTATGTTTTGTACAACCCAAAGTTAGGTTCGGTTGGGGACAAGCAGGGTAGTATTGGCCTATTAAATAGAGCCCCTCCGCACATCCCATTTCTCTTAAGTGGTTTGGACCAAGTCCTAGAGCTTCTGATAGCAATTCCAACAGAGTTTGCCCCAATTTCATTACCTGGTTTGAGTACTCCACCGTTATGTCCCTGCAATTGTTGATCATGTTCATATATAGCCGATTTGGTAACCGGTTTTGATTTTGACAATTAAAAAGAGTTTAATAAGTGATGTGCAAGTCAATAAGACATGATCAGATGAATTATGATTAACACGAGTTAATTAGTGATAAACTAATAAATCCTTATAGTCAATATTAGTTAAACTTGAATTGATATCGGTCAATTTGTAATTAACTATTTCAAGAAAATGATCATTTTCTTAATTTAATAAAACTTGACTTCTTAAAATAATAGATAAATAGTTTGTTTTGCTTACTAATTATAAGCTAATAGTCTACTTCATTTTTTAATTGATAAGTTTCAAATTTTGTCTACAAACTTATTGTACAAAAACGTTATGAAAAAAAAAAAAAAAGATAACGATAAACTATGCACATGATAAACAATGAAATGTGATGCTTAGCATTCTAGTGCCCTTTAATATTTTTCCTTAAAAAATGACAAATACAGTTGGGAAAATTTTGTGATTTTGTTCAAATCCAAATGGGTAATTGCTCTTGATACACTAATTGTAGCCTAGATTAGTAGTGTTTAAGATGCAAAATTTGTGAACAAACAAAAAATACCTGCAAACATGAGGCAACTCTTGAGAACTAGGTGGGCTAGGAGCCATAGCACAAAACAAAGAGTCTCTCCAATTAGCAGCCGGAGCTTGGTAGAAATCAAAGTTTGTGTTGTACATAACCTTCCGCGTTTCATCGCGCGTGTAGAACTTCTTCCTAACCTCAGGATCGAGCTCGTGAAATCTCCGAACCCCATCGATCATCTCCTCCAAAACGCTTGATCGAATTCCGTGGTTGACCACCTGAAAGAAGCCCCATTTTTGGCTGGCATCTCCAACTCTTTCAGTTACTTCTTTACGTCTATTTCCACACTTGTTGACATCTTCCAAGTCTATGATTGGAATAGAGTAATTGGACTCCTCAGAAGCCAAGCTATATTCATCGAGCTTCTTTTGGTCGTGAATGAAAATCCTTGGAATTCTAGTGACTCCGGATTCTATAAGACCCTTTACTCCGGTTTTCGATTCGTCGAACGCCTTTAGTTCTCCTTTCCGGTCATACTCCATTATCAGGTTGATCAGCCGAGCTTGTAATGAGTTCAATAAATCTTGTGGGTATGGACAAGGAAAATGTGATCTATTTCTTGAAAGCTTGTGAAGAACAAAGAAAATGGAGAGAAGAACTCGAAGAAACGCCAATGAAAATAAAGTAAGGCGCAAAAAGGCCAACGAAAATTTCAAGACAAACGACAGAAAACAAACACAACTGTCCACATGTATCTTGAATTTATAAATCCAGAAATAATATTAGTCTCCGTAATCTGACAACTGCACATTTTTTTTTTTTTTTGAATTTAAGAAGAATGATTTGAACTCAACACGTTTAGATAGAGTTATGTATGATATCACTGCTAGCAGTGACGAAGCCAAAACTTTTTCTTAAGAAGAGCTAATAACCATATCATAGATAATAAGAAAGTTATTATGATCAATTTTTTATTTTTAGGGACTACTATAAAAGTTTAATTAAAATTATGAACTATTTTTTTTTTTTTTAAATCAAAAGTTGAGGAGCCCCTAATCTCTCTTTCCCTAGCCGTGTTTATACGCCTGCAACCATTACACGACAAATTCCGCTTAACTCCGCTACAAGGGAGAACTCTACAGGCCACGGCAGCAATTTCAATAAAGCTAGACCGTCTTTACACTTTTTTCCACTCTCCTTTAATGCCCAGCGCCCCATGTATCTCGCCTCTTTCTTTTGTTTTTATTTATTTATTTATTTTTTCCTTTCCTGAGCAAAAAAGTTGCTTAGAAAAACATAAAGGTTCGATTAGATCACGTGTCAGAGGAAAATTTTCTTACTTTAAATGAAAAATCTTTTTATTTTGAGAATAAGATGATGTTTAAATGTGTAAAATATTTTTTTTTTTTAGAATAAAAAGTTATTTGAAATGAAAAGAAATGATGTTAGGAATAATATATTACGAGAAATATTAAAAAATATTTAATTTTTTTTCTCTAAATGATACTGTGTAAAGTATGTTTAAAAATAAGATAAATTTTCTTTTTCAAAATGAGATAAAAGATAAAAAAAGTTGAGAAAAATACTTTTTTGCAAAAAAAATTTCTATGTCGGAATTTGGATATCCCATCCAAACAAAGGGTAAGAAACAAAATCATACAATAGCTTTCCACCTTTCTTTTTTTTTTAAATAAAAAAATCCCATTCGCTGAAGAAAAGAAAATTTTCTATTGTACTAATTGTTCTTTTTTCGTCCTAAAAGAAACAGTTCCTTTTTCACTATCAAAAGGAATCTTTTCATCTTGGATTAATTTTTTTATTGTCTTATCTATTAATATTCATTAAAATTTAATTAGAATATCTTCCGGTTACATATCATATCATTGATAAAATTAACTTAACGACTTAAGTATCAATATTTACTAATAATAAAAATGACAAATTGTATTTCAAAAAACAAAAAGAGGGTACATTCTACATGTTCTTTTGAAGATGAAAACTTAGACTTTCATCGATTGGTAAAATAATTAATTTACAATATATATTTTTTTTTGGATAATATAGTTAATTGAGATTCGGATTCACATAACAATAATTATTTTTTTTAGTTTTACAAATTTTAGTCTCACATGCTTGGGAGAAAGATTCTTGGTACTTAAGAAAACTTCCAAGTTTTTTTTAGGGCCTGTTTGGTGTATGAGTTTGAGTTGAAATTGATAAGTTTAAATAGTGATTGATGTGTACTTTTTCAGAAAAGACAAAAAAATTTTTGGGAAAAAGACAAAAATTGAGTTAAAATTCATGGGTTTAGACCTGTGGTCCAAACAAAATCATACATTTAGTTTTTTAGTTTTTTTTAACGAAAGAGTACAAACTCCTCCTCTCACCAGGCGCGGTACACTATACCATAGTTCTCCATGTGCTGGAGAGGTATCTTGGGGGTGTGCTGAGTTGATGGGGCCCAGGCGGCTGTTGGTCTGACAAGGGGATGCTGCATGGCGTGTTTTAATTGGCTAATGCGGCTTGGCTCCAACTGGCTTTGGCTTGGTGGTTGCTTTTGTGAATAATTTCCACAGCTAAGTAACATAACCTTTTGTGTATAATTTTTGCACTTTTTCTAAATCTGTTAATAGTTAAGCAAAAACACCAAACATTTTTCAATTAAAATATTTTGAATAGAAATCATGAAAATGTATAATCAAAACTCAAATATTTTATCATTTATATAATAATAAACATAAAAAAGTACACTTTGGGGGTGTTTGGGTGATGAGTTTAAACTCATCACCATCAATTCAATTTTTGTCTTTTTCCTCAAAAGTTTTTTGTCTTTTCTGAAAAAGTCAACCAAAATCACTATTTAAACTTATAAATCTTAACTCAAACTCATACACCAAACGGGTCCTTTGTGTATTAATTAGACCTCACATGGTGGTCCGACCCACGATGCTAACTCAATATAGTGTTAATCTTTTAAGTAAGGGAAGCGTTTAACTTGATTTTTTCTCGATTCATCAACAACATTGCCAAATTACTTATGATCGACCTGTCATAATCATAAATAAATGCAAGGAAGCAAAATTCTAAATTTGGTTTCGACATGAAATTGATGGTAAAAGATTCTTCACGTGATATTTTCCTTCATTAATTATTTATTTTTCCACAGATGAGGTTGTTTTCCTGCTATCCCTCTCAACTAAACATGTAAAGTCCACCTTTAGCAAAAAATAAAAATAAATAAATAACAAAAAGAAATCTGAAGACCACAATTATATGAATGCACGGCACTCCAATGGAGCCCCTTAGTCACAAGAAGCCCACAATTTGTCCAGGTATGCGATAACGGTGCGGTTCATGTCACTTGCTGGATTTTTTTCTGCGATAAATTGAAGAATTACTGGTGTCATTTCGCTCCTATCCATTAAAAAATTCCAAAACAATCACTAGAACAAAAATTACCCGATTTAATTAGACACGAACAATGTAATTCTACTCAAACAAATGTAATTTATAGTCCGGTCAAATTGCAATCAATCACGAATTGTTAATTGAATAGACAAAGCGTAATACTTCTAACAACAGTGACTTAATTTGAAAAGAGGAGAAACATAGACCTCGGTACAATCACGACCTAGAACTACTAATTAACAAAACGACACTAAAAATGAGAAAAAAAAAAAAAAAAAAAAAGTTCATAAGTAACGCCTTATCAATACTCCAAAAACTCAAGTCTTAAATTAATAATAAGAAAAGGTCTTCTCTCCGATCACCTCATTCACAAAGGCCTTGAGATTTATGTCCGATGACCCACCTTCCTTTGAAGCTTCCATAGCCGAATCCCTCCATTTCGTGGCATTCCTTCTCATTTCATCTCCTCCCAATATTACCAATTCCAAACACCTCTTTATCTCTTCAGCCCCAACAACTCCCTCATCATTGGCCGTCACTCTGACCCCAATTTTCCACATGTCTTCTATCAACTTGGCGGTGGTTATTTGGTCGACAGACTGTGGAAATGCCACAACGGGCACTCCACAAACCAAGCTCTCCAACGACGAATTCCACCCGCAATGCGTCACAAAACACCCCAAAGCTTTGTTACTCAAAACCTCAACTTGACAACACCACGGAACTATCATCCCAAGCTTCTCTAGCTCTCCTCTACGGCTTACTTTCTCTTCTTCTTCTTCTTCTTTGTCTTGTTTATTGTCGTTTCCTCTAATGACCCACAAGAAAGGACGGCCAAAATCCAACAAACCCTTCGCGATTTCCTCCATTTGTGGCTTTGATAACACCACAACGCTCCCAAACGACACGTAAATCACGGACCCCTTTGACTTGGAGCTTAGCCATTCACTGACTATGTCCCTATCATCCGATTTACGCAGTTCAATCGGATCGATTAACGGCCCTATCCCGATCACATTCAACTTATTAGTACTAATTGAACGTAAGGCCTCGGGCTCCAACACATCGAACGTGTTGATTAATACAATGGGACGGTGACTTTCTTTGTCAAGAACTTTAAACTGTTCTTCAAATAATTTGATCAAATAAGCCTTTTCACCAGAAGGACCCAAGAACGAGGGAAGGTCACGGACAGTGAGATCAAGTGAAAGCCCTGGAAGTGTTAGAGGACTTGAATAATCATTTACCATATAGTCTCTGATGAGATCTCCATAGCCATTAAAGTAATAGTAGTAGACGTCGAACAGAGTCGCCGGCTGGACCCAGAAGAGCGCCACCGGAATCTTGAGCTCCGCCGCCACGTCAGCAGCCCACGGCATGATGAGCGTGTAGACCATGCAAGTGTACGGACGGCCTTCTTTCTGACCGGACTGGACGAGGTCTTTGAGAGCCTGCGTACCGCCGCGGCGGAGCTCGGTACAATAGGCGGTGAAGTCGAAAGGCTTTGGACGGAATCCGTCGTCGTAGCCATCGGAGAACGGGGCGAACGACATGCCGTTTGGTGGAGTGAAATTGTTGTTATTACTGTCGTTGTCGTCGCCGCGGCCGCCGCCGCATTTGGTGACCATGCGGTGGTGGGCGAGGACGGTGGTGACGAAGGTGACTTCGCAGCCGATGAGAACGAGGCGCTTGGCGAGTTGTAGGGCGGGGTTTACGTGGCCTTGTGCCGGGAACACGACGAGAAGAAAGCGTGGCTTTGCCATTGACGGCGGCGGCGCGTGGAGGAGCGTGATGGAGGGGCGCGAGTGTTTGTGTTAGTGATAATTTCTTTAGAGTGAGTATGATTCTTTTTGGAAAGTTGTGGTTGGATAACACTTAAAAAAGTAATCCGGAAATGAAGTCTTCAGATTTGAAATGACTTGTAGTCAATGTGACTTTGTGAGAGATGTGGACATGCATGTGATGAGGATTAAGATAAGAAAGTGGTAAAATTATAAAAAAAATAAATGACGTTTTCGGTGACCCGTTGAATAAGAGCTTCTAAATTTGAAATTTTATAAAATCTTTAATTTTCTGTAATATCCTATTTCGTTAAAAAAAAAAAAATTTGATGCTGGCGGTGACAATTGTTATTATTGGTGATTTTATAGCCGGAGGTCCAGTGATAGATATGTTGTTGAGTTTTTAGTTCATATATACTTATTTATACCATTAGAAAAAAAAAAAAAAAAAAAAGGACGAACTCCGCCAAGGCTTCAAAACATATCCAACCTCAAGAGCGAGGTGTATTTTACAAGTTAATCTGTTCTATATTTTGATGCAGATCTCTGATCTTAATTTTTGTGTTTCAAGTAGTGTTTAATCAATCATACTTTATTAGGTCATTTGCTAGATTCCAACATAAAAAATATATATTCATTCAGGTAGAAAGTATTTGAATTTTTTTGAATGATGTGTCTTACTTCTAGTATTAAAATAATTTGAAAATGAAAATATTATAGTGACTAAGAAAAAACTAAAATTAATGTCAATCAATAGTTTTGATCTTTACTATACTTGGGTGTAAATTCGCCATAAAATATTATAAATTTCAAATTTAACGTTGAAAATAACATTATATTAATGGGGATGCACTTATGCCAACGAGGTTTACAAATTTACACCACATTTGCCACTTGCTTGGTGATACCAACAACATAATCACTGATTGGAAGGAGACAACAGTGGGAGAAGACTTTTTTAACGACTAAGGGCTTGTCTAACAGAGTTATCTAGTAGCTGCTTTTGGTTTTATAGGCTTAAAAATAACTTGTGAAAGTGTTCAGATCATGATCTGTTAGAACCAGTCTTCAGATAAGAGCTTCATGTCAAAGCAAAAACAATATGATTTCAGGTAAAAGATCTTCTTAATAAACTTTAAAACTTATAACAAAATTTAAGCTAGACATTAAAAAATTCATTTTAATAATTTTATAACTTATTAAAAAACTTTAAAATTCATTTTGTTCTAATCATAAGTTTTTTGGTTGCAAACACTTACTGAAAAATATCATTTTTTTGCTTCTCTTCTCCTACTGGTTAAAAGCAAAAGTAAAAATTCTGTCAAACGGGGCCTAAGTGCGAATTAACTAGAGGATCAATGAGGAGATCTCCAGGGAACATTCTCAACCCTATGGCGCTTGGTAAGGGGAAGAATTCTGTTGTTGTTGAAAAAATGAGTGGCAATCTTCTGTGCTCTCCAATCGCTGAGTCGGATCTCGTTCCCCGAACACGAAATGGTAGGACGGAGGGGCCGTGCCAGGCGACGTAGGGAATATGGAAGCGTAGAAGGATTACGACGATGGGCTTCGGGAGGGTTCTGGGAGAGTAGAAAATTATTCAAGTGTATTTACAGTATTATAAGAATTGTGTCAAAATTATAGAGTCGATTGACCAGCAATCTAAATGGATATAGATTCCTTTTATTCCTTCTACAATATTTGCTTTTTATAGTTTCTATTGAACACTTTTTTCAGATGCCGATGGCTAGAACAGTGATTTTGGGCTCTAAGAAGAACTTCCAAACCAGCCTATAATTTATGATTGTAAATTTTTTTAGAAAAAAATCGTGAAAAAACTCCTCAAAAGTAATTATTGTTAATACTTTTTGTCATTTCGTAATGCTTGCTATTTGGTAATGTTTGTTTGAATTTTTGACCATTTATATTTATCTGATTGGATGTCAAAAAACTGAAGTTATTGTAACTGTGACAGATATATATATATATATATATATATATATTTTTTAAGAAGCAATCCTACAAATCACCTTTTTTATGGGATTTAGCAAGAGCATATATGAAAAAAGTCAGATAATCTTACCAAGTGAAAGGGTTTGAATTTTGTGGAGGGTAAAATCTATAATAAGTTTTTGTTAAGGTTAGCGGTTGATATGGGAGTTGCTTTGAGTTGTTTTTGTAGTTGTCTAGAGTTCATCTGACATATGAGCGAGAAAGCAAAGTGCTGAAAGTGAATAAAGAGACAAGAACACATGAATTCATAATAGGTCCCCCTCAATGATAGAACTATGTCCACTTTAAAGTTTGGAGGGTTTCATAAATTCCTAAACAAATATGTCTATTTCTAAATTTGTTTTCTAATTTTTTTTTTTTTTTTTAGTATTCATACAAGAAAATACACACATGCATATCCCATGAGGCAGATCGACTACAAAAATCTTTAGGAATTTTCTAATCTTTTTATAGCAATATCTCTAAGTAATACAAATGACCCAAATAGCCCAAAAATAAATTACAAAGCATAAATCAAAAGCAAGGGGGGGGAAAAAAAAAAAGACACAAGCAATATAGAGAAAACAATCACATCACAAGGGCATGAAAAAAGAGTACACGGCAATATTCTTAACAAGCAAAAAGATCAAACCAACACAACTTTTAAATCCAAATAATTAGACATTTTAATGGTTCGTTTGGTATTTAGGTTGAGTTTGAGATTAGATGAAATTTTTAAATTTAAGTTTATTGACTTTTTAAAAATTAGTTATAAATTTTATTTATTTTTCAGAAAAAGATAAAAATTAAGATAAAAAAGTACAGTTTAATTGGAGTTAAACCTGAATACTAAACTTGAGCTAAGATTTGGTACATATCAGTCCGGATCAAATTTGTAAGTTCAGTCACCGTGTATATGTCTGCATTGTAAATCCAAATAACTATCAATCATGAACACTCGAATAGTAAGAGAACTCATAATGCTTCCGACAAGACTAGTGAAAATACATGAATGATTCATGAATGTGTTCGACAAATATTGACCTCAGATGGCACGTAAAAGTACTTTAACCAAAGGACATTAATGCTATATTTGGTATGTGAAAAGTAGAAGGAAAGAAAATGTAGTAGGGATTTTAGGATATATGGAAATTGATTTTCTTTGGGTGTTTGTTATGATGAAATTTTGGATAAAAAGGTAAAGAGGGTCAGGGTGGAAGAATAATGTAGTGGGTACTACCAAAATTAATCTTCCCAACTATGGAAGGATTTTTAGAGAAAAAAGATTCGCACAAAGTATAAAAATAAAATTACACAATTGTCCTTGTCCATGAGAATTCCAACAAAAAAAAGATTGATAGTATTGGGCAAAATAGTAATTTTGTAATAGAAGTTTTCCATCCATTTAGTTTTACTTATAATACCAAACAAAGAGAAGGTAAAATCATTTTTTTTTTCCACATTCTCATATCAAACAATTAAAGAGAAAATCAAAATTTTTTCTCTTGTTACAATTTTCTTTCCATCATAGTTTTCCTTTCTCTCCTATTTTCTTACTTTCTTTTCAAATGGAGTGTAAATAGAGCTGAAAGAAAATACAATAAATGCTGATCCTTACGTCAAAAACTTTTATTTATTTATATACATATAAGAAACGTTTGGTTTTCAGTACCCTATATAGTCCGATATTTGTAACTTTTTATTTAAAAACTTATAATAACTAGTTTATTTACATGTAACTTCTTAGGTTAGAACCTTATAACATATAATAACTTCCTATTTAAAACCAGAAAAAAAGACATCCTAAATCCAACAACCCATTTGTGATTTCCTGATCATTATTTTTGGTTTTGGTAGCACTCCAACACTCCCAAGTGACGTGTAAATCACTGATTGGACTTGTGTCACTCATTAATCATATAATTATCATCCAATTACAAAGTTTAATATGATTAGTTTATAGTCCGATCTCGATTATATTTAACTAATTGATACTAAACGTCCTGCTCTAATACATTGAATGTGTTGATCAATATCTTTTCGGTAAAACATAATGTCGTTTTTCAATAGAATTAAATGCAAGTTTTAATCATTCATTTGCCCGTTGTAACAAAGATTCACAACCATTATCCTTGTGATTAAATGTCGGTATTTATATATCAGAAGTAATCCACCTAATTGTGTTATATTGAACAAAATTGAAACACAAATTATAACTTTGGATAATTTTTAATTAATCATAAACTATGTTGAAGAGAAAATATTAATAAATCAATAGTTAAATTAGATGAAGTGGATAACAAACAATGTGAGCACCCACGGAGCCATATATACAATAGTGGGGGTACGTTCCCCTCGAACAAGTGAAAAAAAGTATTTGATTATACAAATATATATATTTTTTGTATACTCGTCCACGTTTCTCTACCTTTCTCTTTTTATCATAGTTTTATTACTTTTTTTATTTTTGGTTCTCCATCTTCCCGAGATTTGTGCCTCACCTTTTGTTTTGTTTCTTTTGCCGACAAGTTTGGAATTTTTTAAATTTTCTCTCTATTTTCTTTTTGTTTATTTTGCAAAATACAATTTTTTTTTTTTGTTTACTCGTCCACTTTTCTCTTTTTATCATAGTTTTATTACTTTTTTTTTTTTGTTTCTCACTTTTTAATTCTCTGATATTTTAACATTACTATTCTAATTTTCAACCCCCTTATTTACTTTTCTTTTTCTTTTTAACCACTATTCCCGTTCATTTATTTTGTTTGTGTATATTAAAATATAAATTTTAAATTAAGCTCAATCCTTTTATTCAGATTGTGCATACTAAAATATAAATTTTCAAGATAGTAAGGTTATTGTTCAACGGTTTTAAATATAAGAACTCATTGAGAATAATTATAATGTGTTGTTTTATTAAAAAAATATCAGTAATTTTATTAGATTTGCCACTACAAGAAATAGAGTTTTTAGAAGCAAATATACCAGTGACTAATTTTATATTGTTGCTAAATATATATTTACAGCTACAACTTAGTTAAAATTGTCGCTGTAAGAATTTGAAAAAAGTAAAGGTTCATTTAACCCTTCAATGACAAGAAAACAGTAAAAATTGTTGCTGTAAGAATTTGAAAAAGCTAAAGGTTCATTTAACCTTTCAATGACAACACTGTTGCTATAGAGAGATATATAGCAACCAATTTTTTTATATAGTCGCTGTAGGGTGTTCCAACACATTAAAAATTTCATGCAAGACATTTAGCAACCAGATTTTCCCATGAAAATTGCCTTTGAAATTCTGAAAATTTGGTGCAAGATCTTTTTCTCCCTTTTGAATTTGATGGCTTAATTTCTCCATAAATTTCATCATCTCTTTCTCGTAACTTCTCTTTTATTTTTTGATCTCTCTCTCACTCTCTCTAAGGTAACTCTCTCTCTCTCTCACATTTAATATGCTCAGTCTCTTTCTCTCTTCTACTCCGCTCTCTCTCTCTCATCTATTATTTTAGTCTATTAATATTATCATGATTTATGCCTCTATCCAATTTAAATCCTGGATCCGCGTGAGAGCATTATCTTTTTCATGACTCTAAAGATCCATATTCCATTTACTTAATCAATGTGGGACTCTTATTTAGTAGAAGCCAGCACCATTTAATTAATTTCTACCTCGACAACTTTGGCAAGTCCCAACAAAGAGGCAAATGTATGTTAATTACACCATAAAATGCCTCCATAGGCACCTAAAAAATACAAGATATTGATCAAGTCTAAGCAGTACTATTTCAACTTGATTGATGTCTAGCGCCTTGTTATTCATATCTATTGGATTCTCAATAGTCCCAATCTTGTCAAGCAATATCTTTCATTCATCAATCATTTCCTGCAAAAGCTTATAAAAACAAAATAAATCATTTCCTGCAAAAAGTAATATTGAAAACATTGTTGTGTTTCGTCTCTCAATAATAAACTTAGGGGCTTTGGCAATCCAATTGAAACCAAAATTTTTTCAATTTGTTTTCCAGATTACGTTGGCAGGCCAATTCATTTTCAAACACACATTCCTGATCAGGTCTACACTGATATTCTCAATCCACATCTCTTTTTATTGTCTCTTTTATTTTTTCTTTTATAAAAAAATTCAATCCTTTAAAGTTCATAACTTTCTTATTTCAAGTTAAAATTAAATGAATTTTTTTTTGATCTAAATGCTCAAAACGACAAGCATACAAAATAAGATCCATCTTGTTATTTTTTTCTTTAATTTTCAGGTTTTTTGCACTACTTAAATATCATAGTTTTTTTTATAATTCAAATTTTAACTAAACACACATTTTTAAACATTCACTCGTTTCCAATATTAAAAAAAAAAAAAAAAACACTCAAAAAACTTCAACTCCATTTAATGTTCTAAACATGTCCTTAGTTTCTTGTTAATGACGAAAAGTTCTCTGATTATTACAACAACATTGAGGAGCTTCGATTGTAGTAGACAAAAGTAATTGCAAATCCATAATCAATAGTTGATCAATGCTTACCTTATATCATTATAAGACGTGATATGCAGAAGCAAGATAACCAACCACACTGCATTTTTTTTTTTGGCTGGAAAAGATCCAACCACACCGCAATAGCATATGATCTATCATTCATACATAACTAATTCCAAATCAACGTACGTATATTGGGCATTGTATATATAAAAAGGAGTACATATATTTAGAAAAATTATGGTAAATAACATTTTTATGAAAAATTTATTAAGTGAATGACATATTTTCAAGACATAATTATATCATTTACCTGTTAATCTAATCTAAATAAATCATTTTTAGACATAAATGTATTATTTACTTGTTAATCTGACGTAAACAAGTCATTTATTTGATAAAATTTATTATTTACTCTAAATTTTTTAAAAACATGTTATTCACTACAATTATTTTCTGAAAACTACTATTTACTTATTTCTCCCTTTTATTTACCCCATCGTAATTATGAATGTCCCCAACTTGTTACTTAATATTTTCTAACGTAACAAATAATTTATCCTTCTAAAGATATTTTTGTATAACCCTCTCATACCCCATTTTAATTTTAATTTTAATTTAATTTATTTTATTAAAAATAGTAAATAGATCTTAATAACCAAAAAAAAAAAAAAAAAAAATATTATTATCCAATGCCCCATAAGAGTAGTTGCAAGTATAGTTTAATGGTAATTACACAAACTCTACTAAAAGATGAAGAGTCCATATTCCCTCATCCCTAACTTAAAAAAAAAAAAAAAAAAATAGTACGCCGGTGGGAACACTTATTATAGACGCATGCATGATCATATAAAACAGCAAAGTCTTGAGGAATGCTTGCCGCTCAAAAGCTGAAGGTTGTAGCTTTTTTTTTTTTTTTTTTTTTTAAATAATAAATAGGGGAAATTTCAAAGGCACACAATCAAAAAAAAAAAAAAAAAACCATTAGAAAAAAATTCAGAAAACACAGCAAAACACTTAATAATTTAATAAAGTTGACAAAGTTGAATCGAGATGTGAGATAGATTAACTATCCCACAAGATGGGTCCTACTGTATAGAAATCACGATCTCTAACTCAATTTGAGTGAGGATATCCGGTGTTAATCTGAGAGTAAGAAAAGCCTTTAGTTCAATTTTGCTCTTGATTTGTCAACAACGTTGTCAAATTACTAATGACACCCGACATCGTAAATAAATGCAGGGAATCAAAATTTTAAATTTGATTTTGAGATGAAGTTGACTGTACAAGATTCTTCATCTGATAATTTGCTTTACCATTAATTCATTTTTGTTCGGATGAGATTGTTTTCCGGCTATCCCTATCTATCAAACATGCAAAGTCCACAATTTCATGAATGCACGGCTCTATGATGGAACCTTCACAGTCACAAGAAGGCAAAGCCAACACTTTTTTTTTTTTTTTATTATTTATTATTTTTCTTTTTTTGGATAAATATTCAAAACACTTTTGTCCATTAATGACTTGCAGTTTGGTTCATGTTTTTGGATTCTTCATCCCGGGTTAAAAAAGAATTATTGGTGCCATTTCACTCTTTATTTCATTATCAAAGATTTAGGGTGCGTTTGATATTCGGTTTGATTTTGAGATTTAATGAAATTTTTAGGTTAAAATTAATTGACTTTTCAAAAACTGTTATAATTTTTATTGACTTTTTCAGAAAAAAAAAACTAGCTATAAAGTACAATTGATTTCAAACTCAACCTAGGTTTCAAACGTAGACTAAATAACATAAAATGCCTAACTCAATTCTTCTCGAACAATGCAATTTAGTCCGATCAGCAAGTGTTAGTTCAAATTGTAATCAACCACCATGTTATACTTCTAACAAGAGTGACTTTTTTATTTTTTATTTTTTATTTTTTATTTTGGGGAATAAAACTAGAGTGACTTAGAAAAGAGGAGAAGCATGCACGACCACATACAGGCCACAGAACTAATAACTAACAAAATAAAGGACACAGAAAATGAGAAAACAGTAGTCAATAGCGCTGATCAATACCCCAAAAGTCATTTATTAACGCAACATATATACCATACGTTTAACTTATCCATAAATACCATTGTTTTTTATAGGTAGATCAAATTTTCAACGATTTAATCTATAACTGAAAATAATTTTACATCTTGTGCGGCAAATATACCATTAAAAATACAATTTAATACCTAAAACAAAGAAGAGGTCCTCTCTCTAATTACCTCATTCACAAAGCCCTTAAGATTCATATCTGATGACCCACCTTCCTTTGAAGCTTCCATAGCCAAATCCTTCCATTTCTTGGCATTCCTTCTCATTTCATCTCCTCCCAACATTACCAATTCCAAACACCTCTTTATCTCTTCAGCCCCAACAACTCCCTCCTCATTGGCCTTCACTTTGACCCCGGTTTTCCACATGTCTTCAATCAACTTGGCGTTGGTTATTTGGTCAACAAATTGTGGAAATGCCACAACCGGCACTCCACAAACCAAGCTCTCCAACGTTGAATTCCACCCGGCATGCGTCACAAAACACCCCAAAGCTTTGTTGCACAAAACTTCAACTTGACAACACCATGGAACTATCATCCCAAGCTTCTCTAGTTCTCCTCTACAACTCGGTTTCTCCTCTTCTTCTTCTTGTTCTTTGGCTTTTTTGTCGTTTTCTCTAATGACCCACAAGAAAGGACGGCCAAAATTCAACAAACCCTTTGCGATTTCTTCCATTTGTAGCTTTGACAAAACTGCAATGGTCCCAAACGACACGTAAATCACGGACCCTTTTGGCTTGGAGTCGAGCCATTCACTTATCATGGACTTATTATCATCCGATTCACAAACATCGATCGGATTAAATAATGGTCCGACTCCAATCATCTTCAACTTATCAATACTAATTGCTCTCAAAGCCTCGGATTCTAGTGCATCGAATGTGTTGATCAATATCTTGGGACGTTGGCTTTCTTTGTCAATCACATCAAACTGTTCTTGAAAGAATTTGATAAAAGAACCCATCTTGGAATCGGAATCTGAAGCAACGAGGAACGAGGGCAGATCACGAACAGTTAGATTAAGTGGAAGCCCTGGAAATGTTAAAGAACCCAAATAGTCTTTATTACTATATTTGTCCCTGATGATATCTCCATAGCCATGAAAGTAATAGTAGCTGACGTCGAACACAGTCGCCGTCTGGACCCAGAACAGCGCCACCGAAATTTCGAGCTCCGCCGCCACGTCAGCAGCCCACGGCATTATAAGCGTGTAGATCATGCAAGTGTACGGCCGGCATTCATTATTACCGGATTGGATAAGGTCTTTGAGAGCCTGAGTGCCGTGGTGGCGGAGCTCAGAAATATAGTCGATGATATCGACGGGCATTTTATCAAATCCCTCGTCATAACCGTCGGAGAACGGGGTGAATGACATGCCGTTTGGTGGAGTGAAATTATTATCACTATTGTTGTTGTCATTACCGCCGCCGCTTCCTCCTCCTTTGGTGATCATGCGGCGGTGCGCGCGGATGGTGGTGACGAAGGTGACTTCGCAGCCAATGAGAACGAGGCGCTTGGCGAGTTGCAGGGCGGGGTTTACGTGCCCTTGCGCCGGGAACACGACGAGAAGAAAGTGTGGCTTTGACATACTGACTGCGGCGGCGCGTGGGGAACCGTGATGGAGTGGTGCGAGTGGTGGTGTTGGTGATAATTTCTTTTGAGTGATTATGGCACTTTTTAGTGTAAAGTTGTGGTCGGATTAATGCTTAAAAGGTTGTACTGGAAATGAAGTGTTTGGATTTGTATTGATATAGTGTGTAGAGTGCGTGCATGTAGACAAATTAGACAAAATAAATGACGTTTGCGGTGACGAAGGTCAATTTTGAAGGTTTGCAGAAGGCCAAAGATGTAAGTATCGTTGCTGAAGATGACATTTTTACACAAAAGGACTAGTTTACTTACCTAATATTAAATATGAGGATGGTTTTATTCACATATCCCTTTTAACTCTCAACACATTTTTATTAAGGGGATGTCTATTGATATCTCTTGATCTACTTTCTTCATCCACTTTCTTAAATTATCCACTAATTAAAATTTACATATTCATTATTACTTATTACACCTCTCTTATTATTCTACAATAATTCCAATCATTTGATTTTAATTTTTAATCTTTATTGCACTCACCAACCAACAAATAACTCCCTATTTTTTGTAAACAATTTTTTTTTATCAATTTTTGTTTTTCTTATTTTTGACTTTTTTTTAGGGCCTGTCTGGGTGGACACCTAGAGATGGTGCTTTGAAGGTTGGTTTGGAAATATATGTTTGGGAGGAAAACTTTCGAAGATACATAAAATTATGCAAAAAATTGAAATGTGTTCCAAAAAAAAAAATTTTAAAAATGGATATTATCTTGTTCATCTCGTCATTATGAGCATTTTGACATAAAAATCATCTCATTCCGATTTGAATTGAGAAAGTTATAGACTTTTAAAGTTTGAGTTTTTTGAAAATAAAAGAGAGGGAAAATTTGATGTAAAGTTAGAATTTTAAAATCCAGATAGTGAAATACCATCTCCAGATGACGCCCCAAACGGGCCCTTAAATAAAAGATGTTCAATGATTCTTTTCTTTTTTTTGAAATAAGATTTAACAAAACTAATAAAGTTGCTGTTTTTCTTTTTTATTTTTATGAAGTATTATTTTTATGAATGTTGTAGATATCTATACATATATATTGTTTTTTTTTTTTTTTGAAGTATTGTTTTTATGAACGTCGTAGATAAATAAATAAATATGTATATACATATATAAAGTCGTAAATTACTTATCTTTAAAAAAAAAATAGTTGTAAGAATAAGTGATAAAAAAGGGATTGTTTAAAAAAATAGGGGGCTATTTAAAAGGATTGTTTAAAAAAAATAGTTATTTATTGATTAGTGAGTATAAAAAGAATAAAGAGGAGAATTAAATTGTAGGGTTTTTTTTGGAATAATAATATGGGTGCAAACAAGTAATAATGAATATTTAAATTTTAACTAGTGGATAATTTAAGAAAAGGATGGAGAAAGTAAAAAAGATGGGTGTCAATAGACGCCCCTTTTATTAATTAAAGGGTGATTTTATTGACACGCACATTTTTATTCTTCACATTTGGCTTCTAAACACGTACCCTACTTAATTTTTTTTAATTAATTTTATTTATCACTCTCCTATTAATTCCAAAATTATCCTTAACAATTTCCAAAGGACTACTACTTTTATACAACACAAAAATTATCTTTGCACACCTACTATTATATATATTTTTTTGTTAGGTAGATTTATTAACACCCCTATATATAGTTTTCTTACACACCTACTTAAATCACCCTCCAATTAAATTTAAAAATTTATCTATTATTTTCCATGCACCTCTTCTTATACCAAAAAAAAAAAAAAAAAAAAAAACCCTTAAATTTAATTGTACATTTTTGTCCTTCTTTTATCCACCCACAAACTAAAACAAACTCTCTCTCTCTCTCTCTATTTTTAACTGCTTTTATTTCTATCCCATGTTCCGTGATGGAGTGGCGCGAGTGTTTGTGTTAGTGATAATTTCTCTAGAGTGAGTTTGAGACATTTTGGAAAGTTGTGGTTGGATCGACACTTCGAAAGTATACTGGAAATGAAGTCTTTAGATTTGTATTGACTTAATATATTGTGAGAGATGTGGTGCATGTGATGAGGATTAAAATGAAAGAGCGGTAGAAATTAGAGAAAAAAAAAAAAAAAACGTTTTCGGTATCCCGTTGAATAAGAGCTTCTAAATTTAAAATTTGAAATAGCTTTATTATTATTTATATTTTTTTTATACTGAAATTTTTTACTCTCTGAATTTTGGTGCTCTTCTAACTTTGCTCCTAAAAGTTTGAAAACTGATAAAAATGCTTAATATTATCATTTTTACTTCTTGAAATTTAAAAACTAGTATAAATACTCCCTAAACTAAGTGTGGAGGATATAGGCTAATTTTAACATTTGGATGCCCTCCAATGTACTGATCTTTTCAATGTTAAATTTGTTTTATTTGCTATTGGTTAATATTTTGGCTTTTTTCTTCATCACTACAATAGTACCATCATTTTGAAATTACTTAAATACTAAAACTATGACCGGCCATTCAGGGGAAAGAAAAAAGTATGATAGGGCAATTAAAGTTTCAAAATTCCTTTTAATTGAATTTATATATTTTTATGTTTGAATTTATAAAATGCCGTAATACAACATATTTGATTAAATAATATTTGAAACAAAAATTAAGACAGAAGATCTGCATCTAAATATAGAACAGATTAACTTGTAATAATATACCACGCTTTTAAGGTTGGATCTGTTTTGAAGTCTTGGCGGAGTTGACACACACACAAACGGCTCGTTCAATCTTTTTTTTTTTTCTCTCTCTCTCTCTCCAATGGTCTAAGTACCTGTATAATAACTAAAAACTCTACAACATATCTATCATTGGACCTCCAATTGAATAACCACAAATATTAACATTTGTCACCGCAAACATCATTTCTTTGTTTTCTGTCTTTTATCCTTTTCGTGTTGTTAGCGTCCAAAATTTATGGAGAAACGGCGACGTAGACTGGCGAGGGAACGGAGCGGGGGATTTTGGTGAGGAGGTCTCGTAGCCGGACCATACATTACTCCCTAGGGCGGCTCTTGGCTTCACCGGGCGGAAATGCTAGTTTTGTTGAACAAATGAGTGGCAATCTTCCGTGCTGCACTGCTTCCGTGAGTTGGATCTCGTCCCCCAAAAGATGACAAGGTGTAAGATTGAGGGGCCGAGCTATGTGAAGTAGAGATTATGGGAGTGTAGAAGGGCGATGGCGACGGCGACGGCGACGAGCTTTGCGAGAGTTCTGGGAGTGTTGAAAGTGTTCCAGGATAGGGGTGGTCAG
Organism: Ficus carica; assembly: GCA_009761775.1. Taxonomy (NCBI): domain Eukaryota; kingdom Viridiplantae; phylum Streptophyta; class Magnoliopsida; order Rosales; family Moraceae; genus Ficus; species Ficus carica. The sequence continues at coordinate 4,958,933 of CM019746.1, forward strand.
CTTGAAGATTATTCAGGAATATTTTCAAGTTTTATAAAAAGTTATGTTAATGTTAGGAAGTAGATGAACCAGCAATCTCTTAGAATTGCTTTTTATAATTTCTACGTCAAACACTTTTTTCAGCTGCGGATGGCAAGAACATTGATTTTGGTAGGGGTAACAATTCGTGTTAGTGGGTCGTGTTTATGTTGTGTTTAGGTCCTCAATCGACACTAAAACCCTTGACCCAAACCCAACCCATTAAATGATCATGTCAGAAAACTAAACCCAAACCCAACCCTTTAATTAAATGGTTGACACGGACATGATCCATCTAACCCGTTTAATATACGGATCATAAATGTAGCTCAATTTCTTGCATGTGAGCGAACTCCGAGCTTCGATCTCTTCTAGATTTAATGTCCATGGTTTCTAGGGCTTAACGGCGGTTTTCCTTTCTCGGTTTTCTTGCACTTTGCAGGTTTTCAGGCCACTACTGAATATCACGGCGGAGTTCTCGGCAGAGGAGTTCGAGACAGCCTTGTTTACGCCCAATGATACTCTCAGTGACACTCACATCCCTCTGTTGAAGGTCGGTGCTTTTTCTTGTGTTCTTTGTTTTGGTTGAACTCCATTGAAGCTTTTTCTGCAAAGTTGATTTCTTTCAATGAATGTGGACCTCTCAGTCGTTGCTTTGGAGATTAATTTACATCTTTTTCTTAATCTTAAGTTAGTACAAATGCAAAAGTTTGTTACTACAGAAGCTTGCGAGAGACTAAAAGGGTGGCTAGGATAGTGTGAATGTGTTCGAAAAAGAGGATGGGGAAGGCAGGGAGAAGAAAACCCTAGCAGAGAGAGTGAGGTGAGGAGGCTATGATATTTGAAGAATTAAAGAAAAACGAGACACTGCCTTTTTTCGTTTTATATTTCTCCCAAAGTCAAATTTGTTAAAGATTCAAAATGGTATAAAAAATATTTTTGAAACCATATAATATAAAACTAAAAAGTTAGTGAATGAGTTATTAATGGGTCGTGTTTATGTTGACTCATATATAACCCGTATATTAAACGGGTTATTACGGGTTAATTGTGGGTTAACGGGTTCAACTCGTTCTTTAAGCATGTCTAGCGTTCAATCTGTTTTGACCCAAACCCATTTAAAGAAAACCCAAACTCTTGAATTTCGTGTGGGTTTCGTATCGTGACCCAAATTGCCAGCCCTAGACTTTCGGCTCTAAGAAGCACTTCCAAATGCTTATAATTTTGAGTTTTAACTTTTTTTTCCCCCTCCAAAAATTGTGAAAACAACCTCTTAAATTGTAATTGTTGTTTATGTCTTTTGCCATTTGTAATATTTGTTTGGATTTTTGACCCTCCATACTTATTTAATTGGAGGTTAAAAAAAAAAAAGCTGAATTTATTATAGCTAGAGTAATAACCCAGAGATATATATATATATATTTTTTTTGAAGAGCAATCACCATTTTTATGGGACTTGGTAAGAGCAAATACGAAAAAATCTGAAAATTTTGCCAAGTGAAATGATTGTATTTTGCAGAGGGTAAATCCACAATCGGTTTTTATAAAGGCTAGTAGTTGAGAAGGGAGTGCTTTGAGTTGCTTTCAGTTATCTAGAGTTCATGTAATGTATGATGAACGAGAAAGTACAGCGTTGAAAGTGAATAAAGTGACATAAACACATGAATTCATAATGGGCCGTTTTCAGTGTTTGAACTACGTCCACTTTAAAGTTTGGAGCTAGGGTTTCTTGAATTCTTAAGAAAATGTCCAATTTTATATGTCTGCACAGTAAAATCCAAATTAATATCAATCATGAACAATCGAATAGCCTAAGAGCTAGAACTCACGATGCTTCCGACAAGACTATTGACAGCACATGAATGAATCATGATTGTGTTCGACAAATATTGACCTCAGATTGCACGTCGAAATAGTTAACAAAGGACAATAGTAAAACAAGCTGAACGAAAATCGAAAAGAAAATAAAATAAGAGCTGATCATTGCGTCATATTTTTTTTTTTGTTTGTTTATGCAAGACCCACCTTCCTTGGTAGCCTTCCTAGCCAATCCCTCCATTTCTTAGCATTACTTCTCATGACATCTCGTCCATTACCAATTCCAAGCACCTCTTAAATTATCTCCTCACATCCAGCAACCCCATCATCGTTTGTCTCAATATTTCACTCAATGCTTCCAAAAATCGTTTAATTGGTTAATTCCTCACCACATTGAGGAAAATCCACCACGAGGACTCCACCAACCAAGCTCTCCGGCGTAGAATTCCACCAACAATGTGTCACAAAATACCACAAAGCTATGTCGGAAGAAACCTCAACTTGTCAACACCATATAACTATCATCCCAAGCTTCTCTAGTTCTCCTATGCAACTCACTTTCTCATCATCATCATCATCATCTTCTTCTTCTCCTTCTTTGTCATTTTTATAATGACCCAGAAGAAAAAGCACCTGAAGACCAACAAACCACTTGCGATTTCCTCCGTTTATGATTTTGATAATACTAAAACACTCCCAAGCGAAATGTAAATAACGACCCTTTTGGATTGAAGTTGAGCCGGCACTGATTAATCATGAAATTTTCATCGAATTTACAGAGTTCAATCATATTAGTTAACGGTCCGATCTCGATCACTTTCAACTTATTTGAACTATTTGCAATTGAAGTACTGTGTTGTAATGCGTCCAATGTGTTAATCATGTCTTTTATGTCAAGGCAAGTTTTTATCATTCACTTGCTTATTTCAAATAGTTTGACAGAAACTTTCTACTACGACGTCCTAATAACTTACAACCATAGAGATCACTCGGTATATATTATAATTAACAGCATAAATGCCTTAAAAATTTTAAAACATGAATTATAATTTTGAATAAATTTAAAAAATGAATTATGATTATAATTAATGTTAAATTAACTGTAAATTATGTTAGAGATAACATATTAATAAATCTATAATTATATTAGATGAAGTGGATAACAAATAGGTTGACAGCATTGGTCATTTTATTAGACTTTAAAGACCCATTTCTGTTTTGTTGAGCAATGTGGGACTCTTTTAGTAGAAGCGAGCACAATAATTTCTATCTTTGGCAACTTCGAAGAGTCCCACAAAAGAGGCTATTGTACGTCAATAGAGCTTCATAAAACGCATCTATAGATTAGGCACCTTGATGGTTAAAGCATATTGATCAATTCTAAGCAGTATTTCAACTTGATTGATGTCAGCACTTTGTTATTCATATCTACAGAATTCTGAATAGTCCCAAATCCCAATCATAATTTCCTGTAGAAAACAATATAGGAAACATTAATGTGTTTTGTGTCTCCATTATAAACTTAGCTTCCGTTTGATTTGACATTTTCAACTCAAATTTTTCATCTCAAGTTTTGTTTTTGTTTTCGGAAAAGTCAACAAAAATTATAACTAATTTTTGAAAAATCAACAAACTTTAATTTAAAATTTTTCATCTTCAATTGACGAACCAAACACACCTTTACTATTTTTTTTTTAAATAAAAGAGAAACTGGATGGTGCCCTTCCCGTTTCCCTATTTACCTCTGGGAATGCTTGTTGCTCAAAACCCAAAGATTGTAGGGTTTTTTTTTTTATATTTAATTTATTTAATTTTTTAATAAATAGGGGAATGATTTAAAGGCACGCTACTAAAAAAAATTACAAAAAAAAAAATCTAGATAACAGAACTAAACGTTAATAATTTAATTAGTAAGAATTTCTTTTTGAAATGAAAAAAAATCTCAAAGTTCTAGGAATCTTCTCTTTCTTTTGTTTTGTTTTTAAGTAAAACACACGTCCTATTAAATCTAGGAACCTTTTCCTTTGTTTTAGTCATGGGCAAATCCATTTAAAAAAAAGAAAAAGTTATGGCCAAATCCTTGCTTGTAATTGTATGTAACAAACTCATGGTTCATGTGATATAGAGAGTTTGTAATCATTTGTGACATATCGATCGTCACGTCATGCGTAGGTCTTTGAAGACAAGAGATGCACTATTTGAAGAAAAAAGGTTTTACACATCCTGATAAAGTTGAGTCGTGAGATGTAAAATAGATTATTGTTTAACATGATGGGTCCTAACTCAATACGAGTCAGGATGTCTAGTATTATTTTAATCTAATGAAACGCTTTAGTCCGATTTTTTCTCTTGATTCGTCAATAACATAATTAAATTACTTATTATTGACCTAGCATCAAATAAATGCAAAGAAGCAAAATTCTAAATTTGATTTTAATATGAGCGTATTGGTACAAGATTGTTCATGTGATAATTTATTTATTTATTATTTATTTTTCTTGAGATAAGAAAATGTTTTTTTCCCCTGCTATCCCTGTCTACTAGACATGTAAAGTCCACAATTTTATGGATGCACGGCACTCCAAAGGTGCCTCTTCATAGTCACTGGAAGGCAGAAGTCAACATTTTGTCTATGTATGACTTACGGATTGGTTCATGTCATTTTTGGATTCTTTTTTCCAGAGTAAAAATAAGAATAATTGGTGTCAATCTGTTCCTCATATCACCATCATCTATAAATAGAATTCTAGGGCGATCAATAAAACGGAAAGTGTCAACTTAATCTTAAAAATTGCAATTTAGTCTGACCATTATACTTGTATACGCACATGTTAGTTCAAATTGCAATCAATCACCATGTTTGAATAGTCTAAGCCTGACAAGTAATATTTTTTAACAAGAGTGACTTTTTTTTATTTATTTTTTTCAGAATAAAATAAGAGTGACGTAGAAAAGAAAAGATATATGCATGACTGCATACTGACCATAGAACTACTTAGAAGTAAAAAAGAAAAAAAAATATTTAGTAACGCTATCAATACTCCAAAAGTCATTTATTTAGACAAAATATATGGTAGTCATTATATTTGTATCCCATGGATCAAGTTTTTAATGGTCTGATTTATACTAAAAACTATTCTGCATGTTGTGCTACAAATTTTTAACATTTATACTCACAGATCAGATTGTTAAGAATAATCTAACCTAAACCAAAGAACATGTCGTCTCTCCAATCACCTCATTTACAAAGGCCTTAAGGTTCAAGTCGGATGACCCACCTTCCTTGGAAGCTTCCATAGCTAAATCCCTCCATTTCTTGGCATTCCTTCTCATTTCATCTCCTCCCAATATTACCAATTCCAAACACCTCTTGATCTCTTCAGCCCCAACAACTCCCTCCTCGTTTGATTTCACTCTGACCCCAGTTTTCCACAAGTCTTCTATCAACTTGGCGTTGGTTGTTTGGTCAACAAATTGTGGAAATACCACAACCGGCACTCCACAAACCAAGCTCTCCAACGTCGAATTCCACCCGCCGTGCGTCACAAAGCACCCCAAAGCATTGTTGCACAAAACTTCAACTTGACAACACCACGGAACTATTATCCCAAGCTTCTCTAGTTCTCTTCTACAGCTCAGTTTCTCTTCCTCTTCTTCTTTGGTTTTGTTGTTGTTAATTTCCCTAATGACCCACAAGAAAGGACGGCCAAAATCCAACAAACCTTTTGCTATTTCCTCCATTTGTAGCTTTGACAACACTGCAATGGTCCCCAAACGACACGTAAATCACGGACCCTTTTGGCTTGGAGTTGAGCCATTCACTTATCATGGAATTATTATCATCCGATTCCCGAAGATCGATTGGATCAAATAATGGTCCGACTCCAATCATCTTCAACTTATTAGTACTAATTGCTCTTAAAGCCTCGGGCTCTAATGCATCGAACGTGTTGACCAATATCTTGGGACGCTGGCTTTCTCTGTCAATCACGTCAAACTGTGCTTGAAAGCCTTTGATCAAAAAAGAAGGCACCTTTGAACTGGAATCTGAAACATCCAGGAACGAGGGCAGGTCAAAAACAGTAAGATCAAGTGGAAGCCCTGGAAATGTTAAAGAACTTGAATAGTCTTTATTGCTATATTTGTCCCTGATGAGATCTCCATAGCCATGGAAGTAATAGTAGCAGACGTCGAACACAGCCGCCGTCTGGACCCCACAACAACGCCACAGGAATCTCGAGCTCCGCCGCCACGTCCATAGCCCACGGCATGACAAGCGTGTAGACCATGCAAGTGTATGGACGGCCTTCATTCTGACCAGACTGGACGAGGTCTTTGAGAGCCTGAGTGCCCGCGACGACGGATCTCGGAACCACAGATGGTGTAAACGCCCTGCTTTGGACCTAATCCTTCGTCGTCGCCGTCAGAGAATGCGGCGAACGACATGCCGCTGGGTGGAGTGAAATTATTGTTGTCGTTGTTGCCGCCACCACTGCCTCCTTTGGTGATCATGCGGCGGTGGGCGTGGATGGTGGTGACAAAGGTGACTTCGCAGCCGATGAGAATGAGGCGCTTGGCAAGTTGTAGGGCGGGGTTTACGTGGCCTTGCGCCGGGAAAACGACGAGAAGAAAGCGTGGCTTTGCCATTGAATGCGGCGGCGCGTGGTGGGCTGTGGAGTGGTGCGAGTGGTGGTTTTAGTGATGATTTCGTTTTGAGTGATTATGGGACTTATTGGAAATCTTTAGATCTTATTAGCTTATAGAGTGTCGTAGAAATTAAGTAGATAAATTTAATGACGTTCGCGGTGACGAATGTTAATTTTGAAAGTTTTACTTGTGGGCCAAGGATAAAAATAATAGAATTTTTCAAAGTTTACTAACCTAATATTAAATATGACTACGTTTTATGGCTTGGAAAATTTTAAACCAAAACTACTCCATTAAATCCAACAGAGGTTTGAAATACGCCATTGTAGTTTGAAACTGCTGTTTAATATTTGTAAATAAATCAAATCGTAAAAACGTGTTCAGGAGTACTTCTTCCATTAAATTTGTATTCAAATAACCTCAATTCAAAATGAAACATATATTTTAAGTCTAATAACTTCTATAAACGGATGAAGTGACAAATAAAGGGGAAGAAAAGTCATCACAAAGTCTTAGTAAAAAAAAAAAAAAAAAGTCATCATAAAGTCGAAGTAGGTTTCATTTTCATTGAGAATACAAGTAGATTTTTTGTGTGTGGAAATTATAGGAAATAGCATTTTTACGAAGGTAGTTAAACTAAATAGCAAGTTTTTAAATATTTTAAGTAAATAACAAAGTTACTATGTAAATGAAAAGTTACAAGATAAATAACATAGTTACAATATGTAAATAAATAATTAATCGGGTAAATTTGTTATATACTGATATTTGCTCCAAATATTTTAAAAACATGCTATTTACTTCAATTATTTTTTAAAAACTGCTATTTACTTCTTTCAACTCACCCCCCTCCCCCCCCATTATACATGAGATCAGGAAGGTAAAAAGCAGGACTAAGAAGTGATTAAAATAGGGGATCATTTTCAGTTTTTAGCTGTCTTTTATTTGAAATATAGAAATATAGTTAAAATTCAGTGGTTTATATTTAACTGAACCAATTGGAATGACTTGAAGGTTTTAAAAACTGGCGGTTCGATAGTGCCGTTTAATGTGGTTTGTGACTACTATAAACTATTTTAATTGTCCCACCATTTCATAAAAGAAAAAGTATAACGTGTCCCACCTAATAACTAACATAAATAACCATGTCTCTTTTTTAATACCATATTATCTCTATTTTTTTTTATTGTCCCATGAAAAAAAAAAAATTTCCGATGTAGGGATCCTCAGAGTGATGATTTTTGTTTGTGCAACTGGTGCAGCTGTTTAGTTTCTTGTCGTTTCCATATCGAGCAATACTTTTTGTTAAGATTAAAAAAAAAAAAAATCAAGTCCCATATTAAAAAACAAATAACAATAATAATAGATATATAAGGATATTTGGTCATTTCACTTAACAGGTTGACTTTTTAAGATGGAAACCCAATCTTTTATTAGTCTTAAATTTCTTTTTTTTCTCTCTAACTTTCACACTTTTAGCCAATGTTGATTTGGAATTAAATTATAATATATATATATATATATATATAGCTATTTGCTTAAATGGTCCCGGTTGTTTTTGTTTAGTTAGATTTCGTTTTATTTTTAAAGTGTTTCATTGTCGTTTTTCACCATTTTGCTCAGAAACGCATGTAATGGTGTGAAAGCATAAAAGATAGTCTTTACGAGCTGAGGATTTTTTGGTATAGGCCTGAAATTGTATATTACTTTCGTTGAGTTTTTCTTTTGAACAAGAAATCCTCTCTAAAGAAGCCAGTCTCAGTTTGTCTTCTTTTTTTAATACTCCTACGTCTGCCCCTCTTGGAAATTCCTCAAAATTTTATTTTTAAATTCCTAGCTTCCTTTTACTTGGTCAAATTGAGAAAAATTAAACATGTTAGATCTTGCCTTGCACTTAGTGAAACAGTCTTTTGGTCTGGGAAGAAGATATAAAGTGGGAAGAAATAGAGAGTAAGAAGAAGAAAGAGATTGGATGCTTGGATTAATTAAGGTATAAAGTATAAAAGAAGGTACCAATTTCCTGACTACATATTGATAATATCCCATGAAATGCAGTTTGCGGTTGGTGGCTATCCCAACAAGGCTATAACTTGGATGTCGGAGAAAATTGGGGTCAAGTCCTACAATGGGGTGTATTATGTAAAAGACATTTTCTTTAATGGTTGAGTCCCACATCGACAGTGAGTGACAACTTTGAATGGCATATAAGTATGCATGGGTTCTCTTCCAATCAATAATTACTCTATGTTGTAACTTAGAGTAGGGTCCACTAATCGGTCTACTGGTTCTCCTTTTGAAGGCACTTGTGGTTGATTTGCCTCTTGAGAATGTGAGTGTGCTTGTATGTGTGTACCAAACAAACTAAGTTGAGTGCATTAGTTTTGTATAATTTCTATGAAGGTCATAGGCGAGAAACAAGTCGAGATCTATTTGTCCCAAATTTTCTTTTATATCATCTGAATGTAAGAATTTAGCTACATCAAAAAAACCGTAAATGATAAAAACTCTTAAAATAGATTTATGTGTTGTCAAAAATACTATTTTGTGGATTGCTACTGAAATAAGAAATTAGACAGCAGTTCTAGACTCTGTGAGAAATTTGTTGGCTTATTTTTTCTAAGAGAAGGCAATCAGAGTTTGCACTTTTGGCTAAATGAATTTGGAGGCTCGATTTTGATTTTCTTGTTGTTAATTACATGTATTTTTTGTGTCGCTTGATCACAATCACACTGGATTTAATTTAGTTTAATCAGCATTCTCGTTGGGCTTCTAATTGCTTATTTGTATCAGTTTTACGTCACTAAAGGCATTGAGCACACATGTATGACCTTAATTAGTAAAATAAGTACTTAATTTCATTTCAAAGTAACATAAGAAACGTGTTAATCCTTAATCGCTAGGGGGAGAAACTTGTTAATCCTTAAACATATAAGAGACATAGGCGAGAACTTGTTGCATATAAATTTTTGTGATCTCTCTATTTCTTACTCACCAGGGTCAATTTTCTTTTACAGTCATTTGATCAAAAATTGGAAATTTCTTTCCAAATTTTATGTTAACCATGTATATTTTAGTTCTAAAATCAATAATTACATTTTCATACAAGCATGTACAATGTCGGTCTGGTGGTCCACCATCTCCATTTTAAAGCAATTCTATATGCATGCACTATTACAGAATATGGATTGCACGATAGAGTTTTCACGACTATTTTCTGAACATGATCATGGAAAGTATGTCAAAAACACGGCGTGGGAGTGACTTTCCAAAAATTGTCGTGGAAGTCGAAGCTTCCACGATGGTTTTTACAAGCAGTAATCTCAGCTGAGATTTTAGAAATTCATCAAAAATAGCAATGCCGTTTGGAAGGGGAGCTTCCAGAGTTTCGTTTGGTAACGGAAGATGACGTTCGATATTTGGACGAATGCGATAGGTATCCTGCAAGTTATCCAATGTCTCTTTAGTTAAACAAGACGGCATAATCTCCGATCCCAATTCGACATATTGAGAAGATGGATTTGAAGAACATTCAACAGATGAGTTATCTATTGCGGAGTTGGAACCAAGTGCTTGTGCGGGGTTGGACACCAACTCGGGTAGAGACCTAAGTTATAAATGCAAAAAAAATACACTTTTATTCATATTATTTAATTAAGTAATTTAAGTTTTGATTCGGTATTTCTATAATTTTAATTCAAAATATTCTGATTGAAACATTTAATTTAATTTAAGTTTGGATTTATATCCTTATTTTTGCTTTTCTTTACTTTCCTTTTTTTTTTTCCGTTAAAAAAAAATTCAAACCTTTAAAGTTCATAACTTTCTTATTTGAAGTCGAAATCAAAAATTTTTTTTTTTCTAAATGCTCAAAACGACAAGCATACGAAATAAGATCCATCTTGTTATTTTTTTCTTTAATACATTTCAGGTTTTTTGCACTACTTAAATATCACAGCTTATTTTTAAATTCAAATTTTAACTAAACACACATTTTTAAACATTTACTCATTTCCAATATTAAAAAAAAAAAAAAAAAAACTCAAAAAACTTCAACTCCAATTAATGTTCTAAAACATGTCCTTAATTTCTTGTTAATTGACGAAAAGTTCTCTGATTATTACAACACATTGAGGTGCTTTAATTGTAGTAGACAAAAGTAATTGTAAATCCATAATTAATGGTTGATCAATGCTTACCTTATATCATTATATGACGTGATATTCAGAAGCGAGATAACCAACCACACTGCATTCTTTTTTTTTTTTTTTTGGCTGGAAAAGAATCAACCACACTGCAATAGCATATGATCTATCATTCATACATAACTAATTCCAAATCAACGTACGTATATTGGGCATTGTATATATAAAAAAGGAGTATATATATTTAGAAAAATTATAGTAAATAACATTTTTATAATAAATTCATTAAGTGAATGGCATATTTTCAAGACATAAATATATCATTTACCAGTTAATCTAATGTAAATAAATCTATTTTAGACATAAATGTATTATTTACTTGTTTAATTTGACGTAAACAAGTCATTTATTTGATAAAATTTACTATTTACTCCAAATATTTTAAAAACATGTTATTCACTATAATAATTTTCTGAAAACTACTGTTTACTTATTTCTTCCTTTTATTTACCCCATCGTAATTATGAATGTCCCCAACTTGTTACTTAATATTTACTAATGTAACAAATAATTTATTCTTCTATAGATATTTTCGTATAACCCTCTCATATCCCATTTTAATTTTAATTTTAATTTATTAAAAATAATAAATAGATCTTAATAACAAAAAAAAAAAAAAAATCTTATTATCCAATACCCCATAAAAATAATTGCAGATATAGCCTAACAGTAATTACACAGACCCTACTAAAAAATGAAGAGTTCATTTTCTTCGTCCCTAACTTAAAAAATAATAATAATAATAGTACGCCGGTGGGAACACTTCTTATAGACGCATGATCACATAAAACAGCAAAGTCTTGAGGAATGCTTGCCGCTCAAAAGCAGAAGGTTGTAGTTTTTTTTTTTTTTTTTAATAATAATAAATAGGGGAAATTTCAAAGGCACACTACCAAAAAAATCAAAAACAAAAAACAAAAAACCAATAGAAAAAAATTCAGATGACACAACAAAACACTTAATAATTTAATAAAGTTGACAAAGTTAAGTCGAGATGTGAGATATATTAAATATCCCACAAGATGGGTCCTACTGAATAGAAATCACGATCTCTAACTCAATTTGAGTCAGGATATCCGGTGTTAATCTGAGAGTAAGAAAAGCCTTTAGTTCAATTTTGCTCTTGATTTGTCAACAACGTTGTCAAATTACTTATGACACCCGACATCGTAAATAATTGCAGGGAAGAAAAATTTTAAATTTGATTTTGAGATGAAGTTGACTGTACAAGATTCTTCATCTGATATTTTGATTTACCATTAATTCATTTTTTGTTCGGATGAGATTGTTTTCCGGCTATCCCTATCTATCAAACATGCAAAGTCCACAATTTCATGAATGCAACGGCTCTATGATGGAACCTTTACAGTCACAAGAAGGCAAAGCCAACACTTTTATTTTTTTATTTTTTATTTTTTTCCTTTTTTGGATAATATTCAAAACACTTTGTCCATTAATGACTTGCAGTTTGGTTCATGTTTTTGGATTCTTCATCTGGGTAAAAAAAGAATTATTGGTGTCATTTCACTCTTTATATCACTATCAAGATTTAGGATGCGTTTAATGTTCGGTTTGAGTTTGAGATTTAATGAAATTTTTAGGTTCAAATTAGTTGACTTTTCAAAAAAATTTATTAACTTTTTCAGAAAAAGAAAAAAAAAACTAATTATAAAATACAGTTGATTTCAAACTCAACCTACATTTCAACGTAGACTAAATAACATAAAATACCTAACTCAATTCTTCTCGAACAATGCAATTTAGTCCGATCACTGTGTATATGCAAGTGTTAGTTTCAAATTGTAATCAACCACCATGTTTGAATAGTCTAAGGGTAACCGGTTATACTTCTAACAAGAGTGACTTTTTTATTTTTATTTTTTATTTTGGGGAATAAAACTATAGTGAGTTAGAAAAGAGGAGAAGCATGCACGACACATACAGGCCACAGAACTAATAACTAACAAAATAAAGGACACAGAAAATGAGAAAAAAGTAATCATAGCGCTGATCAATACCCCAAAAGTCATTTATTAACGCAAAATATATAACATACGTAACTTATCCATAGATACCATTGTTTTTTATAGTTAGATTAAATTTTCAACGATTTGATCTATGACTGAAAATAATTTTACATCTTGTGCGGCAAATAAACTATTAAAAATACAATCTAATACCTAAAACAAAGAAGAGGTCCTCTCTCTAATTACCTCATTCACAAAGCCCTTAAGATTCATATCTGATGACCCACCTTCCTTTGAAGCTTCCATAGCCAAATCCTTCCATTTCTTGGCATTCCTTCTCATTTCATCTCCTCCCAACATTACCAATTCCAACACACCTCTTTATCTCTTCAGCCCCAACAACTCCCTCCTCATTGGCCTTCACTTTGACCCCGGTTTTCCACATGTCTTCAATCAACTTGGCGTTGGTTATTTGGTCAACAAATTGTGGAAATGCCACAACCGCACTCCACAAACCAAGCTCTCCAACGTTGAATTCCACCCGCAATGCGTCACAAAACACCCCAAAGCTTTGTTGCACAAAACTTCAACTTGACAACACCATGGAACTATCATCCCAAGCTTCTCCAGTTCTCCTCTACAACTCAGTTTCTCCTCTTCTTCTTCTTGTTCTTCGGCTTTTTTGTCGTTTTCTCTAATGACCCACAAGAAAGGACGGCCAAAATTCAACAAACCCTTTGCGATTTCTTCCATTTGTAGCTTTGACAAAACTGCAATGGTCCCAAACGACACGTAAATCACGGACCCTTTTGGCTTGGAGTCGAGCCATTCACTTATCATGGACTTATTATCATCCGATTCACAAACATCGATCGGATTAAATAATGGTCCGACTCCAATCATCTTCAACTTATCAATACTAATTGCTCTCAAAGACTCGGATTCTAATGCATCGAATGTGTTGATCAATATCTTGGGACGTTGGCTTTCTTTGTCAATCACATCAAACTGTTCTTGAAAGAATTTGATCAAAGAACCCATCTTGGAATCGGAATCTGAAGCAACGAGGAACGAGGGCAGATCACGAACAGTTAGATCAAGTGGAAGCCCTGGAAATGTTAAAGAACCCAAATAGTCTTTATTACTATATTTGTCCCTGATGAGATCTCCATAGCCATGAAAGTAATAGTAGCTGACGTCGAACACAGTCGCCGTCTGGACCCAGAACAGCGCCACCGAAATTTCGAGCTCCGCCGCCACGTCAGCAGCCCACGGCATTATAAGCGTGTAGATCATGCAAGTGTACGGTCGGCCTTCATTATTACCGGATTGGATAAGGTCTTTGAGAGCCTGAGTGCCGTGGCTGCGGAGCTCAGAATTATAGCCGGTGAAATCGTCGGGCTTTTTACCAAATCCCTCGTCATAACCGTCGGAGAACGGGGTGAATGACATGCCGTTTGGTGGAGTGAAATTATTATCACTACTGTTGTTGTTGTTGTTGTTGTTACCGCCGCCACCTCCTCCTCTGGTGATCATGCGGCGGTGCGCGCGGATGGTGGTGACGAAGGTGACTTCGCAGCCGATGAGAACGAGGCGCTTGGCGAGTTGCAGGGAGGGGTTTACGTGCCCTTGCGCCGGGTACACGACGAGAAGAAAGCGTGGCTTTGACATACTGACTGCGGCGGCGCGTGGGGAACCGTGTTGGAGTGGTGCGAGTGGTGGTGTTGGTGATAATTTCTTTTGAGTGATTATGGCACTTTTAGTGTAAAGTTGTGGTCGGATTAATGCTTAAAAGGTTGTACTGGAAATGAAGTGTTTGGATTTGTATTGATATAGTGTGTAGAGTGCGTGCATGTAGACAAATTAGACAAAATAAATGACGTTTGCGGTGACGAAGGTCAATTTTGAAGGTTTGCAGAAGGCCAAAGATGTAAGTATCGTTGCTGAAGATGACATTTTTACACAAAAGGACTAGTTTACTTACCTAATATTAAATATAAGGATGGTTTTATTCACATGTCCCTTTTTAACTCTCAACACATTTTTATTAACACATTTTTATTAAGGGGATGTCTATTGACATCTCTTGATCTACTTTTTCATCCACTTTCTTAAATTATCCACTAATTAAAATTTACATATTCATTATTACTTATTACAACCGCTCTTATTATTCTACAACAATTCCTATCATTTGATTTTTATTTTTAATCTTTATTGCACTCACCAACCAACAAATAACCCCCTATTTTTTGTAAACAATTATTTTTTATTTTTGTTGTTCTCATTTTGACTTTTTTTTAGGACCCGTTTGGGAGGACACCTGGAGATGGTACTTTGAAGGTTGGGTTGAAAATGTATGTTTGGGAGGAAAACTTTTAAAAAAGTTATGTGATATATAAAAATTATGCAAAAAAAATTGAAATGTGTTCCCAAAAAAAAAATTAAAAAATGGATCTTGTCTTGCTCTTTTCGTCATTACGAGCATTTTGACATAAAATTAATCTCATTCCGATTTGAAATGAGAAGTTATAGACTTTTAAAGTTTGAGTTTTTTGAAAATGAAAGAGAGGGAAAATTTAATGTAAAGTTAGAATTTTAAAATCTAGATAATGAAATACGATCTCCAGATGGCGCCCCAAACGGACCCTTAAAAAAAGAAGTTCAATGATTCTTTTCTTTTTTTTGAAATAAGATTTAACAAAACTAATAAAGTTGCTGTTTTATTTTATTTTTATGAATGTTGTAGATATCTATACATATATATATATATATATTTTAAGTTTTTTTTTTTTATGAACGTCGTAGATAAAAAAAATATGTATATACAATATCAGTCGTAAATTACTTATCTTAAAAAATAGTTGTAAGAATAAGTGATAAAAAAAAAGGGATTGTTTAAAAAAAATAGGGGGCTATTTAAAAGGATTGTTTGAAAATAGGGGGTTATTTATTGATTATTGAGTATAAAAAGAATAAATAGTCGAATTAAATTGTAGGGTTTTTTTTTTGAATAATCTGGGTGCAACAGTACTACTGCCTATTCCCTTTTATTCGTGGATCCTTTCCCCAGGCTCGGGCCCGTCCCTCTGGGTCTCCTCGCCGCCCCCTTTTCTTCCTCGGGTGCTTTTGTTGCCCCGCCCCTTTTCTTCTTCCCTTTGGCTTCTCCCACGTCCTCTCCTTCCTTTTTTTTTCCCTCCTTTTTTTCTCTCCCTCTCCTTTTCCTTTCCCCCTTCACCTTCCCCTTTCCAGCGGCCTCCTCCTTTTCTCCCCACCCCCCTTCTCTTTGCCCCCTCCTCTTCTCTCTCTTTTTTGTTCGGTCGCTCTCTTCCCCCCCCTTTTCTCCTTTTCTCCCCCCCTCCTTCACTCCCCCTCCCCTTCCTTTGCCGTTTCTCTCTTCCTTTCTCCGCACCTCTTCTTATTCCCCCCCCCCCCCCCCCCCCCCCCTCCGTTCCTTTCCCTTGTCCATTTTTGTCCTTCTTTTATCCACCCCAAATTCCCACTCTCTCTATTTTTAACCCTTTTTTTCTCCTGTTCGTGATGGAGTGGCGCGAGTGTTTGTGTTGGTGATAATTTCTTTAGAGTGAGTTTGAGACTTTTTGGAAAGTTGTGGTTGGATCGACACTTGAAAAGTATACTGGAAATGAAGTCTTTACATTTGTATTGACTTAATACATTGTGAGAGATGTCGGCATGTGATGAGGATTAAAATGAAAGAGCGGTAGACATTAGAGGAAAAAAAAATAACGTTTTCGGTATCCCGTTGAATAAGAGCTTCTAAATTTAAAATTTGAAATAGCTTTATTATTATTTATATTTTTATACTAAAATTTGTTACTCTCTGAATTTTGGTACTCTTCTAACTTTACTCCTAAAAATTTGAAAACTGGTAGAAATACTTAATATTATCATTTTTTGCTTCTTCCGTGCTCACGACTTCGGTGAGTTGGATCTCGTCCCCCCAAAGATGAAATGGTGTAAGATGGAGGGCTGAGCTATGTGAAGTAGATATTATGGGAGCGTAGAAGGGCGATGGCGACCGCGATGAGCTTTGGGAGAGTTCTGGGAGTGTTGAAAGTGTTCCAGGATAGGGGTGGCCAGCTTGAAGATTATTCAGGGGTATTTTCAAGTATTATAAAAAGTTATGTTAATGTTAGGGAGTAGATGAACCAGCAATCTCTTAGAATTGCTTTTTATAATTTCAATGTCAAACACTTTTTTTCAGCTGCGGATGGTTAGAACATTGATTTTGGTAGGGGTGACAATTCATGTTAGTGGGTCATGTTTATGTCGTTTTTAAGCCCTCAATTGACACTAAAACCCTTGACCCAAACCCAACCCATTAAATGATCATGTCAAAAAACTAAACCCAAACCCAACCCTTTAATTAAATGGTTGACACGGACATGATCCATCTAACCCGTTTAATATACGGATCATAAATGTATCGTGTCAACTTGAAAACCCATTTACTAATGGGTTATTAAAGTGTCATTTTAACATGTTTTTAACCCCTAAACCAACGTGAATTATGATTAAATACATAATTAGCAAGTTCATCAATCTATAACTAAGTTTCAGCGCTATCAACATTAGTTCACATAAGCGAAACAATATCAGTTAACATAAGTGAAACAACAGCAGTTAAAAATCTACAAGTCCAAAACATGCTCATAGGAAGGCCAAGTTTGAATTCGAGGGCTAGAGAGAACAAGAGAATGAGAAAAACGGTACTAAGAGAAGGAGAAGACGAGAGATTGCGAGAGACTAAGAGGGTGGCTAGGATAGTGTGAATATGTTCGAGAAAGAGGATGGGGTAGGCGGGGGAGAAGAAAACCCTAGCAGAGAGGGTGAGGTGAGGTGGCTATGATATTTAAAGAATTAAAGAAAAACGAGACGCTGCCTTTTTTTGTTTTATATTTTCCCCAAAATCAAATTTTGTTGAAGATTCAAATGGTATAAAAAATATTTTTGAAAACCAAATAATATAAAACTAAAAGGTTAGTATATTAGTTATTAATGGGTCGTGTTTGTGTTGACTCATATATAACCCGTATATTAAACAGGTTATTACGGGTTAATTGCGGGTTAGCGGGTTCAACCGGTTCTTTAAACGTGTATAGCGTTCAACCTGTTTTGACCCAAACCCATTTAAAGAAAACCCAAACTCTTGAATTATATTTCGTGTGGGTTTCGTATCATGATCCAAATTGCCAGCCCTAGATTTTGGGCTCTAAGAAGCACTTCCCAAATGCTTATAATTTTGAGTTTAACTTCTTTTTTTTCCCCTCCAAAAAATTGTGAAACAACCTCTCAAATTGTAATTGTGTTTATGCCTTTTGTCATTTTGCAATATTTGCTTGGATTTTTGACCCTCCATACTTATTTAATTGGAGGTTAAAAAAAAAAAAGCTGAAATTATTATAGCTAGAGTAATAACCCTGAGATTTTTTTCTTTTTTCTTTTTCTTTTTTTTTTGTAAGAGCAATCACCATTTTTATGGGACTTGGTAAGAGCAAATACGAAAAAATCTGAAAATTTTGCCAAGTGAAATGATTGTATTTTGCAGAGGGTAAATCCACAATCGGTTTTTATAAAGGCTAGTTGTTGAGAAGGGAGTGTTTTGAGTTGCTTTCAGTTATCTAGAGTTCATGTAATGTATGATGAACGAGAAAGTACAGCGTTGAAAGTGAATAAAGTGACATAAACACATGAATTCATAATTGGCCGTTTTCAATGTTTGAACTACGTCCAGTTTAAAGTTTGGAGCTAGGGTGTCTTGAATTCTTAAGAAAATGTCCAATTTTATATGTCTGCACAGTAAAATCCAAATTAATATCCAATCATGAACAATCGAATAGCCTAAGAGCTAGAACTCATAATGCTTCTGACAAGACTAGTGACATCACATGAATGAATCATGTGCTTAGATTGCATGTTGAAATAGTTAACAAAAGGACAATATTAAAACAAGCTGAACGAAATTCGAAAAGAAAATAAAGTAAAAGTTGATCATTGCGCCAAAAAAAAAAAATTTTTGGGGGTTTTTTTTTTGTTTTTTGTTTTTTTTACATTTTATTTTTATGCAAGACCCACCTTCCTTGGTCGCCTCCCTAGCCAATCCCTCCATTTCTTTGTCATTTTTATAATGACCCAGAAGAAAAAGCACCCGAAGTCCAACAAACCACTTGCGATTTCCTCCATTTATGATTTTGATGATACTACAACACTCCCAAGCAACATGTAAATCACGAACCCTTTTGGATTGAAGTTGAACCGGCACTGATTAATCATGAAATTTTCATCGAATTTACAGAGTTCAATCATATTAGTTAACGGTCCGATCTCGATCACATTCAACTTATTTGAACTATTTGCATTTGAAGTATTGTGTTGTAATGCGTCCAATGTGTTAATCATGTCTTTTCGGTAAAACAAAATGTCAAGGCAAGTTTTTATCATTCACTTGCTTATTTCAATAGTTTGACAGAAATTTTCCACACATCCTAATAACTTACAACCATAGAGATCACTCAGTATATATTATAATTAACAACATAAATGCTTTAAAATTTTTAAAACATGAATTATAATTTTGAATAAATTTAAAAATGAATTATGATTTTAAATAAATGTTAAATTAATCGTAAATTATTTTAGAAATAAAATAATAATAAATCAATAATTATATTAGATGAAGTGGATAACAAATAGGTTGACAGCATTGGTCATTTTATAAGACTTTAAAGACCCATTTCTGTTTTGTTGAGCAATGTGGGACTCTTTTGATAGAAGCGAGCATAATAATTTCTATCTTTGGCAACTTTGAAGAGTCCCACGAAAGAGGCAATTGTACGTCAATAGAGCTCCATAAAACGCATCTATAGATTAGGCACCTTTATGGTTAAAGCATATTGATCAATTCCAAGCAGTATTTCAACTTGATTGATGTCAGCACTTTGTTATTCATATATACAGAATTCTGAATAGTCCCAAATCCCAATCATAATTTCCTGTAGAAAACAATATAGGAAACATTATTGTGTTTTGTGTCTCCATTATAAATTTAACTTCCGTTTGATTTGACATTTTCAACTCAAATTTTTCATCTCAGTTTTTGTTTTGGTTTTTTGAAAAGTCAACAAAAATTATAACTAATTTTTGAAAAATCAACAAACTTTAATTTAAAATTTGCATCTTCAACCAACGAACCAAACACACATTTACTATATATATATATATATATATATATATTTAATAAAAGGGGAATTGGATGGTGCCCTTCCCGTTTCCCTATTTACCTCTGGGAATGCTTGTTGCTCAAAACCAAAAGATTGTAGGGTTTTTTTTTTTTTTTTTTTTTTTAATAAATAGGGGAATGATTCAAAGGCACGCTAAAAAAAATCTAGATAACAGAACTAAACGTTAATAATTTAATTAGAAATAATTTTTTTTTGAAATTAAAAAAAAAAATCTCAAAGTTTTAGGAATCTTCTCTTTCTTTTGTTTTGTTTTTAAGTAAAACACACGTCCTATTAAATCTAGGACCTTTTCTTTTGTTTAGCTATCGATCGTCACGTTATGCGTAGGTCTTTGAAGACAAGAGATGCACTATTTGAAGGAAAAAGGTTTTACACATCCTGATAAAGTTGAGTCGCGAGATGTAAAATAGATTATTGTCTTACGTGATGAGGCCTAACTCAATTATACGAGTCAGGATGTCTAATATTATTTAATCTAATGAAACGCTTTAGTCTGATTTTTTCTCTTGATTCGTCAATAACATTGTTAAATTACTATTATTGACCTAGCATCAAATAAATGCAAAGAAGCAAAATTCTAAATTTGATTTCAACATGAGCGTATTGGTACAAGATTGTTCATGTGATAATTTCTTTATATATTATATATTTTTCTTGAGATAAGAAAATGTTTTTTCCCTGCTATCTCTGTCTACTAGACATGTAAAGTCCACAATTTTATGGATGCACGGCAATCCAAAGGTGCCTCTTCATAGTCACTGGAAGGCTGAAGTCAACATTTTGTCTATGTATGACTTACGGATTGGTTCATGTCATTTTTTGGATTCTTTTTCCAGAGTACAAATAAGAATAATTGGCGTCAATCTGTTCCTCATATCACCATCATCTATATAAAGAATTCTAGGGCGATCAATTAAACGGAAAGTGTCAAACTTAATCTTAAACACTGCAATTTAGTCTGACCATTATATTTGTATACGCAAATGTTATTTCAAATTACAATTGTTGATGCCTGAAATGGTTCTGGCAGCAACACCCAATGTGATCGGGTATTCCGATTAATACTCGCCAGTCGCTCCGCTGTCAGTAACTTGCAAAAAGGAAACACCTCGGAATGATGGAGACACCGGTGTGGTGTCTGCCGTGGGCACTCCGATGCTTAAGTCAGCAAGGGATACCGATATGCAAGAGGAGAGGCAGAGCTTTGGCAAGGCAAAAATGACCATACCTGAATTCGATGGTTCTTCCTCTATTTATAGGCGTTTCCCGCGGGTCCGGATGCTCGGGGCGACCCGGCCGGGTCGGCCACCTTGGGTACCCGGTGGGTACGTAGGCTTGTAGGAGCTACTGGCCTAATAGCGGGGCGCCACGTGGCCCTAGGCCCTGGTCAGTGAGCGGCAGGACGCCATGGGCGTCACCGGCAAGGGGGTAACAGTGTTTGTCAGAGTGGTTGGCCGCAGGTGGTGATTTGACGTATGATGGGAGTTGGTGGGCGGCGTCTGCGGCTGGTGGGGTGTCAATACAACCAATGTCAGACCACGGATGACCACCTGGGGCATAACATGGAGGCCGGAGCGGGTGCAATTTTAGCCGAGGGGGTCCGAGCACTCCGAGCGGTGGCCACCCGAGTACCCGGTTCCGATAGAGTTATTGCCTCCTCGGCCAAATGGGTGTTCCCAAAGCAGCAGCGATCCGAGCCGAGAAGGCTGTCCGGTGGTCGGAGATGATCGGGTCATCAACAGCAATCAATCACCATGTTTGAATAGTCTAAGCCTGACTAGTAATATTTTTAATAATAAGAGTGACTTTTTTTATTTATTTATTTTTTCAGAATAAAACAAGAGTGACTTAGAAAAGAAAAGATAAATGCATGACCGCATACTGACCATAGAACTACTTAGAAGTAAAAAAGAAAAAAAATATATTTAGTAACGCTATCAATACTCCAAAAGTCATTTATTTAGACAAAATATATGGTAGTCACTATATTTGTATCCCATGGATCAACTTTTTAATGGTCTAATTTATACTAAAAACTATTTGCATGTTGTGCTACAAATTTTTAACATTTATACTCACAGATCAGATTGTTAAGAATAATCTAACCCTAAACCAAAGAACAGGTCGTCTCTCCAATCACCTCATTTACAAAGGCCTTAAGGTTCAAGTCGGATGACCCACCTTCCTTGGAAGCTTCCATAGCTAAATCCCTCCATTTCTTGGCATTCCTTCTCATTTCATCTCCTCCCAATATTACCAATTCCAAACACCTCTTGATCTCTTCAGCCCCAACAACTCCCTCCTCGTTGCCTTCACTCTGACCCCAGTTTTCCATAAGTCTTCTATCAACTTGGCGTTGGTTGTTTGGTCAACAAATTGTGGAAATACCACAACCGGCACTCCACAAACCAAGCTCTCCAACGTCGAATTCCACCCGCCGTGCGTCACAAAGCACCCCAAAGCATTGTTGCACAAAACTTCAACTTGACAACACCACGGAACTATAATCCCAAGCTTCTCTAGTTCTCTTCTACAACTCAGTTTCTCTTCCTCTTCTTCTTTGGTTTTGTTGTCGTTAATTTCCCTTATGACCCACAAGAAAGGACGGCCAAAATCCAACAAACCCTTTGCTATTTCCTCCATTTGTAGCTTTGACAACACTGCAATGGTCCCAAACGACACGTAAATCACGGACCCTTTTGGCTTGGAGTTGAGCCATTCACTTATCATGGAATTATTATCATCCGATTCCCGAAGATCGATTGGATCAAATAATGGTCCGACTCCAATCATCTTCAACTTATTAGTACTAATTGCTCTTAAAGCCTCGGGCTCTAATGCATCGAACGTGTTGACCAATATCTTGGGACGCTGGCTTTCTCTGTCAATCACGTCAAACTGTGCTTGAAAGCCTTTGATCAAAAAAGAAGGCACCTTTGAACTGGAATCTGAAACATCCAGGAACGAGGGCAGGTCAGGAACAGTAAGATCAAGTGGAAGCCCTGGAAATGTTAAAGAACTTGAATAGTCTTTATTGCTATATTTGTCCCTGATGAGATCTCCATAGCCATGGAAGTAATAGTAGCAGACGTCGAACACAGTCGCCGTCTGGACCCACAACAACGCCACAGGAATCTCGAGCTCCGCCGCCACGTCCATAGCCCACGGCATGACAAGCGTGTAGACCATGCAAGTGTATGGACGGCCTTCATTCTGACCAGACTGGACGAGGTCTTTGAGAGCCTGAGTGCCGCGACGACGGATCTCGGAACCATAGATGGTGTAAACGCCCTGCTTTGGACCTAATCCTTCGTCGTCGCCGTCAGAGAATGCGGCGAACGACATGCCGTTGGGTGGAGTGAAATTATTGTTGTCGTTGTTGCCGCCACCACTGCCTCCTTTGGTGATCATGCGGCGGTGGGCGTGGATGGTGGTGACAAAGGTGACTTCGCAGCCGATGAGAATGAGGCGCTTGGCAAGTTGTAGGGCGGGGTTTACGTGGCCTTGCGCCGGGAAAACGACGAGAAGAAAGCGTGGCTTTGCCATTGAATGCGGCGGCGCGTGGTGGGCTGTGGAGTGGTGCGAGTGGTGGTTTTAGTGATGATTTCGTTTGAGTGATTATGGGACTTATTGGAAAATCTTAGATCTTATTAGCTTATAGAGTGTCGTAGAAATTAAGTAGATAAATTTAATGACATTCGCGGTGACGAATGTTAATTTTGAAAGTTTTACTTGTGGGCCAAGGATAAAAATAATAAAATTTTTCAAAGTTTACTAACCTAATATTAAATATGACTACGTTTTATGGCTTGGAAAATTTTAAACCAAAACTACTCCATTAAATCCAACAGAGGTTTGAAATACGCCATTGTAGTTTGAAACTGCTGTTTAATATTTGTAAATAAATCAAATCGTAAAAACGTGTTCAGGAGTACTTCTTCCATTAAATTTGTACTCAAATAACCTCAATTCAAAATGAAACATATATTTTAAGTCTAATAACTTCTATAAACGGATGAAGTGACAAAATAAAGGTGAAGAAAAGTCATCACAAAGTCTTAGTAAAAAAAAAAAAAAAGTCATCATAAAGTCGAAGTAGGTTTCATTTTCATTGAGAATACAAGTAGATTTTTTGTGTGTGGAAATTATAGGAAATAGCATTTTTACGAAGGTAGTTAAACTAAATAGCAAGTTTTTAAATATTTTAAGTAAATAACAAAGTTACTATGTAAATGAAAAGTTTACAAGATAAATAACATAGTTACAATATGTAAATAAATAATTAATCGGGTAAATTTGTTATATACTGATATTTGCTCCAAATATTTTAAAAACATGCTATTTACTTCAATTATTTTTTAAAAACTGCTATTTACTTCTTTCAACTTCACCCCCCTCCCCCCCCCCCATTATACATGAGATCAGGAAGGTAAAAAGCAGGACTAAGAAGTGATTAAAATAGGGGATCATTTTCAGTTTTTAGCTGTCTTTTATTGAAATATAGAAATATAGTTAAAATTCAGTGGTTTATATTTAACTGAACCAATTGGATGACTTGAAGGTTTTAAAAACTGGCGGTTTCGATAGTGCCGTTTAATGTGGTTTGTGACTACTATAAACTATTTTAATTGTCCCACCATTTCATAAAAGAAAAAGTATAACGGTGTCCCACCTAATAACTAACATAAATAACCATGTCTCTTTTTAATACATATTATCTCTATTTTTTTTATTGTCCCATGAAAAAAAAAAAAATTTCCGATGTAGGGATCCTCAGAGTGATGATTTTTGTTTGTGCAACTGGTGCAGCTGTTTAGTTTCTTGTCGTTTCCATATCGAGCAATACTTTTTGTTAAGATTAAAAAAAAAAAATCCAAGTCCCATATTAAAAACAAATAACAATAATAATAAATATATAAGGATATTTGGTCATTTCACTTAACAGGTTGACTTTTTAAGATGGAAACCCAATCTTTTATTAGTCTTAAATTTCTTTTTTTTCTCTCTAACTTTCACACTTTTAGCCAATGTTGATTTGGAATTAAATTATAATATATATATATATATATATATATATATAGCTTATTTGCTTAAAATGGTCCCGGTTGTTTTGTTTAGTTAGATTTCGTTTATTTTTTAAAGTGTTTCATTGTCGTTTTTCACCATTTTGCTCAGAACGCATTGTAATGGTGTGAAAGCATAAAAGATAGTCTTTACGAGCTGAGGATTTTTTGGTATAGGCCTGAAATTGTATATTACTTTCGTTGAGTTTTTCTTTTGAACAAGAAATCCTCTCTAAAGAAGCCAGTCTCAGTTTGTCTTCTTTTTTTAATACTCCTACGTCTGCCCCTCTTGGAAATTCCTCAAAATTTTATTTTAAATTCCTAGCTCCTTTTACTTGGTCAAATTGGAGAAAAATTAAACATGTTAGATCTGCCTTGCACTTAGTGAAACAGTCTTTTGGTCTGGGAAGAAGATATAAAGTGGGAAGAAATAGAGAGTAAGAAGAAAGAAAGAGATTGGATGCTTGGATTAATTAAGGTATAAAGTATAAAAGAATGTACCAATTTCCTGACTACATATTGATAATATCCCATGAACATGCAGTTTGCGGTTGGTGGCTATCGCAACAAGGCTATAACTTGGATGTCGGAGAAAATTGGGGTCAAGTCCTACAATGGGGTGTTATTATGTAGAAGACATTTTCTTTAATGGTTGAGTCCCACATCGACAGTGAGTGACAACTTTGAATGGCATATAAGTACGCATGGGTTCTCTTCCAATCAATAATTACTCTATGTTGTAACTTAGAGTAGGGTCCACTAATCGGTCTACTTGGTTCTCCTTTTGAAGGCACTTGTGGTTGATTTGCCTCTTGAGAATGTGAGTGTGCTTGTATGTGTGTACCAAACAACTAAGTTGAGTGCATTAGTTTTGTATAATTTCTATGAAGGTCATAGGCGAGAAACAAGTCGAGATCTATTGTCCCAAATTTTCTTTATATAATCTGAATGTAAGAATTTAGCTACATCAAAAAAAACCGTAAATGATAAAAACTCTTAAATAGATTTATGTGTTGTCAAAATACTATTTTGTGGATTGCTACTGAAATAAGAAAATTAGACAGCAGTTCTAGACTCTGTGAGAAATTTGTTGGCTTATTTTTTCTAAGAGAAGGCAAATCAGAGTTTGCACTTTTGGCTAAATGAATTTGGAGGCTCGATTTTGATTTTCTTGTTGTTAATTACATGTATTTTTTGTGTCGCTTGATCACTAATCACACTGGATTTAATTTAGTTTAATCAGCATTCTCGTTGGGCTTCTAATTGCTTATTTGTATCAGTTTTTACGTCACTAAAGGCATTGAGCACACATGTATGACCTTAATTAGTAAAATAAGTACTTAATTTCATTTCAAAGTAACATAAGAAACGTGTTAATCCTTAATCGCTAGGGGGAGAAACTTGTTAATCCTTAAACATATAAGAAACATAGGCGAGAAACTTGTTGCATATAAATTTTTGTGATCTCTCTATTTCTTACTCACCAGGGTCAATTTTCTTTTACAGTCATTTGATCAAAAATTGGAAATTTCTTTCCAAATTTTATGTTAACCATGTATATTTTAGTTCTCAAATCAATAATTACATTTTCATACAAGCATGTTACAATGTCGGTCTGGTGGTCCACCATCTCCATTTTAAAAGCAATTCTATATGCATGCACTATTACAGAATATGGATTGCACGATAGAGTTTTCACGACTATTTTCTGAACATGATCATGGAAAGTATGTCAAAAACACGGCGTGGGAGTGACTTTCCAAAAATTGTCGTGGAAGTCGAAGCTTCCACAACGGTTTTACAAGCAGTAATCTCAGCTGAGATTTTAGAAATTCATCAAAAATAGCAATGCCGTTTGGAAGGGGAGCTTCCAGAGTTTCGTTTGGTAACGGAAGATGACGTTCGATATTTGGACGAATGCGATAGGTATCCTGCAAGTTATCCAATGTCTCTTTAGTTAAACAAGACGGCATAATCTCCGATCCCAATTCGACATATTGAGAAGATGGATTTGAAGAACATTCAACAGATGAGTTATCTATTGCGGAGTTGGAACCAAGTGCTTGTGCGGGGTTGGACACCAACTCGGGTAGAGACCTAAGTTATAAATGCAAAAAAAAAACACTTTTATTCATATTATTTAATTAAGTAATTTAAGTTTTGATTCGGTATTTCTATAATTTTAATTCAAAATATTCTGATTTGAAACATTTAATTTTAATTTAAGTTTGGATTTATATCCTTATTTTTGCTTTTCTTTACTTTCCTTTTTTTTTTCCGTTAAAAAAAAATTCAACCTTTAAAGTTCATAACTTTCTTATTTGAAGTCGAAATCAAAATTTTTTTTTTCTAAATGCTCAAAACGACAAGCATACGAAATAAGATCCATCTTGTTATTTTTTCTTTAATACATTTCAGGTTTTTTGCACTACTTAAATATCACAGCTTATTTTTAAATTCAAATTTTAACTAAACACACATTTTTAAACATTTACTCATTTCCAATATTAAAAAAAAAAAAAAAAAACTCAAAAACTTCAACTCCAATTAATGTTCTAAAACATGTCCTTAATTTCTTGTTAATTGACGAAAAGTTCTCTGATTATTACAACAACATTGAGGTGCTTTAATTGTAGTAGACAAAAGTAATTGTAAATCCATAATTAATGGTTGATCAATGCTTACCTTATATCATTATATGACGTGATATTCAGAAGCGAGATAACCAACCACACTGCATTCTTTTTTTTTTTTTTGGGCTGGAAAAGAACCAACCACACTGCAATAGCATATGATCTATCATTCATACATAACTAATTCCAAATCAAAGTACGTATATTGGGCATTGTATATATAAAAAAGGAGTATATATATTTAGAAAAATTATAGTAAATAACATTTTTATAATAAATTCATTAAGTGAATGGCATATTTTCAAGACATAAATATATCATTTACCAGTTAATCTAATGTAAATAAATCTATTTTAGACATAAATGTATTATTTACTTGTTAATTTGACGTAAACAAGTCATTTATTTGATAAAATTTACTATTTACTCCAAATATTTTAAAAACATGTTATTCACTATAATAATTTTCTGAAAACTACTGTTTACTTATTTCTTCCTTTTATTTACCCCATCGTAATTATGAATGTCCCCAACTTGTTACTTAATATTTACTAATGTAACAAATAATTTATTCTTCTATAGATATTTTCGTATAACCCTCTCATACCCATTTTAATTTTAATTTTAATTTATTAAAAATAATAAATAGATCTTAATAACAAAAAAAAAAAAATCTTATTATCCAATACCCCATAAAAATAATTGCAGGTATAGCCTAACAGTAATTACACAGACCCTACTAAAAAATGAAGAGTTCATTTTCCTTCATCCCTAACTTAAAAAATAATAATAATAATAGTACGCCGGTGGGAACACTTATTATAGACGCATGATCACATAAAACAGCAAAGTCTTGAGGAATGCTTGCCGCTCAAAAGCAGAAGGTTGTAGTTTTTTTTTTTTTAATAATAATAAATAGGGGAAATTTCAAAGGCACACTACCAAAAAAAAATCAAAACAAAAAACAAAAAACCAATAGAAAAAAATTCAGATGACACAACAAAACACTTAATAATTTAATAAAGTTGACAAAGTTGAGTCGAGATGTGAGATATATTAAATATCCCACAAGATGGGTCCTACTGAATAGAATCACGATCTCTAACTCAATTTGAGTCAGGATATCCGGTTGTTAATCTGAGAGTAAGAAAAGCCTTTAGTTCAATTTTGCTCTTGATTTGTCAACAACGTTGTTAAATTACTTATGACACCCGACATCGTAAATAATTGCAGGGAAGAAAAATTTTAAATTTGATTTTGAGATGAAGTTGACTGTACAAGATTCTTCATCTGATATTTTGATTTACCATTAATTTATTTTTTTGTTCGGATGAGATTGTTTTCCGGCTATCCCTATCTATCAAACATGCAAAGTCCACAATTTCATGAATGCACGGCTCTATGATGGAACCTTCACAGTCACAAGAAGGCAAAGCCAACACTTTTATTTTTTTATTTTTTATTTTTTTCCTTTTTTGGATAAATATTCAAAACACTTTTGTCCATTAATGACTTGCAGTTTGGTTCATGTTTTTGGATTCTTCATCCCGGGTAAAAAAAGAATTATTGGTGTCATTTCACTCTTTATATCATTATCAAAGATTTAGGGTGCGTTAATGTTCGGTTTAAGTTTGAGATTTAATGAAATTTTTAGGTTCAAATTAGTTGACTTTTCAAAAAATTTATTAACTTTTTCAGAAAAAGAAAAAAAAAAACTAATTATAAAATACAGTTGATTTCAAACTCAACCTACATTTCAAACGTAGACTAAATAACATAAAATACCTAACTCAATTATTCTCGAACAATGCAATTTAGTCCGATCACTGTGTATATGCAAGTGTTAGTTCAAATTGTAATCAACCACCATGTTTGAATAGTCTAAGGGTAACCGGTTATACTTCTAACAAGAGTGACTTTTTTATTTTTTATTTTTTATTTTGGGGAATAAAACTATAGTGAGTTAGAAAAGAGGAGAAGCATGCACGACCACATACAGGCCACAGAACTAATAACTAACAAAATAAAGGACACAGAAAATGAGAAAAAAGTAATCAATAGCGCTGATCAATACCCCAAAAGTCATTTATTAACGCAAAATATATAACATACGTTTAACTTATCCATAGATACCATTGTTTTTTATAGTTAGATTAAATTTTCAACGATTTGATCTATGATTGAAAATAATTTTACATCTTGTGCGGCAAATATACTATTAAAAATACAATCTAATACCTAAAACAAAGAAGAGGT
The DNA here is from genome assembly GCA_009761775.1 of Ficus carica. Lineage (NCBI taxonomy): Eukaryota > Viridiplantae > Streptophyta > Magnoliopsida > Rosales > Moraceae > Ficus > Ficus carica. The sequence continues at coordinate 4,988,799 of CM019746.1, forward strand.
CCTCTCTCTAATTACCTCATTCACAAAGCCCTTAAGATTCATATCTGATGACCCACCTTCCTTTGAAGCTTCCATAGCCAAATCCTTCCATTTCTTGGCATTCCTTCTCATTTCATCTCCTCCCAACATTACCAATTCCAAACACCTCTTTATCTCTTCAGCCCCAACAACTCCCTCCTCATTGGCCTTCACTTTGACCCCGGTTTTCCACATGTCTTCAATCAACTTGGCGTTGGTTATTTGGTCAACAAATTGTGGAAATGCCACAACCGGCACTCCACAAACCAAGCTCTCCAACGTTGAATTCCACCCGCAATGCGTCACAAAACACCCCAAAGCTTTGTTGCACAAACTTCAACTTGACAACACCATGGAACTATCATCCCAAGCTTCTCCAGTTCTCCTCTACAACTCAGTTTCTCCTCTTCTTCTTCTTGTTCTTCGGCTTTTTTGTCGTTTTCTCTAATGACCCACAAGAAAGGACGGCCAAAATTCAACAAACCCTTTGCGATTTCTTCCATTTGTAGCTTTGACAAAACTGCAATGGTCCCAAACGACACGTAAATCACGGACCCTTTTGGCTTGGAGTCGAGCCATTCACTTATCATGGACTTATTATCATCCGATTCACAAACATCGATCGGATTAAATAATGGTCCGACTCCAATCATCTTCAACTTATCAGTACTAATTGCTCTCAAAGACTCGGATTCTAATGCATCGAATGTGTTGATCAATATCTTGGGACGTTGGCTTTCTTTGTCAATCACATCAAACTGTTCTTGAAAGAATTTGATCAAAGAACCCATCTTGGAATCGGAATCTGAAGCAACGAGGAACGAGGGCAGATCACGAACAGTTAGATCAAGTGGAAGCCCTGGAAATGTTAAAGAACCCAAATAGTCTTTATTACTATATTTGTCCCTGATGAGATCTCCATAGCCATGAAAGTAATAGTAGCTGACGTCGAACACAGTCGCCGTCTGGACCCAGAACAGCGCCACCGAAATTTCGAGCTCCGCCGCCACGTCAGCAGCCCACGGCATTATAAGCGTGTAGATCATGCAAGTGTACGGTCGGCCTTCATTATTACCGGATTGGATAAGGTCTTTGAGAGCCTGAGTGCCGTGGCTGCGGAGCTCAGAATTATAGCCGGTGAAATCGTCGGGCTTTTTACCAAATCCCTCGTCATAACCGTCGGAGAACGGGGTGAATGACATGCCGTTTGGTGGAGTGAAATTATTATCACTACTGTTGTTGTTGTTGTTGTTGTTACCGCCGCCACCTCCTCCTCTGGTGATCATGCGGCGGTGCGCGCGGATGGTGGTGACGAAGGTGACTTCGCAGCCGATGAGAACGAGGCGCTTGGCGAGTTGCAGGGAGGGGTTTACGTGCCCTTGCGCCGGGTACACGACGAGAAGAAAGCGTGGCTTTGACATACTGACTGCGGCGGCGCGTGGGGAACCGTGTTGGAGTGGTGCGAGTGGTGGTGTTGGTGATAATTTCTTTTGAGTGATTATGGCACTTTTTAGTGTAAAGTTGTGGTCGGATTAATGCTTAAAAGGTTGTACTGGAAATGAAGTGTTTGGATTTGTATTGATATAGTGTGTAGAGTGCGTGCATGTAGACAAATTAGACAAAATAAATGACGTTTGCGGTGACGAAGGTCAATTTTGAAGGTTTGCAGAAGGCCAAAGATGTAAGTATCGTTGCTGAAGATGACATTTTTACACAAAAGGACTAGTTTACTTACCTAATATTAAATATAAGGATGGTTTTATTCACATGTCCCTTTTAACTCTCAACACATTTTTATTAACACATTTTTATTAAGGGGGATGTCTATTGACATCTCTTGATCTACTTTTTCATCCACTTTCTTAAATTATCCACTAATTAAAATTTACATATTCATTATTACTTATTACACCGCTCTTATTATTCTACAACAATTCCTATCATTTGATTTTATTTTTAAATCTTTATTGCACTCACCAACCAACAAATAACCCCTATTTTTGTAAACAATTATTTTTTATTTTTGTTGTTCTCATTTTTGACTTTTTTTTTAGGACCCGTTTGGGAGGACACCTGGAGATGGTACTTTGAAGGTTGGGTTGAAAATGTATGTTTGGGAGGAAAACTTTTAAAAAAGTTATGTGATATATAAAATTATGCAAAAAAAATTGAAATGTGTTCCCAAAAAAAAAATTAAAAAATGGATCTTGTCTTGCTCTTTTCGTCATTACGAGCATTTTGACATAAAATTAATCTCATTCCGATTTGAAATGAGAAAGTTATAGACTTTTAAAGTTTGAGTTTTTTGAAATGAAAGAGAGGGAAAATTTAATGTAAAGTTAGAATTTTAAAATCTAGATAATGAAATACGATCTCCAGATGGCGCCCCAAACGGACCCTTAAAAAAGAAGTTCAATGATTCTTTTCTTTTTTTTGAAATAAGATTTAACAAACTAATAAAGTTGCTGTTTATTTTATTTTTATGAATGTTGTAGATATCTATACATATATATATATATATATTTTAAGTTTTTTTTTTTTATGAACGTCGTAGATAAATAAATAAATATGTATATACATATATACAGTCGTAAATTACTTATCTTAAAAAAATAGTTGTAAGAATAAGTGATAAAAAAAAAAGGGAGTTGTTTAAAAAAAATAGGGGGCTATTTAAAAGGATTGTTTGAAAAATAGGGGGTTATTATTGATTATTGAGTATAAAAAGAATAAATAGTAGAATTAAATTGTAGGGTTTTTTTGGAATAATAATATGGGTGCAACAAGTAATAATGAATATTTAAATTTTAATTAGTGGATAATTTAAAAAAAGGATAGGGAAAGTTAAAATATGGGTATCAATAGACGCCCCCTTTTATTAATTAAAGGGTGATTTTGTTGACACGCACATTTTATTCTTCACATTTGGCTTCTAAACACGTACTCTACTTAATTTTTTTTAAATAAATTTTTTTCTATCACTCTCCTTTTAATTTCAAAATTACCCTTAAACAATTTCCAGAGGACTACTACTTTTATACAACACAAAAATTATCTTTGCAACACCTAATATTATATATATATTTTTTGTTAGGTAGATCTATTAACACCCCTTTATATAATTTTCTTACACACCTACTTAAATCACCCTCCAATTAAATTTGAAGTTTTATCTATTAATTTCTACGCACCTCTTCTTATTACCCAAAAAAAAAAAAAAAAAAAAAATCCGTTAAATTTAAATTGTACATTTTTGTCCTTCTTTTATCCACCCACAAATTAAAACAAACACACTCTCTCTATTTTTAACCACTTTTATTTCTATCCCATGTTCGTGATGGAGTGGCGCGAGTGTTTGTGTTGGTGATAATTTCTTTAGAGTGAGTTTGAGACTTTTTGGAAAGTTGTGGTTGGATCGACACTTGAAAAGTATACTGGAAATGAAGTCTTTACATTTGTATTGACTTAATACATTGTGAGAGATGTCGGCATGTGATGAGGATTAAAATGAAAGAGCGGTAGACATTAGAGGAAAAAAAAATAACGTTTTCGGTATCCCGTTGAATAAGAGCTTCTAAATTTAAAATTTGAAATAGCTTTATTATTATTTATATTTTGTTATACTAAAATTTGTTACTCTCTGAATTTTGGTACTCTTCTAACTTTACTCCTAAAAATTTGAAAACTGGTAGAAATACTTAATATTATCATTTTTGCTTCTTCCGTGCTCACGACTTCGGTGAGTTGGATCTCGTCCCCCCAAAGATGAAATGGTGTAAGATGGAGGGGCTGAGCTATGTGAAGTAGATATTATGGGAGCGTAGAAGGGCGATGGCGACCGCGATGAGCTTTGGGAGAGTTCTGGGAGTGTTGAAAGTGTTCCAGGATAGGGGTGGCCAGCTTGAAGATTATTCAGGGGTATTTTCAAGTATTATAAAAAGTTATGTTAATGTTAGGGAGTAGATGAACCAGCAATCTCTTAGAATTGCTTTTTATAATTTCAATGTCAAACACTTTTTTCAGCTGCGGATGGTTAGAACATTGATTTTGGTAGGGGTGACAATTCATGTTAGTGGGTCATGTTTATGTCGTTTTTAAGCCCTCAATTGACACTAAAACCCTTGACCCAAACCCAACCCATTAAATGATCATGTCAAAAAACTAAACCCAAACCCAACCCTTTAATTAAATGGTTGACACGGACATGATCCATCTAACCCGTTTAATATACGGATCATAAATGTATCGTGTCAACTTGAAAACCCATTTACTAATGGGTTATTAAAGTGTCATTTTAACATGTTTTTAACCCCTAAACCAACGTGAATTATGATTAAATACATAATTAGCAAGTTCATCAATCTATAACTAAGTTTCAGCGCTATCAACATTAGTTCACATAGCGAAACAATATCAGTTAACATAAGTGAAACAACAGCAGTTAAAAATCTACAAGTCCAAAACATGCTCATAGGAAGGCCAAGTTTGAATTCGAGGGCTAGAGAGAACAAGAGAATGAGAAAAACGGTACTAAGAGAGGAGAAGACGAGAGATTGCGAGAGACTAAGAGGGTGGCTAGGATAGTGTGAATATGTTCGAGAAAGAGGATGGGGTAGGCGGGGAGAAGAAAACCCTAGCAGAGAGGGTGATGTGAGGTGGCTATGATATTTAAAGAATTAAGAAAACGAGACGCTGCCTTTTTTTGTTTTTATATTTTCCCCAAATCAAATTTTGTTGAAGATTCAAAATGGTATAAAAAATATTTTGAAAACCAAATAATATAAACTAAAAGGTTAGTATATTAGTTATTAATGGGTCGTGTTTGTGTTGACTCATATATAACCCGTATATTAAACAGGTTATTACGGGTTAATTGCGGGTTAGCGGGTTCAACCGGTTCTTTAAACGTGTATAGCGTTTCAACCTGTTTTGACCCAAACCCATTTAAAGAAAAACCCAAACTCTTGAATTATATTTCGTGTGGGTTTCGTATCATGATCCAAATTGCCCAGCCCTAGATTTGGGCTCTAAGAAGCACTTCCAAATGCTTATAATTTTGAGTTTAACTTTTTTTTCCCCTCCAAAAAATTGTGAAAACAACCTCTCAAATTGTAATTGTTATTTATGCCTTTTGCCATTTTGTAATATTTGCTTGGATTTTTGACCCTCCATACTTATTGAATTGGAGGTTAAAAAAAAAAAAAGCTGAAATTATTATAGCTAGAGTAATAACCCTGAGATTTTTTTCTTTTTTCTTTTTTCTTTTTTTTTTTGTAAGAGCAATCACCATTTTTATGGGACTTGGTAAGAGCAAATACGAAAAAATCTGAAAATTTTGCCAAGTGAAATGATTGTATTTTGCAGAGGGTAAATCCACAATCGGTTTTTATAAAGACTAGTTGTTGAGAAGGGAGTGTTCTGAGTTGCTTTCAGTTATCTAGAGTTCATGTAATGTATGATGAACGAGAAGTACAGCGTTGCAAGTGAATAAAGTGACATAAACACATGAATTCATAATTGGCCGTTTTCAATGTTTGAACTACGTCCAGTTTAAAGTTTGGAGCTAGGGTGTCTTGAATTCTTAAGAAAATGTCCAATTTTATATGTCTGCACAGTAAAATCCAAATTAATATCCAATCATGAACAATCGAATAGCCTAAGAGCTAGAACTCATAATGCTTCCGACAAGACTAGTGACATCACATGAATGAATCATGTGCTTAGATTGCATGTTGAAATAGTTAACAAAAGGACAATATTAAAACAAGCTGAACGAAATTCGAAAAGAAAATAAAATAAAAGCTGATCATTGCGCCAAAAAATTTTTTTTTTGGGGTTTTTGTTTTTTGTTTTTTGATTTGTTTTTTGTTTTTTTTACTTTTTATTTTTATGCAAGACCCACCTTCCTTGGTCGCCTCCCTAGCCAATCCCTCCATTTCTTTGTCATTTTTATAATGACCAAGAAGAAAAAGCACCCGAAGTCAAACAAACCACTTGTGATTTCCTCCGTTATGATTTTGATAATACTACAACACTCCCAAGCAACATGTAAATCACGAACCCTTTTGGATTGAAGTTGAACCGGCACTGATTAATCATGAAATTTTCATCGAATTTACAGAGTTCAATCATATTAGTTAACGGTCCGATCTCGATCACATTCAACTTATTTGAACTATTTGCAATTGAAGTATTGTGTTGTAATGCGTCCAATGTGTTAATCATGTCTTTTCGGTAAAACAAAATGTCAAGGCAAGTTTTTATCATTCACTTGCTTATTTCAAATGGTTTGACAGAAATTTCCACACATCCTATTAACTTACAATCATAGAGATCACTCAGTATATATTATAATTAACAACATAAATGCTTTAAAATTTTTAAAACATGAATTATAATTTTGAATAAATTAAAAAATGAATTATGATTTTAAATAAATGTTAAATTAATCGTAAATTATGTTAGAAATAAAATAATAATAAATCAATAATTATATTAGATGAAGTGGATAACAAATAGGTTGACAGCATTGGTCATTTATACGACTTTAAAGACCCATTTCTGTTTTGTTGAGCAATGTGGGACTCTTTTGATAGAAGCGAGCATAATAATTTCTATCTTTGGCAACTTTGAAGAGTCCCACGAAAGAGGCAATTGTACGTCAATAGAGCTCCATAAAACGCATCTATAGATTAGGCACCTTTATGGTTAAAGCATATTGATCAATTCCAAGCAGTATTTCAACTTGATTGATGTCAGCACTTTGTTATTCATATATACAGAATTCTGATAGTCCCAAATCCCAATCATAATTTCCTGTAGAAAACAAAATAGGAAACATTATTGTGTTTTGTGTCTCCATATAAATTTAGCTTCCGTTTGATTTGACATTTTCAACTCAAATTTTTCATCTCAATTGTTGTTTTTGTTTTTTGAAAAATCAACAAAAATTATAATTAATTTTTGAAAATCAACAAACTTTAATTTAAAATTTCATCTTCAACCGACGAACCAAACACACCTTTACTATATATATATTTTTTTAATAAAGGGGAATTGGATGGTGCCCTTCCCGTTTCCCTATTTACCTCTGGAATGCTTGTTGCTCAAAACCAAAAGATTGTAGGTTTTTTTTTTTTTTTTTTTAATAAATAGGGGAATGATTCAAAGGCACGCTAAAAAAAATCTAGATAACAGAACTAAACGTTAATAATTTAATTAGAAATAATTTTTTTTTTGAAATTAAAAAAAAAATCTCAAAGTTTTAGGAATCTTCTCTTTCTTTTGTTTTGTTTTTAAGTAAAACACACGTCCTATTAAATCTAGGACCTTTTCTTTGTTTAGCTATCGATCGTCACGTTATGCGTAGGTCTTGAAGACAAGACATGCACTATTTTGAAGGAAAAAAGGTTTTACACATCCTGATTAAAGTTGAGTCGCGAGATGTAAAATAGATTATTGTCTTACGTGATGAGGCCTAACTCAATACGAGTCAGGATGTCTAATATTATTTTAATCTAATGAAACGCTTTAGTCCGATTTTTTCTCTTGATTCGTCACTAACATTGTTAAATTACTTATTATTGACCTAGCATCAAATAAATGCAAAAGAAGCAAAATTCTAAATTTGATTTCAACATGAGCGTATTGGTACAAGATTGTTCATGTGATAATTTCTTTATATATTATATATTTTTCTTGAGATAAGAAAATGTTTTTTTTCCCTGCTATCTCTGTCTACTAGACATGTAAAGTCCACAATTTTATGGATGCACGGCAATCCAAAGGTGCCTCTTCATAGTCCACTGGAAGGCTGAAGTCGACATTTTGTCTATGTATGACTTACGGATTGGTTCATGTCATTTTTTGGATTCTTTTTCCAGAGTACAAATAAGAATAATTGGCCGTCAATCTGTTCCTCATATCACCATCATCTATATAAAGAATTCTAGGGCGATCAATTAAACGGAAAGTGTCAAACTTAATCTTAAACAATGCAATTTAGTCTGACCATTATATATGTATACGCAAATGTTAGTTCAAATTGCAATTGTTGATGCTAGAAATGGTTCTGGCAGCAACACCCAATGTGATCGGGTATTCCGACTAATACTCGCCAGTCGCTCCGCTGTCAGTAACCTGCAAAAAGAAAGCACCTCGGAATGACGGGGACACCGGGTGTGGTGTCTGCCGTGGGCACTCCGATGCTTAAGTCAGCAAGGATACTGATATGCAAGAGGAGAGACAGAGCTTTTGGCAAGGTAAAAATGACCATACCTGAATTCGATGGTTCTTCCTCTATTTATAGGCGTTTCCCGCGGGTCCGGATGCTCGGGTGACCCGGCTGGGTCGGCCACCTTGGGTACCCGGTAGGTACGTAGGCTTGTAGGAGCTACTGGCCTAATAGCGGGACGCCACGTGGCCCTGGGCCCTGGTCAGGTCAGCGGCAGGATGCCATGGGCGTCACCGACAATGGGGTAATAGTGTCTGTCAGAGTGGTTGGCCGCAGGTGATGATTTGACGTATGATGGGAGTTGGTGGGCGGCGTCTGCGGCTGGTGGGGTGTCAATACAACCAATGTCAGACCACGGATGACCACCTGGGGCATAACATGGAGGCCGGTGCGGGTGCAATTTTAGCCGAGGGGGTCCGAGCACTCCGAGCGGTGGCCACCCGAGCACCCGGTTCCGACAGAGTTATTGCCTCCTCGGCCAAATGGGTGTTCCCAAAGCAGCAGCGATCCGAGCCAAGAAGGCTGTCCGGTGGTCGGAGATGATCGGGTCATCAACATCAATCAATCACCATGTTTGAATTGTCTAAGCCTGACTAGTAATATTTTTAATAATAAGAGTGACTTTTTTTATTTATTTATTTTTTCAGAATAAAACAAGAGTGACTTAGAAAAGAAAAGATAAATGCATGACCGCATACTGACCATAGAACTACTTAGAAGTAAAAAAGAAAAAAAAATATTTAGTAACGCTATCAATACTCCAAAAGTCATTTATTTAGACAAAATATATGGTAGTCACTATATTTGTATCCCATGGATCAACTTTTAATGGTCTGATTTATACTAAAAACTATTCTGCATGTGTGCTACAAATTTTTAACATTTATACTCACAGATCAGATTGTTAAGAATAATCTAACCCTAAACCAAAGAACAGGTCGTCTCTCCAATCACCTCATTTACAAAGGCCTTAAGGTTCAAGTCGGATGACCCACCTTCCTTGGAAGCTTCCATAGCTAATCGAGTTAATTTCACTTTTAGCACCTGTAAAAATTTTATTATTAAAAAATAGCATTACTTTTTTTCCCTTCATTACTAGCACTTAATGTGGGGCCTAACAGCATTTAATGTATATCAAATTACGGGTTTACCCTCATCTCCTTCAGCTCAAATATCTCTCTCCCTCGCATGGCTCAAAAAATTTTTATGCACAGACCAACATCTACAGTGTTTTAGAGAGAGAAACTGAAATCTAGAGAGAGAAAGAGTTACCACCCACCGGAATCTTATTTTTTTTCACTTTTTTCGCCTAGCCCCCCACCCATTTTGAAACACAAATCTTCATACAATAGAGAGAAACTTCCATCGAAAGTTTTTTATTATTTAAATCTAACATTTTCAGCCATTTTTGAATAAAGGTCATTCCTGTTATGACCATCGAAAGTTTTTTTTTTTTTTTTTTTTTTTTTTATGACCATCGAAACTTTTATTTAGAGAGAGAAACTTTCATCGAAAGTTTTTTTTTTTTTTTTTTTAAATCTAACATTTTTAGTCATTTTTGAGTAAAGGTCATTCTTATTATGACCATCCGGTCATAATAGTTATGACCTATGTTAAATTTTTTTTTTTTTTTAAATCTAACATTTTTGGTCATTTTTTAGTACAGGTCATAACAGTTATGACCGGGTAGTCATAATGGTTATGACCGGATAGTCATAACAGTGTGGTCATAACGGTTATGACCGGGTGGTCATAATGGTTATGACCGGGGTAGTCATAACAGTGTGGTCATAAGGGTTATGACCGGGTGGTCATAACAGTTATGACCGGGTGGTCATAATGGTTATGACCGGGTGGTCATAACAGTGTGGTCATAATGGTTATGACCGGGGTGGTCATAACCGTTATGACCTCTCGTCCAAAAAATAATAAAAAATTAGAAAAGTCATGTTTTAGGCAATTTTCAAGGGAAGGTCATTCCTGTTTATGACCGTGTGGTCATAATAGTTATGACCTCTCGTCCAAAAAAAATAATAAAAAATTAGAAAAGTCATGTTTCAGGCCATTTTCAAGGGAAAGTCATTCCTGTTATGACCGTGTGTGGTCATAACAGTTATGACCTCTCGTCCAAAAAAAAATAATAAAAAATTAGAAAAGTCATGTTTCAGGCCATTTTCAAGGGAAAGTCATTCCTGTTATGACCGTGTGGTCATAACAGTTATGACCTCTCGTCCAAAAAAAATAATAAAAAATTAGAAAAGTCATGTTTCAGGCCATTTTCAAGGGAAGGTCATTCCTGTTATGACCGTGTGGTCATAACAGTTATGACCTCTCGTCCAAAAAAAATAATAAAAAATTAGAAAAGTCATGTTTCAGGCCATTTTCAAGGGAAGGTCATTCCTTTTATGACCGTGTGGTCATAACAGTTATGACCTCTCGTTCAAAAAAAAATAATAAAAAATTAGAAAAGTCATGTTTCAGGCCATTTTCAAGGGAAGGTCATTCCTGTTATGACCGTGTGGTCATAACAGTTATGACCTCTCGTCCAAAAAAAATAATAAAAAATTAGAAAAGTCATGTTTCAGGCCATTTTCAAGGGAAGGTCATTCATGTTATGACGTGTGGTCATAACAGTTATTACCCTCGTCCAAAAAAAAATAATAAAAAATTAGAAAAGTCATGTTTCAGGCCATTTTCAAGGGAAGGTCATTCCTGTTATGACCGTGTGGTCATAACAGTTATGACCTCTCGTCCAAAAATAATAATAAAAAATTAGAAAAGTCATGTTTCAGGCCATTTTCAAGGGAAGGTCATTCCTGTTATGACCGTGTGGTCATAACAGTTATGACCTCTCGTCCAAAAAAAATAATAAAAAATTAGAAAAGTCATGTTTCAGGCCATTTTCAAGGGAAGGTCATTCCTGTTATGACCGTGTGGTCATAACAGTTATGACCTCTCGTCCAAAAAAATAATAAAAATTAGAAAAGTCATGTTTCAGGCCATTTTCAAGGGAAGGTCATTCCTGTTATGACCGTGTGGTCATAACAGTTATGACCTCTCGTCCAAAAAAAATAATAAAAAATTAGAAAAGTCATGTTTCAGGCCATTTTCAAGGGAAGGTCATTCATGTTATGACCGTGTGGTCATAACAGTTATTACCCTCGTCCAAAAAAAATAATAAAAAATTAGAAAAGTCATGTTTCAGGCCATTTTCAAGGGAAGGTCATTCCTGTTATGACCGTGTGGTCATAAAATTTATTACTCTCGTCCAAAAAATAATAAAAAAATTAGAAAAGTTATGTTTCAGGCCATTTCATTCCTGTTATGACCGTGTGGTCATAAAGATTGTTGAGTTCCAAAAAGCGGGTCATTTTTATAATGACCACATGGTCATAACCGTTATGACCAAAATTATATGCGAGAGTTATAATAGTTACAGGGGTCATTTTCATAATTACTAGGTGGTCATTATGAAAATGACCGAACCCGTAAGAAGAGATACTGTTCAATAATAACTATTCAAATGAGGAAATTTTTTTTTCCCCTTTGCAAACAAAGCGCTAAACGCAGACTTTTAAACATTAAAACGAAAAAGCAATTTTTTTTAATTTTCGTCATCTTTGATTCCTTAACTTCGATTTCCCCTCAACCCTCATTCTCTCGATCTCTGGTTCCGGTTTTTAAACTATCCTAAGTTGGTGGCCTTTCGTGGTGGTTACGGACGGTTTCCGTGCGGTTCCGCGCAATTGCATCAAATTCTCTCTAGATTTCATTTTCTCTCTCTAGATTTCAATTTTCTCTCTCTAAAATACTGTAGATGCTGGTTTTCTGGGGCAATGCGAGGGAGACGAGGACAAACCCGTAATTTGACATACATTAATTGCGGCTTGGCCCCACAGATCATGGGTTTTGATGACGTGGCGGTGCTAGAACTGAAGGGATGAAAAAGTGATGATGATTTTAATAATCTTTTCCCCACAGGTGCTAAAAGTGAAATTTTTCCTAGCTAAATCCCTCCATTTCTTGGCATTCCTTCTCATTTCATCTCCTCCCAATATTACCAATTCCAAACACCTCTTGATCTCTTCAGCCCCAACAACTCCCTCCTCGTTTGCCTTCACTCTGACCCCAGTTTTCCACAAGTCTTCTATCAACTTGGCGTTGGTTGTTTGGTCAACAAATTGTGGAAATACCACAACCGGCACTCCACAAACCCAAGCTCTCCAACGTCGAATTCCACCGTCATGCGTCACAAAAACACCCCAAAGCTTTGTTGCACAAAACTTCAACTTGACCACACCGCGGAACTATTATCCCAAGCTTCTCTAGTTCTCCTCTACAACTCAGTTTCTCTTCCTATTCTTCGTCGGTTTTGTTGTCGTTAATTTCCCTAATGACCCACAAGAAAGGACGGCCAAAATCCAATAAACCCTTTGCGATTTCTTCCATTTGTAGCTTTCACAACACTGCAATGGTCCCAAACGACACGTAAATCACGGACCCTTTTGGCTTGAAGTTGAGCCATTCACTCATCATGAAATTATTGTCATCCGATTCCCGAAGATCGATTGGATCAAATAATGGTCCGACTCCAATCATCTTCAACTTATTAGTACTAATTGCTCTTAAAGCCTCGGGCTCTAATGCATCGAACGTGTTGACCAATATCTTGGAACGCTAGCTTTCTCTGTTAATCACGTCAAACTGTGCTTGAAAGCCTTTGATTAAAGAAGAAGGCACCTTTGAACTGAAACCTGAAAGATCAGGATCGAGGGCAGATCAGGAACAGTAAGATCAAGTGGAAGCCCTGGAAATGTTAAAGAACCCGAGTAGTCTTTATTGTTATATTTGTCCCTGATGAGATCACCATAGCCATGGAAGTAATAGTTGCAGACGTCGAACACAGTCGCCGTCTGGACCCAGAACAGCGCCACAGGAATCTCGAGTTCCGCCGCCACGTCCATTGCCCACGGCATGATAAGCGTGTAGACCATGCAAGTGTATGGACGGCCTTCATTCTGACCAGACTGGAACGAGGTCTTTGAGAGCCTGAGTGCCGCGACGACGGATCTCGGAACCATAGATGGTGTAAACGCCCTGCTTTGGACCTATTCCTTCGTCATCCCCGTCAGAGAATGCGGCGAACGACATGCCGTTGGGTGGAGTGAAATTATTGTTGTCGTTGTTGCCACCACCACTGCCTCCTTTGGTGATCATGCGGCGGTGGGCGTGGATGGTGGTGACAAAGGTGACTTCGCAGCCGATGAGATGAGGCGCTTGGCGAGTTGTAGGGCGGGGTTTACGTGGCCTTGAGCCGGGAAAACGACGAGAAGAAAGCGTGGCTTTGCATTGAATGCGGCGGCGGCGTGGTGGGCTGTGGAGTGGTGCGAGTGGTGGTTTTAGTGATGATTTCGTTTTGAGTGATTATGGGACTTATTGGAAAATCTTTAGATCTGTATTAGCTTATAGAGTGTCGTAGAAAGTAGATAAATTTAATGACGTTCGCGGTGACGAATGTTAATTTTGAAAGTTTTTACTTGTGGGCCAAGGATAGAAATAATAAAATTTTCCAAAGTTTACTAACCTAATATTAAATATGACTACGTTTTATGGCCTGGAAAATTTCAAACCAAAACTACTCCATTAAATCCAACAGAGGTTTGAAATACAACCATGGTAGTTTGAAACTGCAGTTTAATATTTGTAAATAAATCAAATCGTAAAAACGTGTTCAGGAGTACTTCTTCCATTAAATTTGAATTCAAATATTAGACCTCAATTCAAAATGAAACATATATTTTAAGTCTAATAACTTCTATAAAAGGATGAAAGTGACAAAATAAAGGTGACTAAAAGTCATCATAAAGTCTTAGTCAAAAAAAAAAATCATCATAAAGTCGAATTAGGTTTCATTTTCATTGAGAATAGAAGTGGATTTTTTTTTTTTTTTTTTTTTTTTTTTGTGGAAATTATAGGAAATAGAATTTTTACGAAGGTAGTTAAACTAAATAGCAAGGTTTTAAAATATGTTAAGTAAAATAACCAGTGACTATGTAAATGAAAATTTTACAAGATAAATAACCAATATATGAGATAAATAACATAGTTACAATATGTAACTAAATAATTATTGGGTAAATTTGTTAGATACTGATATTTGCTCCAAATATTTTAAAAACATACTATTTACTTCAATCATTTTTTAAAAACTGCTATTTACTTCTTTTAAACTTTTTTTCCCCCCCCCCTATTATACATGAGATTAGGAAGGTAAAAAGCAGGACTAAGAAGTGATAAAAATGGGGGATCATTTTCAGTTTTTTTAGCTGTCTTTTATTTGAAATATAGAAATATAGTTAAAATTCAGTGGTTTATATTGAACTTAACCAATTGAGTGACTTGAAGGTTTTAAAAAACTGACGGTTTCGATAGTGCCGTTTAATGTGGTTGTGACTACTATAAAACTATTTTAATTGTCCCACCATTTCATAAAAGAAATAGTATACGGTGTCCCACCAATAACTAACATAAATAACCATGTCTCTTTTTTAAGACATATTATCTCTATTTTTTTTTCTTTAGTGTCCCATGAAAAAAAAAATTTCCGATGTAGGGATCCTCAGAGTGATGATTTTCGTTTGTGCAACTGGTGCAGCTGTTAGTTTCTGTCGTTTCCATATCGAGTAATACTTTTTGTTAAAGGTAAAAAAAAAATTCAAATCTCATATTGAAAACATGTAACAACAAATAACATATTAGGATATTGGATCACTCTACTTAATATGTTGACCTTATAAGATGGAAACTCAATTTCTTATCAGTCTCAAATTCCTTCTTCTTCTTTCTAACTTTCACACTTTTAGCCAACGTTGATTTGGAGTTAAATTATAAAATATATAATATATATATATATATATATTTGCTTATTTGTTTAAAGTGGTCCTGGTTGTTTTGTTTAGTTAGATTTCGTTTTATTTTTAAGGAGTCTTCATTGTCGTTTTTCACTATTTTGCTCAGAACACATTGTTATGGTGTGAAAGCATAAAAGGCAGAGTCTGTACGAGCTGAGGATTTTTTGTAGGTCTGAAATTGTATATTACCTCCGTTGAGTTTTTCTTTTGAATGATAAATAATTCTCTCTAAGTAGCCAATCTCAGTTTGTCTTCTATTTTTTAAAACTCCTACGTCAGCCCCTCTTGGAAATTACTCAAAATTTATTTTAAATTTCTAGCTCCTTTTTACTTGGTCAAATTGGAGAAAAATTAAATATGTTAGATCTGCCTTGCACTTAGTCAAACAGTCTTTTGGTGTGGGAAGAAGATATAAAGTGGGAGGAGATAGAGAGATAGAAGAAAGAAAGAATAGATTGGATGCTTGGATTAATTACGGTATGAAGTATGAAGGAATGTACGAGTTTCCTGAGTACAAATTGATATTATCCATGAACATGCAGTTTTGCGGGTGGTGGCAATCCCAACAAGGCTATAACTTGGATGTGGGAGAAAATTGGGTGGGGGTCACCTCCTACAATGGAGTGTTATTATGCAAAAGCTTTTTGTTTAATGGTCAGAGTCCCACGTGAGGAGGACTTTGAGTGACATATAAGTACTCACGAGTTTTTTTTCAGTTAGCAATTTTCTTGATGTTGTAACTTAGAGTAGGGTCTACTAATCGGTCCACTTGATCCTCTTTTGAAAGCACTTATGGTCGATTTGCCCCTTGTAAACATGTGTGTGCTTGTTTGTGTATACCAAGCAACTAATGTCATGTTCACTTACGTGTAATTGGAGGAGTGGGCATGAATTGGATGGGTATGATTCGGAGTAGTAGGCTAGATTCGGAGGTAGAAGATGGGTTACTGGGGGGTCAGGAATCGGGGTGGGACTGCACGAGCAAGCCGATGGAGCGGGACGGATAAAAGAGGAATCGAAGGCCGTTAGTGTAAATTTACTAGAGCCCTTCAGTTAATTTTGTGTTTTCAATTTAAACAAATAGATTATATACTAATTATTTAAGACTAAAAGGATTTTTTGTACTTAAAAAAAAGTACAAAATTGATGATAAATTATTTTGTTCTACTAATTATAGAACTATTTTCTTTGACATATATTAAAATAAAAAATTTGAGATAAATAAATTGTTCTAGTAAATATATAAACTTTTTTTAAAATAAAAATTTCTTAAAAAAAACATAATGTTGAAACAAATTTCTAAAATTAAAATTTTGTTTTTGTAGTGATTTACTAACGCTCACTTTTTTTTAAAATTTTGCTAGTAGCATTAAAAAATTTAAAAGCTCATTAAAAAATTAAAAACACAGTAGAAGAAAAAGTGAATAAACATGAAAAAATTAGGGTTCTTTCAATTTTTACTTTTCCTCTTTAATCTTCATATAAGAAAGTAAAGTTAGGGGCAAGAAGTAGTAATTTAACTTTAATATCAGGAGTTAGAGTGTTAATCCGAAGGGGGGCTTGGGATTACCAATATCTTTATTCAATCCAAATTAATATGGGCCCACACAATTTTATTCGCATTCTAGGATAAAAATAGGTAAGTAGACATGTGGTTGATTCACATTCCCCGTTCCGATTTCCTATTCCTGGAAAGTAAACAAGCCATAAGTAGTGCATAAGTTTTGTTTACTTTCTATGAAGGTCATAGGCAAGAAACGAGTCAAGATCTGTTGTCCCAAATTTTCTTTCATATCATCTGAATTTAATAATTTAACTACATAAAAAATGCTAAATACTAAAAACTCTTGAACAGATTGATGTGTTGTCAAAAATACTATTAGTGGATTGCTATTGAAATAAGAAAATGAGAGAGCAGATCTGGACTCTGCGAGAAATTTGTTGGCTTATTTTTTCTAAGAGAAGGCAAATCAGAGTTTGGCACTTTTGGCTAAATGAATTTTGGAGGCTCGGTTTTGATTTTTGTCGTTGTTAGTTACATGTCATTTTTTGTGTCACTTGATCACTAATCACACTGGATTTAATTAAGTTTATTCAGCATTCTCGTTGGCCTTCTAATTGCTTATTCGTATAACAAGCTTTTACGTCACTAAAGGCATTGAACACACATGTATGACCTTAATTAGTAAAATAAGTACTTAATTTCATTTCAAAGTAACATAAGAAACATGTTAATCCATAATTGCTAGGGCAAGAAAATTGTTAATCCTTAAACATATAAGAGACATAGGCGAGAAACTCGTTGCATATAAATTTTTGTGATCTATCTATTGCTTACTCACCAGGGTCAATTTTATTTATAGTCATTTGATCAAAAAATGGAAATTTCTTTCCAAATTTTATGTTAACTATATATATTTTAGTTCTCAAATCAATAATTACATTTTCATACAAGCATGTTACAATGTCGGTCTGGTGGACCAGCAACTCCATTTTAAAGCAATCATATATGCATGCACTATTACAGAATGTGGATTCCATGATAGAGCTTCCACAACCATTTTCTAAAACGATCGTTGAAGGTATGTCAAAAACAAGGCGTGGGAATGACTTTCCAAAAACTGTCGTGGAAGTCGAAGCTTCCATGACGGTTTTCACAGATAGTAATCTCAGCCTAGAGTTAAGAAATTCATCAAAAATAGCAATGCCGTTTGGAAGGGGAGGCCTTCGGAGTCTAGTTGGGTAACGAAAGACGAAGTTCGATATTTCCCGTAAGTTATCCAATTCCTCTTTAGTCAAACAAGACGGCAGAATCTCCAATCCCAATTCGACATATTGAGAAGATGGATTTGAAGAACATTCAACAGATGAGTTATCTATTGGGGAGTTGGATCCAAGTGCTTGTACGGGGTTCAACACCAACTCAGGTAGAGACCTAAATTATAAATGCACAAAAATTCATTTTTATTCATATTATTTATTAAGAAATTTATGTTTTCATTCAGTAATTCTATAATTTTAATTCAAAATATTATGACTTTTAAACATTTAATTTTAATTTAAGTTTGGATTTATTTCCCTTTATTTTTTCCTTTTCTTATTTTTTTTTCTTTTTCCTCTTATTCCTTCTTTTCTTTTGCCTTCTTTCCTTTCACATCATGGCATTACTCTAGCAAATTTCCTCGAGGAAAGTACCTCAATGATACAAATTTAAAAATCATTACACTAATATGACATAGAAAGTTAAACTAGACCAATATGACACAAAACTAAACTAAAGTTAGCTAAAATTTGTGTTATGTTGATCAAGAGTAGAGAATATATATCATGTCAGTCAATAGATAAAAAAAAAAATATGGTTATTTAGGTAATTTTCTCTTTTCCTTCTTCCCGTGTGCGAGAGATCTGAGCCGTGTTATCATTGGGCCAAGTTTTCCCCCCTTTCACCAGCAGGCCCTCTTAAATTAAAGCCCTTGTTTTAAGCCCCACCAAGTCCAACGCAAATCTTCCTCCAGGTGGTCATCCGCGAGTCTGCCAACTTGGTAATTGCCAGATTTCTCATTCCAACAAGATGTGCTTGAGGCCTATTAAAGCCCAGGGTTTTCAAGAAGACCAACGTTTTTCACTCCGCATTTTTGGCTAAGTTAGGCTGGACACTTTAGTGATGCCAGTGATAATTGCATGTGTGAAGTGATCCAATTAGGATTTGATTTTTTTTTTTTTTATAAATATTGTCACATTTTATTTTGATAAGATTTGTTTCATGAGTTGTCTTTTACTGTAATGTGCTAAAAACATTTTTTTGTCAATTTTGGATAACTTGTAACTATAAAACCATTTGGTTCAACATTTGAGATTTAATCTCCTAAAACATATTCGTTTATTTTTATGATTTTTAATTATATATCTTCCGGTTGCTTGTTTGGAATGTGATACTTGCAAATGAGTCATAAATTAAAGATTGGATTCAAATCGAATAACGAAACATATGAAGAATTCACGACGCCTCGTCTCATTTATTATTGAATTTTCCTCTACCTAAACTTCTCTTTTTCATATTTTCTTCATAATAAAAATCATCAAAAATATCTAATATTTTTATTATTTTATTTATTTGCCTTTTTAACGTTTATCTACGCTACGATTGTTTATTTTGTTGTTGTCTCCTTGCGAATACAACCGCCTGCAAGTGCATCTTTGGGCGTTAATCACTAAACGTTAAGGAAAAATATCATAAATTCCCCATGAACTTTATTACTAGTGTCAATATGCCCCATGAACTATGAAATATACATATTGTACGCCCTGAACTTTAACATGTGTGTCAAGTTACCCCCTCTGTTAGTTTCCGTTATCTTTACGTTAAAATGCCCCATGATCTTTAATATTTGTGTCAAACTACCCCATAATATTTGTATCAAACTGTAACATTTATCTTATTTTAAGTATCTAACATTGTGTAAGTACCTAATAATTATTAAATTTTTTAGAATATGAAAAAATATATATTTTTATTCTAATAAAGTGGTGTGCATCTTTTTTGACAGATTTTTTTTTTATTTTACTTATTTTAATTCAAGTTTATTTGTGTTATGTGTATACTCATGCATAACTATAGTTGGCAGGATTCAGATGCAGGATTTAGATTTCAAATAAGCTATTTACTTATCCTACATAATTTGAAATCATAGTCATAACAAATTTCATTTATGTGTTTGCTTAAACCCATAATGAGAATAAATATTATAAATTTACTGTGATACTTATTCCAAGTTATATTTTTTTAATTTAAAAAATGATCGGTTTGTAAATTTTGGTACAGTATTATTAGTCATAATTAAACTAAAAATTGTAATATTAGGAAAATAAAATAATGAATATAAGCTGTGTAGTTATTTTTGTTTAAGAAAAATCAAAATGAATGTAAATTTGAATTAAAATAAGCAAAATAAAAAAATAGTGGGTAAAAAAAAAACATTCTCTTTTATTAAGAAAAATAATATTTTTTTACCTATTCTAAAAAAGTTAATAATTATTAGGCAATTATAAAATATTAGCTAATTAAAATTAAATAAATGTGATAATTTGATATAAATATTAAAGATCATGGGTAGTTTGACACAAATATCAAATACCAACGGGTATTTTGACACAAATACAAATATTAAGGGGTATTTTCACACAAAAGTAAAGTTCGGGGCATTTTGACACTAAAGATAACATAAAAACTAACGGAAACTAATAGGGAGGACAACTTGAGACACATGTTAAAGTTCAGGAGATACGATAAGTATATTCCATAGTTCATGACGCCATATTGACACTAGTAACAAAGTTCAGGGGGAATTTTATGAAAATTTTCCAGAGGTTAATCACTAAGCCTTCTTTGTGAGTGTCTGACTATTATTAACTTGGAAGGTTCTTTTGTCTTTTGAAGGTGAAAATGATTTGAGGATCAACTTTAGAAGAAGCGTTGGAAAGCTTAATCTTAAAGGTAGTGTTCTTCGTCTTTGAGTGATTTTGTCGAACGTGTGGTGGGCGAAAAGTGTTGGCTTCATGAGATATATTCTTTCTCTCTTTGGAACTCTTCCCTTTTACAGCAAGATCATCCTTTGGATCAATAATATATAAGGAACCATCAGAAGAAGATGATACATGGAGGATTACGTTGAAATGAAGTTAAGCACCAAATTGGATGTTGCTTTAACTCTTGGAGCAAACAAAAGATAATGAAAATTGGCAAAGAATTGAAATCGTGAAGAAAGTCATTCAACCAAAAGTGTGCATTAATAAAGTAAGAGGCAACAATGGAAGACAAATTAGGAAGAATAAGAAACTTACCGTAAATGCACCGGGCAAACAAATGAAGTGGTTGTGAAGAAAAAATAGAAACTCGTGGAAAGTTTTGGTCCTAAAAATATATACAATAAAATAGAAGCGAAAAGAAGATTTGGTGTATAATAAGAATGTTGGAATTCATGGGTAATTGAAGATTAC
The DNA here is from genome assembly GCA_009761775.1 of Ficus carica. Taxonomy (NCBI): domain Eukaryota; kingdom Viridiplantae; phylum Streptophyta; class Magnoliopsida; order Rosales; family Moraceae; genus Ficus; species Ficus carica. The sequence goes on from CM019746.1 coordinate 5,009,958, forward strand.
AGTGATAATGGGAGAAGATTTTCTGGAAATAAGTGAGCAAATTCGTGAGGCAACTTCAGAAACGGAAAGTAATTGCTACCAAATTTTCCCGATTCAACATGATTCTAAGAAATGATAGCAATTATCAAAAGATGGCCAAAAAAAAAAAAAAAAAAAGTTAAAAAGTCCCCGCTGTTTGACATGCAAAACTTGGAAACTGGGGGATCATTGAATGATATTTTTGCCATTATATAAAAATCATTTATTATAACCTATCAATAGAGTTCATTTTTAAAACCGTCCGATTTAATTGAACAGTTGAGATGCTACTTGTGTATGATAACTATAATGTACATTAACCCATAATATTATATACTAAAAAAAAAATAGAAATTCAAAAAAAGCCAAACTACTGACAACTTTCCCTGGCCGACGACCCCCAGCCCACGAGCCAAGCCCCCCCCCCCCCCCCCCCCCCATCCCCCCGCTCCCAATGCCGACGAGCCCCCTCCCTCGCCCCCCCCCCCCCCCCCCCCGAGCCGACAAGCCCCAATCTGAGCCCTCCCCCCCATGCTCGAGCCCAGGTGACCCACCCTCCCCCAACGCCTACAAGCCCCCCTGATGCCGACAAGCCACAACCTGAGCCCCCCCCCAAACCCGCATGGGCTTGAGCCCAGATGACCCCCCTCCCCCCGCGCTCGAGGGCCCAATCCCACCCGAAGCCAGATTTGGTGGCCGTTTGGAGGGGCGTCGGTGTCGGGGGAAGGGGGGCTCCTCGGCGTCTTCGTCGGCATCGAGGGGCCGCCAGTTTTTTGTTGAGAAACCTTTTTTTTATATTTTTTTAATTTCTATTTTTTAATTTTTAGTATATAATATTATGGGTTAAGGTACATTATAGTTATTATGCATAAGCAACATCTCAACCGTTTGATTAAATCGGATGGTTTAAAAATGAGCTCTATCGATAGGGTATATAAAAGAGTTTTATCGCAGATTCTCCCTTAATATGTGTCAGTTCATTATTTATTCATTATATATCTCTCGCTTCTTCCCTTCTATTGGTTTATCTCCTCCTACAGTACTAAATTTACCAATCATCCATTACTCTCTAGGGCGGCTGTTGGCTTCACCGGGTGGAAATGCTAGTGCTGTTGAACAAATGAGTGGCAATCTTCCGTGCTCACTGCTTCCGTGAGTTGGATCTCGTCCCCCAAAAGATGAAATGGTGTAAGATGGAGGGGCCGAGCTATGTGAAGTAGAGATTATGGGAGCGTAGAAGGGCGATGGCGACGGCGATGAGCTTTGGGAGAGTTCTGGGAGTGTTGAAAGTGTTTCAGGGTAGGGGTGGCCAGCTTGAAGATTATTCAGGGGTATGTTCAAGTATCATAAAAAGTTATGTTAATTAGGGGTGGCAATACGGGTCGCGACACGACGACACGACTCGAAAACGACACGAATTTCACGGGTTTGGTTAGGAAAAATAGGGGGCGGGTCGTGTTCGTGTCACGGTTTCGTTTCGTGTTCGTGTCGCGGGTCGTGTTCGGGTTGGACACGTTTTTTTCGTGTCAATTTCGTGTCACTTTTCGTGTCAATTTCGTGTCAATTTCGGGTCAATTTCGTGTCACTTTTCGTGTCAATTTCGTGTCACTTTCGGGTCGCGTGTCAATTTCGTGTCAGTTTCGGGTTGCTGGTCAATTTCGTGTCAATTTCGGGTCAATTTCGTGTCAATTTCGTGTCGCGGGTCAATTTCGTGTCGCGGGTCAATTTCATGTCGCGGGTCAGTTTCGTGTCACGGGTCAGTTTCGTGTCGCGGGTCAATTTCGGTTCGTGTCGTGTCAACCCATGACGGGTTCGTGTCGTGTTCGTGTCACGGTTTCGTGTCGTGTTCGTGTCGCGGGTCGGAGAAAAAAAAATCGACACGACTCTAACACGACACGAACACGACACGTGACACGAATTGCCACCCCTAATGTTAATGTTAAGGAGTAGATGAACCAGCAATATCGCTTAGAATTGCTTTTTATAGTTTCTACATCAAACACTTTTTTCATCTCCGGGTGGCTAGAACATTGATTTTGGTAGGGGTGGCAATTCTGTTGGCGGTTCGTATTCGTGTCGTGTTTAAACCCTCAATTGACACTAAAATCCTTGACTCAAACCCAACCCATTAAAAAATCGTGTCGGAAAACTAAACCCAAACCCAACCCTTTAATTAAAGGGTTGACACGGACATGACCCATCTAACCCGTTTAATATACGAATCATAAACGTGTCATATCAACCTGCAAGCCCATTTACTAATGGGTTATTAAAGTGTCATTTTAACATCTTTATAACCCATTAAACCAATGTGAATTATATCAAACACCTATTTAGCAAGTTCATCCATCTAAAACTAAAGTTTCAGCCATCAATATCAGTTCACATAAGTGAAACAACATCAATTAAAAGTCTACAAGTCCAAAACATGCTCATAGGAAGGCCGAGTTTGACTGCAAGGGCTAGAGAGAACGAGATAATGAGAAAGATGGAACTAAGAGAAGGAGAAGACGAGAGATTGCGAGAGACTAAGAGGGTGGCTAGGATAGTGTGAATGTGATCGAGAAAGAGGATGGAGTAGGCCGGGAGAAGAAAACCCTAGCAAAGAGGGTGGGGTGAGGTGGCTATGATATTTGAAGAATGAAAGAAAAATGAAACCTTGCCTTTATTTCGTTTTATATTTTTTCCAAAATCAAATTTTGTTAAAGATTCAAAATAGTATTAAAAAAAATATTTTTGAAAACAATATAATATAAAACTAAAAGGTTAGTAAATGGGTTATTAATGGGTTGTGTTTGTGTCGACTCATATATAATATGTATATTAAACGGGTTTTTACAGGTTGGCGGGTTCAACCCATTTTATTTAAACTTGTCTAGCGTTTAACTTGTTTTGACCCAAATTCATTTTAAAGAAAACCCAAACCCTCTAATTTCGTGTGGGTTTTGTATCATGACGCAAATTGCCAGTCCTAGATTTAAGGCTCAAAGAAGCACTTCCAAAAGTTTATAATTTTGATTTTAACCTTTTTTTTTTTCCAAAAAATTGTGAAAACAACCCCTCAAATTGTAATTGTTGTTTATGTCTTTTGTCATTTTGTAATATTTATTTAGATTTTTGACCCTCTATACTTATTTAATTGGAGGTAAAAAAGAAAAAGCTGAAGTCATTATAGCTGGAGTAATAACCCTGGGATTTTTTTTTTTTTTTAAAGAGCAATCACCATTTTTATGGGACTTGGTAAGAGGAAATACGAAAAAATCAGAAAATGTACAATCGGTTTTTATTAAGGCTAGTAGTTGAGAAGGGAGTGCTTTGAGTTGTTTTCAGTTATCTAGAGTTCATACTTCATGTAATGTACGATGAGCAAGAAATTACAGCGTTGAAAGTGAATAAAGTGACATAAACACATGAGTTCATAATTGGCCGTTTTCAATGTTTGAACTACGTCCAGTTTAAAGTTTGGAGCTAGGGTGTCTTGAATTCTTAAGAAAATGTCCAATTTAATATGTCTGCACGGTAAAATCCAAATTAATGTCCAATCATGAACAATCGAATAGCCTAAGAGCTAGAACTCATAATGCTTCCGACAACACTAGTGACAGCACATGAACAAATCATGTGCTTAGATTGCACGTTGAAATAGTTAACAAAAGGACAATATTAAAACAAGCTGAATGAAATTAGAAAAGAAAATAAAATAAAAGCTGATCATTGCGCCAAATTTTTTTTTTTGGGGGTTTTTTTTTTGGTTTTTGTTTTTGTTTTTTTTGTTTTTGTTTTTTTTTTTTTATGCAAGACCCACCTTCCTTGGTCGCCTCCCTAGCCAATCCCTCCATTTCTTTGTCATTTTTATACTGACCCAGAAGAAAAAGCACCGAAGTCCAACAAATTAAACCACTTGCGATTTCCTCCGTTTATGATTTTGATAATACTACAACACTCCCAAGCAACATGTAAATCATGAATCCTTGAGCCGACACTGATTAATCATGAAGTTTTCATCAAATTTAAAGAGTTTAAGCAGTATAGTTAATGATCCGATCTCGATCACATTCAACTTATTTAAACTATTTGCAATTGAAGTACCGTGTTGTAATGCATCGAATGTGTTGATCATGTCTTTTAGGTAAAACACAATGTCGAGGCAAGTTTTTATCATTCACTTGCTTATTTCAAACAGTTTGACAGAATTTTTTACTACGACATCCTATTAACTTACAACCATGTTAGAGTGATATCATTCACTTGCTTATTTCAAACAGTTTGACAGAATTTTTTACTACGACATCCTATTAACTTACAATCATGTTAGAGAGATCGCTCGGTATATATTATAATTTTGAATAAATTTAAAAATGATTTATGATTTTAAATAAATGTCAAATTAACTGTAAATTATGTTAGAGATAAAACATTTATAAATCAATAATTATATTAGATGAAGGGGATAACAAATAGGTTGACAGCATGGTCATTTTATAACACTACAAGAATTATGACTTTAAAATACCAAACTTTTTACTACCAAAAAAAATTTGGTAGCAGAAAATAGACTTTCCGTTACCAAATTTTGGTAGCGAAAAGGTATAGACATATTGTTACCAACTTTGATAGCAAAAACAACACAATCTACTACTAAATTGTTTTGGTAATAGATGACATGGCCGGAATTGAATTTTGGTTATCGCCGAAAACATTTTGCTACCAAAATACTATTTGGTAACAAAATGTTAAGATGCAACTACCAAAATTTGGTAGCGAATTATAATATTTTGCTACCAAAATTATTTTGGTAGCAAAACCATTGGTAGGAAGCAAAAATTTTTCCCGCTAATGTCATTTGCTACCAAATTCCTTTTGGTGGCAAACGGTAATATTTCGCTATCAAATTTTGGTAACAGAATATAAATTTCTACTACCAAACTTTGGTAGCCCGATATCATATTTTGCTACCAAACTGTTTTTGCTAGCAAAAATGTTTGCGGGAGGCCAAATTTTATCATGCGCAACTCATTGGCTACCAAATGTTGGTAGCAAATAGTACATTTTGCTACCAAAGTTTGGAAGCAGAATATGAGTTTTTGTCACCAAATTTTGGTAGCAAAATATCTCTTTTTGCTACCAAACTTTGGTAGCAACAAATTTTCCCCCCTAAGGTCATCTCCTACCAAATTTTGTTTGGTAACAAAATATGATAATTTGCTACCAAAATTTGATAATAAAATATATTTTTGCTACCAAATTTTGGTAGCAAAATTTCTCATTTTACTACTAAACTTGTTTTGGTAGCAATAATGTTGGTGGGAAGCCAAATATTTTTCCCGCTCAACTCATTTGCTGTCAAATTTTGGTGGCAGAAAGCAATAACCCGTTACCAAAGTAATATTTTGGTGGCGGAAAGTCGTCTTTTGCTACCAAAAGTTTCATTTTGTAGCAAATCTTCAAAAAGTTATAACCTCATATTTTATATTTGTAATTTTTTTTTAATTTTTGTTTATAGTTTTTCATGAATATGTTTGATACAAAGTTTGTAACAATAATATGTTTTATATGAACAAATTTATTTGGTGATTTAGCTCTTTCTTGTAGGACATATAAGTTTATATGATATGTGTTAAGTATGTTATATATAAAGTAGACAATGTATATACTTAATTATGATAGCATCCTATTACTTTTTTATATAGAATAAGATATATCATCTTCAAATCTATAGTTCATATTATAATGTGGCTAAAAAATGGTTTTAAATAAAATTTTGTTATCAAATGATAATTTTTTTTCATTTTTTTTCTTTTTACTACTAAACCAAAATTTGATAGTAAAATACATGTTTTTGGCTACCAAACTATTATTTGGTAGCGAGATATATGTTTTTTTGTTACCAAATTTTGGTGGCCTAAAGCAAGAATCCGTTACCAAAGTAATATTTTGGTGGCGGAAAGTTATCTTTTGCTACCAAAAGTTACATTTAGTAGCAAATCTTCAAAAAAGTTTGTAACCTCATATTTTATACTTGTATTTTTTTTTTAATGTTTGTTTATAGTTTTTCATGACTATGTCTGATACAAAGTTTTTAACAATAATATGTTTTATTTGAACATATTTATTTGGTGATTTAGCTCTTTCTTGTAGGACATATAAGTTGTATGATATGTATTAAGTATGTTATATATAAAATAGACAATGTATATACTTAATTATGATAGTATCCTATTACTTTATTACATAGAATAAGATATATCATCTTGAAATCTATATTCCATATTATAGTTGTGGTTAAAAAATTGTTTTAAATAAATTTTTGTTGTCAAATGACAATTTTTTTCATTAAAAAAAAAAAAATCTTTTTTACTACCAAACCAAAAATTTGGTAGTTTAATACATATTTTTGGCTACCAAACTATTATTTGGTAGCGAAATATATGCTTTTTTGTTACCAAATTTTGGTGGCCTAAAGCAAGAATCCGTTACCAAAGTAATATTTTGGTGGTGAAAAGTCATCTTTTGCTACCAAAAGTTACATTTGGTAGCAAATCTTCAAAAAGTTTATAACCTCATATTTTGTACTTGTAATTTTTTTTTATTTATAGTTTTTTTTTTCATGAATATGTTTGATATAAAGTTTGTAACAATAATATATATTATATGAACAAATTTATTTGGTGATTTAGCTCTTTCTTGTAGGACATATAAGTTTGTATGATATGTATTAAGTATGTTATATATAAAGTAGACAATGTATAAACTTAATTATAATAGTATCCTGTTACTTTATTATATAGAATAAGATTTATCATCTTGAAATCTAATTTTCATATAATAATGTGGTTAAAAAATGGTTTTAAATAATTTTTTTGTTATCAAATGATAATTTTTTTCATTTTAAAAAAAAATTTATTTCGGCTACTAAACAAAAATTTGGTAACAAAATACATATTTTTGACTACCAAACTAATATTTGGTAACGATATATATGATTTTTTGTTATCAAATTTTGATGGTTGAAAAGAAAATTTTGTTATCAAAATAAATTTGGTAACTAAATATATTTTAATAATTCAAACCCATAACTTTTTCCATTTCTATTGTAAAAGAATCAAAAACTTCATTTATTTCAAAAAAACACTATCTCTCTCTCTAACTCTCTCGACCTAGCTATCTCTCTCTACTCACAAATTCACTCTGACTCCACCCAAATTTCTTCTTGACACAGCACCTTTCCCCACCAGTACTCCATGGAATCAAACTCAGCAAATTGAAACGCCTAACACACATGAGTCCATATCGCCCACCCACACGCCTGCCACAACCAAAACTTCCCCCAATCCGACTCCACCTTTGGCATCACCTCAAGCTGAATCTACTACAGCCCCTTTATTAGACACTTTGCCGCTCCGTCCCTTCACCGCGCCATCATCAGACCTTCGTTGCGCCGTCAGCAGACCTTTGTCGTCCGATTACTGCGCCGTCACCAGCTTCACCATCCCATCTCTGCGCCGTTGCCAGTACTTTGCGGTTGCCATCTATTACCAGTCGCCGCCGTGAATATTATTGTAACCAGCCAACAGAAAATTCGGTAAATCTTGTGAGGTAAAAATCTGTGAAAACCCAAAAGTATTTATATGAAATCCCCTAATCAAGATCCAAAAAATTTCTCAAAACTTTGAGAGGTAAAAATACGTGGCGTTCGTGGAAGTTGAAGGATGGGAATTGAAATGGCGGCGTTTAGGTTGAAACATTTTCTTTTTGAGGAAGGCCAATGTTTGTTTACGGCGATTGGAGCGTTCGGTATCCCCACGGAGGCCATAAGGCAACAAATAAGTTAGAGGTTTGATTACAGTTTTCAATCTTTTTATTTTCTTTTTAAATTTTTTTACAATAATGTGTATTGCTGTAAGGGGAAAATATTGGTCAGTAACATATTACATATACAACTAAGAGTGACCAAAAGCCATGCCAAACTATTAGTCCATCTTTCAAATGCAAGAAATCTTCTGTTTGTAAGGGGAAAAACAATACCAAACTTTTAATGCCTGGTGCATTCAGGTTGATGTATTAGGAAAAAAGGGGTAAGTTTAACACTTGGAGTTTTGATTTTTTTTTTTTTTTTCTTTGATGTCAACCTTATTTTATGGTTTATTTTTTATTAATATTAATTTACTGATATAGGTCTCTTTCACACTTATTTGTTGCCTTATAGCTGCCCTAAAATTTCATGTAAAAAAACCAAGGGGACTCTTTACTACCAGTCCTCTACCGTTGAACCTCAATTTTTTTTAGCTAAATCTTTTTTGTTTACTCACTTTCGTTCAATCTTTCTTATATGTAAACAATGTAGGTTTTTTTTTTTTTTTTTTTTTTTTTGAATTTTAGATTTATAGTTTGGTTTTAGATATGGATAAGAGTTGGATCTTTGTGACGAATCGACTTTCGGAGTCGTAGGAGTGGAGTGAAAAGATTATTGAACAAGCACGTAGTCACCTAGATGAGGAAGGAAAGTGTCGTTGTCCTTGTAAAAAATGTTTGAATTGTTATTCCCATCATATAGATATTGTTGAGCATCATATATTTCTGTAACCAAATTTTTGTGCATGATGGTTATGCAGCCATTGGTCATATTCGTAAACATGGTAGGCAAGTGATATGCATTTTATTTTGGATAACAAAACTTGATAACTTTTTGAAATTTTCTTTCATCACATTCTTCTCCACAACAATGTACTATGCGGTTTTGTAGATGCTATAGACCTGTATTTTTCTATGTTTTTCCCACTTTCAATAGTGCACATACTGACTGCATCGTAGCAGAAGACCAAAGAAGTTGTGGAAGTTTTTCTATGTCAAGTTGACAGGTGATAATATTCAACCTGTCTTGGTATGTTTTTGATTGTCCGTTCTCTGTCTGCAGTTACTAATGAGATATGACTTGTTATATGCTTTGGTAGTGCTGCTGTTTTCCACAATGCAAGCACAAGATTTTTTGATGGTGCTCCGTTTGGACTTGGTGCAGAGGTATAATCGTGTGTAACAGTTACCACAAAACTCAGTATTCTCATTGTCACTGCTCTTTTATTTGATGACTCTTGAATTTTCATACAGGTTGGGATAAGCACAAGTCGATTTCATGCTTGTGGTCCAGTCGGAAAGGAAGGATTGTTAACGACAAGATGGTACTAGTTTCTGATTCAAAGACTTGTTGATTACTTGTGTATATATATTAGTTAGCAGTTAGCAGCAGAAGTAAGGAGCAAATTGAATTTCTTGTTTGCTTGTTGAGAGCGGATATGAATATGAGGATTTGAAAACTTCTGTATGCTGAATACTAACAAAACATTGATCTGTTGAAAGTAACTAATGCCGAAATGTTGCAGTTGCAGGATGCTCAAAGGAAGTGGGCAAGCAGTAGATGGTGATAAAGGGGTTGTCTACACCCACAAGGATCTCCCCCTTGAGTCCTGACCCAATAAAAATAGCTTACACCATATTCTGTTGCATCATTGTCAGGATCTTATTTTCTAAGACTGGCTTTTATTTTCTTGTTCTTTCCTTGAATTACTTTTCCAAGCCAAATTCAGCGGCTTAATGTGCCATCAAATCATCCTGGACTGACCCTCCCAAGTAATGAAGATCCGCCACCACCGTCAGTTCCAGCCCCAGTTTGTTAGCTCTTTTTCTTCTTGCAAGATTAAGTGTTTACTAGTACAATATTTAGTAGGTCACAATTATATGGATATGCTTAGGTATGCCTATTTTAGTATTTGTTTGGATTCTAATATGTATTGAGATATTTAGAGATATTTGGTATTTTGCTTAAGTTAATATTTGGTAATTTGTCTATTAAATTTGATTTTCATATATATATTATGGGAAAAAAAATACATGTATATAAATTTGTTTAAATTTTGGTGGCCAAAATATTTGGTAGCAAAAATTTAGTTTTTTGCCTTTTTGCTACCAAATATTTGGTGGCTAAAACATAAGAATTTGTTACCAAATACCTTTTACTACCCAAATATTTGGTAACTAAATATTGTACATTTAGCTATCCAAATATTCGGTAACTAAATCTTGTATTTTTTGTTACCAAAACATTCGGTAACTAAATCTCATATAATTCACTACCAAATACATTTTGCTATCAAAAATTTTGATCACTAACTCACATACTTTATGCTACCAAATATATTTTGTTATCAAATATTTTGTAACTGAATCTCATATTTTTTGCTACCAAAATACATTTTGCTATCGAAATTTTGGTCCCTAAATTGTCATACCTTTTGTTACCAAATACCTTTCGTTACCAAATTTTTTGGTGCCCGAATGTTATACAATTCGCTATCAAATATAATTTGTTACCTAAATGAATTTTGGTAACAAAAAGTGTTTGCTACCAAAAATTTGGTATCAAATACTTTCTGCGACTGCCTTTCTTCTACCAAATTTTTTTGATAGCAAAAATAATTTGTTTCCAAAAACAGTACTTTCAGCTACCCATTTTTTGGTAACAAAAAATTAAAATTCTTGTAGTGTAAGACTTTAAAGACCCATTTCCAAAATCAATAATTATGTGGGACTCTTTTAGTAGAAGCAAGCACAATAATATCTATCTTTGGCAACTTTGAAGAGTCTCAAGAAAGAGGCGATTGTACGTCAATAGAGCTCCATAAAACGCATCTATAGATTAGGCACCTTGAGGTTAAAACATGTTGTCAATTCTAAGCAGTATTTCAACTTGATTGATGTCAACACTTTGTTATTCATATCTACAAAATTCTGAATAGTCCCAAATCCCAATCATAATTTCCTGTAGAAAACGATATCGGAAACATTAATGTGTTTCGTGTCTCCATTATAACTTAGCTTGCGTTTAATTTGACATTTTCAATTCAAATTTTTCATCTTAGTTTTTGTTTTATTTTGTTTTATTTTTTTAGAAAAATCAATAAAAATTATAACTAATTTTTGAAAAATCAACAAAGTTTAACTTAAAAATTTCATCTTCAACCAACGAACCAAATGCACCCTTAGTATTTATTATTATTTTTTAATTAAAGGGGAACTAGATGGTGCCCGTCCTTTTCCCTATTTACCTTTGGGAATGCTTGCCGCTCAAACCCAAAGGTTGTAGGGTTTTTTTATTATTATTATTTTTAATAATAGGGGAATGATTCAAAGGCACGCTACTAAAAAAAAATTACCCAAAGAAAAAAAATATCTAGATAATAGAACTGAACGTTAATAATTTAATTAGTAAGAATATCTTTTTGAAATTGAAAAAAAAAAAAATCTCAAAGTTCTAGGAATCTTCTCCTTCTTTTGTTTTGTTTTTAAGGTAAAACACACGTCCTATTAAATCTAGGAACCTCTTCTTTTGTTTTAGCTATCGGCAAATCCATTTTCAAAAAAAAAAAAAAAAAAAAAAAAAAAAAAAAATACAATATCAAAGTTCTAGGATTCTTCTCTTTCTTTTGTTTTGTTTTTAAGTAAAACACACGTCCTATTAAATCTAGGGGAAAATAAAAAGGGTTATGGGCAAATTCTTGCTTGTAATTGTATGTGACAAACTCATGGTTTATGTCCTATAGATAGTTTGTAATCACTTGTAACATATTGTCACGTTATGCGTAGGTCTTAGAAGACAAGAGATGCACTATTTGAAGAAAAAGGGTCTTACACATCCTCATAAAGTTGAGTCACGAGATGTAAAATAGATTATTGTCTCACGTGATGGGACCTAACTCCAAACGAGTCAGGATGTGTAAGTGTTATTTTACTGTAATGAAAGGCTTTTGTCCTATTTTTTCTCTTGATTTGTCTACAACATTGTTAAATTACTTATTATTGACCTAGCATCAAATAAATGCAAAGAAGCAAAATTCTAAATTTGATTTCGACATGAACGTTTTGGTATAAGATTGTTCATGTGATAATTTCTATATTTATTATTTATTCTTCTTGAGATAAGAATTTTTTTTTTTTCCTCTGCTGTCCCTGTCTACTAGACATGTAAAGTCCACAATTTTATGGATGCACGGCAATCCAAAGGTGCCTCTTCATAGTCACTAGAAGGCAGAAGCCAACACTTTGTCTATGTATGACTTACGGATTGGTTCATGTCATTTTTTGGATTATTTTTCATGAGAAAAAAATAAGAATCAATGGTCTAATTCCGTTCCTCATATCACTATCATCTATAAAAAGAATTCTAGGACAGATCAGTAAACGGAAAGTGTCAAACTTAATCTTACTTAAACAATGCAATTTAATCCGACCAATTATATATACATATGCACATGTTAGTTCAAATTGCAATCAATCACCATGTTTGAATAGTCTAAGCGTGACTAGTAATATTTCTAACAAGAGTGACTTTTTTAATTTATTCTTTCAGAATAAAACAAGAGTGACTTAAAAAACAAAAGATACATGCACGACCGCATAACGACCATAGAACTACTTATAAGTAAAAAAAGGAAAAAACAATATTTAGTAACGCTATCAATACTCCAAAAGTCATATATTTAGACAAAATATATGGTAATCACTATATTGTATCCTATCCTATGGATCAATTTTTTAACGGTCTAATTTATATTAGAAATTATTCTACATGTTGTGCATCAAATTTTAACGTTTACACTTATAGATCAGATTATTAAGAATAATTCAACCCTATACCAAAGAACAGGTCCTCTCTCCAATCACCTCATTCACAAAGGCCTTAAGGTTCAAGTCGGATGACCCACCTTCCTTGGAAGCTTCCATAGCCAAATCCCTCCATTTCTTGGCATTCCTTCTCATTTCATCTCCTCCCAATATTACCAATTCCAAACAGCTCTTGATCTCTTCAGCCGCAAACAACTCCCTCCTCGTTTGCCTTCACTCTGACCCCAGTTTTCCACAAGTCTTCTATCAACTTGGCGTTGGTTGTTTGGTCAACAAATTGTGGAAATACCACAACCGGCACTCCACAAACCAAGCTCTCCAACGTCGAATTCCACCCGCCATGAGTCACAAAACACCCCAAAGCTTTGTTGCACAAAACTTCAACTTGACAACACCACGGAACTATTATCCCAAGCTTCTCTAGTTCTCCTCTACAACTCAATTTCTCTTCCTCTTCTTCTTCGGTTTTGTTGTCGTTAATTTCTCTAATGATCCACAAGAAAGGACGGCCAAAATCCAACAAACCCTTTGCGATTTCTTCCATTTGTAGCTTTGACAACACTGCAATGCTCCCAAACGACACGTAAATCACGGACCCTTTGGCTTGGAGTCTAGCCATTCACTTATCATGGACTTATTATCATCCGATTGACGAAGATCGATCGGATCAAATAACGGTCCAACTCCAATCAAATTCAACTTATTAGTACTAATTGCTCTTAAAGCCTCGGGCTCTAATGCATCGAATGTGTTGACCAATATCTTGGGACGCTGGCGTTCTCTATCAATCACGTCAAACTGTGCTTTGAAAGCCTTTGATCAAAGAAGGCACCTTTGAACTGAACCTGAAAGATCAAAGATCGAGGGCAGGTCAGGAACAGTAAGATCAAGTGGAAGCCCTGGAAATGTTAAAGAACAGGAGTAGTCTTTATTGTTATATTTGTCCCTGACGAGATCTCCATAGCCATGGAAGTATAGTAGCAGACGTCGAACACAGTCGCCGTCTGGACCCAGAACAACGCCACAGGAATCTCGAGCTCCGCCGCCACGTCCATAGCCCACGGCATGACATGCGTGTAGACCATGCAAGTGTATGGGACGGCCTTCATTCTGACCAGACTGGACGAGGTCCTTTGAGAGCCTGAGTGCCGCGACGACGGATCTCGGAACCATAGATGGTGTAAACGCCCTGCTTTGGACCTAATCCTTCGTCGGCGCCGTCAGAGAATGCGGCGAACGACATGCCGTTGGGTGGAGGGAAATTATTGTTGTCGTTGTTGCCGCCACCACTGCCTCCTTTGGTGATAATGCGGCGGTGGGCGTGGATGGTGGTGACAAAGGTGACTTCGCAGCCGATGAGAATGAGGCGTTTGGCGAGTTTGTAGGGCGGGGGTTTATCGTGGCCTTGCCCCGGGAACACGACGAGAAGAAAGCGTGGCTTTGCCATTGAATGCGGCAGCGCGTGGTGGGCCGTGGAGTGGTGCGATCGAGTGGTGGTTTTAAATGATAATTTCGCTTGAGTGATTATGGGACTTATTGGAAAGTCTTTGGATCTGTATTAGCTTATATATTGTCGTAGAAAGTAGATAAAATTAAATGACGTGCGCGGTGACGAAAGAGTTTTACGTGTGGGCCAAGGACAGAAATAATAAATTCTTCCGAAGTTTACTAAACTATTATCAAATATGACTACATTTTAAAAATATTATGTAAATGGCACCAGAAGATCCCAAGTTCGTCACACATTTTGAAATTTCAAACATTTTCACATATATATATATATATATCAGATATAACTCGTGAAGAAAAATCTAAATACATAAAAAACTACATATGATAAAAAATCATACTTATATAAACAAGTCACTTAACAGGTTAAGATGGAAGCCGAATCCTTTATTAATCATTCTTTTACTCTTAACTTTCTTTTTTAACCAATGTTGATTTGGAATTGAATATAATATATATATATATATATATATATGCTTATTTGCTTAAATTAAATGGTCCCGGTTGTTTTGTTTAGTTAGATTTCGTTTTATTTTTAAAGAGTTTCATTGTCGTTTTTCACCATTTGCTCAGAACACATTGTTTATAGTGTGAAAGCATAAAAGGTAGAGTCTGTACGAGCTGAGTATTTTTTGGTATAGGTCTGAAATTGTATATTACTTTCGTTAAGTTTTCTTTTGGACAAGAAATTCTCTCTAAAGAAGCCATTCTCAGTTTGTCTTCCTTTTTTTAATACTCCGTCAGCATCCCTTGGAAATTACTCAAATTCTATTTTAAAATATTCCTAGCTCCTTTTACTTGGTCAAATTGGAGAAAAAATTAAACATGTTAGATCTGCCTTGCACTTAGTCAAACAGTCTTTTGGTGTGGGAAGAAGATAGAAAGTGGGAGGAAATAGAGAGTTAGAAGAAAGAAAGAGATTGGATGCTTGGATTAATTAAGGTATAAAGTATGAAGGAATGTACGGATTTCCTGACTACATACTGATAATATGTAGTTTGCGGTTGGTGGCAATCCCAACAAGGCTATAACTTGAATGTCGGAGAAAATTGGGGTCACCTCCTACAATGGGGTGTTATTATATAGAAGAAATTTTCTTTAATGGTCGAGTCCCACATCGACAGTGAGTGACGACTTGAATGATATAAGTATGCATGGGTTCTCTTTCAATCAACAATCTATGTTGTAACTTAGAGTAGGGTCCACTAATCGGTTACTTGGTCCTCTTTTGAAGGCACTATATGGTTGATTTGCCTCTTGAGAACGTGAGTGTGCTTCTATGTGCATACCTTCTATGAAGGTCATAGATTTTCTTTATATCATCTAAATTTAATAATTTAGCTACATAAAAAACGGTAAATGATAAAAACTCTTAAATATTTCATGTATTGTCAAAAATACCATTAGTGGATTGCTATTGAAATAAGAAAATGGAACAGTAGATCTGGACTTTGCGAGAAATTTGTTGGCTTATTTTTTATAAGAGAAGGCAAATCAGAGTTTGCATTTTGGCTAATTGAATTTTGAGGCTCGATTTGATTTTGTTGTTGTTAGTTACATGTCATTTATTGTGTCATTTGATCACTAATCACATTGGATTTAATTAAGTTTAATCAGCATTCTCGTTGAGCTTCTAATTGCTTATTTGTATCAGCTTTTACGTCACTAAAGGCATTGAGCACACATGTACGACCTGAATTAGTAAAATAAGTACTTAATTTCATTTTAAAGTAACATAAGAAACATGTTATCCTTAATCGCTAGGGAGAAACATGTTAATCCTTAAACATATAAGAGACATAGGCGAGAAACTTGTTGCATATAAATTTTTGTGATCTCTCTATTTCTTAATCACCAGGGTCAATTTTCTTTACATACAGTCATTTGATCAAAAAAACGGAAATTTCTTTCTTCCAAATTTTATGTTAACCATATTATTTTAGTTCTCAAATCAATAACATTTTCATACAAGCATGTCACAATGTCGGTCTAGTGGTTCAGCAACTCCATTTTAAAGCAATCCTATATGCATGCACTATTACAGAATATGGATTCCACAATAGAGCTTTCACGACTGTTTTATGAGCACGATCATGGAAAGTATATCAAAATGGTGTGGGAGTGACTTTCCAAAAACTGTCATGGAAGTCGAAGCTTCCACGACAGTTTTTTACAAACGGTAATCTTAGCCTAGATTTAAGAATTCATCAAAAATAGCAATCTTGTTTAGAAGGGGAGCTTCCGGAGTCTCGTTAGGTAAGGAAAGACGAAGTTCGATATTTGGAGGAATGCGGTAGGTATCTCATAAGTAATCCAATTTCTCTTTAGTTAAACAAGACAGCAGAATCCCCAATCCCCACCCACTTCGACATATTGAGAAGATGGATTTGAAGAACATTCAATAGATGAGTTATATAATGGGGAGTTGGGCCAAAGTGCTTGTATGGGGTTTTGAGACCAACTCGGGTAGAGACCTGACCAACTCGGGTAGAGACCTAGTTATAAATGCACACTTTTATTCATATTAATTTATTAAGTAATTTAAGTTTTGATTCGGTATTTCTATAATTTTAATTCAAAATACTCAGACTTTGAAACATTTAATGTTAATTTAAGTTTGGATTTATTTCCTTATTTTTTCCTTTTCTTTTCTTTCCTTTCCACCCCCCCCCCCCCCCCCCCCCCCCCCTTTTCCTTCTTTTCTTTTCCCTTCTTTCCTTTCACATCATGGCGCTACTCCAGCAAATCCCAGAGAAATATTTGAATGACAATAATTTAGAAATTATTATATCACATGACCAAAAGTTTCACTAGACAATATGACACAACACTATACTAAATTAGCTAGAATTTGTATTTGTTTAGTGCAATAATGGAGAATATGATCATTGAGCTGGATGAAAAAAAAAGATGGTTTTTTAAGTAATTTCTCTTTTCCTTCTCTCCCGTGAGCGAGAGATCTGGGCCACGTGATCATTGGGCCAAGTTTTCCTCCTCCCTTCAACTGCATGTCTTCTTATACTGCAGCCCTTGTCTTGAGGCCCAGCAAGTCAAACGCAAACCTTCCTCCAGGTGGTCATCCGCGAGTCGTGCCAACTTGGTAGATTGATTGCGGATTTCTCTCCAACAAGATGTGCATGAGGCCTATTAAAGCCCAGGCTTTTTAGAGCTGATGCTTTTCCCTCAGCATTTTTGGCTGAGTTTTGGAGTGTGTTTTTCTTGTATTTTCTTTTCATCTTGCATTTTCATTTAAAATTTTGTGGGATGATTTGCAAGTTAGGCTAGACATTTTTGTAAGACTAGTGATGATCTCATGTGTGAAGTGATCCAATTAGATTTGATTTCCTTTTGTTTTGTAAATATTAAATGTTTAGTAAAGTCAAATTTTTTCATCTCATTTTTCTATTCAAATATTATGTGCCAAATTCTTTTTTTAAAATAGATTCAGTCATTTTTTAATGTAATATTGTCACATTTTATTTGATAATATTTGTTTTATAAGTCGTTTTTTTACTTTAATTTGTTACAAATAATACTTTGTCGATTTTGAATAACTTGTAACTATAATCCATTTGGTTCAACATTTGAGATTTAAGTCCCACTGAAATACAGATCATTCATTTTATTGGTTTTTGATTCCTATTTTTTCCGGTTGCTTGCTTGAGATGGAATACTTTACAAATGAGTCATAAATTGAAGATTAGAATCAGAATTGAAGAATGACACATATGAAAGATATCCTGATGTCTTGTCTCATTTTTTATTGAATTATCCTCTACTACCTAAACTTTTCTTTTTAATATTTTCTTTATTACAAAAATCCACAATAATATCTTCTATTTTTATTTTTATTTACTTATATGTCTTTTTAAGTTTATCTTCGCTTATATTATTTGGTTTTGTTGTTGTCTCCTTATGGATACGACTGTGCATATTTGGATGTTAATCGCTAAGTGTTTAAGGAAAAATGTCTGAAATTCCCCATGAACTTTGGCACTAGTGTCAATATGCCCTATAAAACTATAAAATATACCTATTGTGCCCCATAAACTTTAATATGTGTGGTCAAGGTTCCCCGTTTGTTAGTTTTCCGTTAGTTGCTCTGTTATCTTTATATAAAATGACATCTGAACTTTGCTTTTGTGTCAAAACCCATAATATTGCAATGTGTCAAAATATCTCATAATCTTTGCATTTTGGTCAAAATAACCCATGATCTTTAATATTTGTATCAAACTATCCCCTAATAGTTTGTATCAATTGCCACATTTTACCTTATTTTAAGTATCTAATATTGTTTTAATTGCATATAATTATTAACTTTTTTAAATAGGTAAATATAATATATAATATATATATATTCTAACAAGTGGTGTGCATCTTTTTTTTAACATTTTTTTTAAATTATTTTAGTTCAAGTTTATTTGGGTTATGGGTTTACTTATGCTTAACTATAGTTGATAGGACTGAGATGCAGAATTTGTATTTCAATATGATATTTACTTAGCTTACATATTTTTGAAATCATAGTCATAATAAATTTCATTTATATGGGTTTTGCTTAAATCATAATGAGGATAAGTATCGTAAATTTATTGTGACACCCATTCCTTATTATATTTATTAATTTAAAAAATGACCGGTTTGGCAATTTTTGGTACAGTATTATTAGTCTAAAAACTAAAAATTGTAATATTAGGAAATAAAATAATGAACATAAGTTGTATAGTTATTTTTTGTTTAAGAAAATCAAAATGAATGTAATTTTAATTAAAATAAGAAAATAAAAAATAATGGGTAAAAAAAAAATACACTCTCTTTTATTAAGAAAAATTAATTTTTTACCTACTCTAATTTTTGAAAAATCAACAACTCTAATTTCCTTTTGATTTGTAAATATTAAATGTTTTAGTAAATCAAATTTCTTCATCATTTTTCATTTCTATCAAATATTTTGTGCCAATTTTTTTTTTTTACATAGTTCACATGTTTTTTTTATGTAATATTGTCACATTTTATTTTGACAAGATTTGTTTATAAGTTGTTTTTTTTCTGTAATTTGGTAAAACAATACTTTGTCGATTTTAGATAACTTGTAACTATAAATCCTTTGGTTCAACATTTGAGATTTAATCCACTAAACACATTCGTTCATTTTTATTGGTTTTTTTTTCAATATTTTCCGGTTGCTTGTTTGGGTGTGATACTTGCAAATGAGATATAAATTGAAGATTAGAATTAAATTGAGAATGACATATGGAGGATTCATGATGTCTCGTCTCATTTATTTGTTGAATTTGCCCTCTACCTAAACTTCTCTTTTTCATATTTTCTTATTACAAAATCCTCAAAAATATCTTCTATTTTATTTATTTATTTATTTACCTTTTTAACATTTATCTTCGTAATATATATAGATATATATGTTTTTTTTTTGGTTGTCTCCTTATAGATACGATTGCCGTGTGTGCATATTTGGATGTTAATCGCTAAGCGTCAAGTCAAGGAAAAATGTCACAAATTCCCTAAGAACATTGTTATTAGTGTCAATATGCCCCCATGAACTATGAAATATCCTATTGTCCCCATGAACTTTAATATGTGTGTCAAGTTGTCCCATCTGTTAGTTTCCGTTAGTTTTTTATGTTATCTTTATGTCAAAATGCCCTATGAACTTTGCTTTTGATTCAAAATACCTCATAATCTTTGCATTTGTGTCAAAATACCTCATGATCTTTAATGTTTGGGTCAAAATGCCTCATGATCTTTAATGTTTGTGTCAAACTACCCCCTGATATTTGATTTGTGTCAAATTAACACGTTTATCTTATTTTAAGAAAAGTTATATTTGTTTTACCTATTCTAAAAAAGTTAATAATTATTAGGCAATTATACTATATTAGCTAATAAAAATAAAATAAATGGGATAGTTTGATACAAATATAATATCAGGGGTAGTTTGACACAATATCAAATACCAGTGAGTATTTTGACACAAATACAAAGATTAAGTGGGATTTTCGCACAAAAGCAAAGTTTGGGGACATTTTGACATTAAAGATAACAGAAAATTAATGAAAACTAACAGAGAAGATAACTTGAGACACGTGTTAAAGTTCAGGAGAATGATAAGTATAATTCATAGTTTAGAGAACATAGTGACACTAGTAACAAAGTTCAGAGGGAATTTATAAAATTTTTCCAAGCGTTAATCACTAGCCTTCTTTGTGAGAGTGTTTGACCATTATTAACTTGGAAGGCTCTTCTATCTTTTGAGGTGAAAACGATTGAGTATCAACTTTAGTAGAAGCGATGGAAAGTTTAATCTAAAGGTGGTGTTCATCTTCTTTGAGTGATTTTGTTGAACGTGTGTGGTGGCGAAAAGTGTTGGCTTCATGAGATATATTCTTCTCTTTGGAACTCTTCCCTTTTACAGCAAGATCATCCTTCGATCAGAATATATAAGGAACCATCAGAAGAAGATGATAAATGGGGAGGACTACATTGAAATGAAGTCAAGCACCAAATTGGATGTTGGTTTTACTCTTGGAGCAAACAAAAGATAATGAAAATTGGCAAAGAATTGAAAACGTGAAGAAAGACGTTCAACCAAAAGTGTGCATTAATATGGTAAGAGGCAACAATGGAAGACAATTAGGAGGAATAAGAAACTTACCGTAAATGCCCCAGGCAAACAAATGAAGTGGTTGTGAAGAAAAATAGAAACTCGTAGCTAAGAAGTTTTATTGTTAAAATATACAATAAAATAGAAGCAAAAAAGATTTGGTGTATAGTAAGCATGTAAGTGAGCAAATTCGTGAGGCAACTTCAGAAACGGAAAGTAATTGCTACCAAATTTTCCCGATTCAACATGATTCTAAGAAATGAAAGCAATTATCAAAAGATGGCAAAAAAATAAAAAAAGTTAAAAAGTCCTCGTTGTTTGACATGCAAAACTTGGAGACTGGGGACTAATGTCGGTTGGTATTTTGTCATTATACAAAATCATTTATAAAACCTCAGACTCAAGTCAATATAGGTGAAACCTACCTAATTAGAAAGTAGAAGATAACCTAGGTAGAGGTCTATCATTAATGAGAAGAAGTCCCTTAAGTAAGTAGTCTTTCTAAGGTTAGATCAGACGTTAAAAGTAGAAGTTCAAGCGTCTATAAGTGAGTAACGGCCGGCATTTAATAGGTATTTAACAAGAGAGCTCAATTGTCTACATTTAATATTTAAGACGTTAAACGTTCGAAATGATATGTTATTAATCTACCGAAGGTGAAGATTTCGTTGTAATTAAAGAGAGAATAACTTTCAAATTAGTAGGAGAATAAACTCCTTCATTTCTCTCGAATTGCAGAGGAAAATGATAAGACATGCATATTTCCAATATAACGCCTTGAGAAATTATAACCGGACTCCAGTTTTCTGTCTCGTAATGTTCGTAAGGTTCTCTTACGTTTTCTTGTATTCTTGCTTTATGTTATTGACTATTTTGTTCATTTCGATCTTGTGTTCTAGTTTAAGAATGTTCATTTGGTGTTAGATGAATTTTGTTCCTGACACAAAAGGTGTATTTTATGTGTTTTTATTTAGGGTAGAATCATTATAAGAGATATTATGATTGGTTGGAGAATAGAAGAGAACCAAAAAAAATCTTTATTTAGGAGAATTCAATTGTTACGTCTATATATGATCTAATGGAGCCATATTTAGGGTGTTGAGGTCATGATCTGCCCCGACCACAAAGGTACCACTTTCGTACTACTCTCGGTAATGGAAAGCATTCCCGTCTACTCGGAATCGGGTCGGGAACCCGACTCCGATTGACCAGGAGTGATTTATCCCGACCAACTCTTGCCGTCTCCCAAAACGAACCACATACTTGGGTAAGGTTGTGCTCTGAGCACCCTAACCCAGGATTAAACCTCAGACTGACCATTAGTCTTCCGGACCCTATCCATCCACCTGCCACCTTACGGCTCAAAGGCCCTTGTCCCCTGTACCCTCAGCTACACGCGCCGCCCCCTACTACTAACAAGCACATCACATCGCCACTTTGCCGCCACATATCCTGGCAGAACCTGCCCCTGCAGGCGCAGGGGACAGAGGCGCCGGCGACAACCACCTTCATGTCCCCTGCGCTGGATCGGGCCCCACGTGACGCCAATCCATTGGGGCCGGTAAGCCCCTGCAAGCCTAGAGCCCTAGCCACCCATCGGGTAACCTAGGCAGCCGACCCGACCGGGTTGCCCCGAGCACCCGGACCCGGGGAAGGCGCCTATAAGTAGAGGGTAAAACTCACAAATCCAGGTATGGTCAGTTTTCCTTGCCAAAACTCTGCCTCTCCCTTCGCTCATCAGTTCCCCGACTGACTTAAGCATTGGAGTGTCCACTACAGACACCACAAACACCGGTATCCCAATCACCCCGAGATGCTTTCCTTTTGCAGGTGATCGATGACGGAGCGACTGGCCAGTCCTGACCGGACTACCCGATCACCACACTGGGTGTTGGTGCCGAGGCATTTTCGGCATCAACAAAGGGGATAAATATTTCATTCGTATTCTTAAATGGTCAAGTATTTATCACTATTTGAATTGCATTTTGAATATTTATTTCCGAACAACCATTTGAATGGTCATTCCAAATAAAATTGCACAATTGTTTCAAATGGTTGAAACAAACGTGGCTTAACACATTTAAGCTTATTTTGGGGTTCTTAACTTTGTTTTTATGTGCATTTTAACGTTTTGGAGGATGTCATCCAATAAAAGCTGAAGGCAGATTATGTTTGGAGTAAGTCGAGAACGAAGGTGAGGCATCAAAGCTTAGAGTAGGACGTGAGTCTAGAGGCAACACAAGAGGACTTGGAGTAGGGCCGTGGATACAAAGACGAATTGAAATAGAAGAAATAGTGGATTAAGCTTTGGTAGAATTTTGAAGCAAACTCTTAATATGCTCAAAATTCTTCTACATGCTTTTATACTCAAAATGTACCCGGAAACATTCTAAATCGTGGTTGAATGTTTGCTAATTTCTGTTGGCAAATGGACATGTAATCTAATTTTAAGATTTGACTTTTTAATGCATAGTTCTTTTCTTTGCTTATGTTATTATAAGTGCAATTTTCATTTTAAAAGGAAAATAAAAAAATGAGCGGTCATTTACTTTACTTTTCAATTTATTATCTTTCTCATTATTATTATTATTATTTTTGAAATTGGGCTGAGTTTACGAAGTTTGCCAAGTCGGCATTAATCCAGTTACCTTTTCACAACGTTTATCTTGACCTTTTCCAGTGGTGGGTAGTTGACCAGCTCCCGTAGCTCTGGCTGCACACCAATCCATCAATAGCACTGCACTTCATTTGAAAACTATTAGAAATTAAAGATTAGTTGCTAATAAGTAAATTTGACAGCTAATTAGTTTGTGGAATGTAATTAAAACTTCATCAATTAAGCTTTCACAGCCGTAAAGTTGCTTTTACTGACTTCCCGTTTTTGTATAACAATTACAATTCTAATTGTAACAATTTTTTTTAGTGTAAATCCTATACAACCCCACGGGCTTCTCACTCCGTTCATGTGGCGGTTATAGGATAACTCCAGCAACTGATGCGTGGCCCCCACAGTCAGTGGATGCAGGTCCATTTTTTTTTTCACTTAAAATTAAAAATAAAAAAAAAAAGTCATTTTTTCTTGTTTATCATTTAATATTTGTGTCAGTTCATTATTTATTCCATTATACCTCTCTTTTTCCCTGCTATTGGTTTATCTTCCTACAGAACTACTCAATTTACCAATCATCCAAACTCAGATTTTTATTTTTATTTTTTTTTCCTCCGGCGAGAAGCATTTCTCATATATGGTTGGGCACCATACATAGACAACCAAACACATTCATCAGAGAGAAGAAGAAGAAGAAAAAAAAAAAAAAAAAGGTGAACACATTATAAAGTGTGAGACATAAACTCACAAGAAAAAAAAAAAAAAAAAGCACATTCCAACCAGAACAACGAAAAGCCAAGGCCGCCGAATCAAACCAAAATAACCAAAAAAAAATTTTTGCTTAAAAAAAAAAAAAAGAACAAGCATGCTAGGAGGAAGAAGAGAAACTCTGCGGTCAAATTTTTGGGATCAACTTCTTTTCTATTTATATTTTTACACAACTTGGAGATCAACTTGAACAATAGTGAATAATTGCCAAAAGTTCAGAGCAAAAAAATAAAGTTCAAAGTTCTTCTGTGAGCGATTACAGAGGAGAGGGAGACTGTAGAGTGTTAGAGTGATTGATGATGGAAGAAAATAAGAGACAAGATGGTTTGACAAGGAGAGGAAGTTTGAAAGTTCTTCAACACACTCTTTTTTGTCCTTTTTTTTTTATCTTTTTTTTTATTTTTTATTTTAGAGTGATTGACATGAATAATCCCTAATCTCTGTTAAAGGTGAATGTTTGGTTCATGTTTTTTTTTTCTTTTTTTTTGTTGAGATAATTCTGAATTCCTTTTTTTTTTTACCATTACAGTAATTTCCGTCCAAAACCGTTAAAATAAATCATATCAATATATGTGATTTAATTTATGAGGATAGTTTAGTAATTTAACAATAATTAATCTAACAAAATAAAATAATTATAAAAAACTAATTTTTCTCTCTCCTCCCTCTCTCGTTCTCTCTCTCTCTCCATTCTAAAAACCTTATCCACGACAGGGGAAGGGGCCACGATTGAGAAAAGGTCGGGGGGAGGGGGCGTGAAACACAGAGCACGGCGGCACCATTGGGGGTAGGAGAGAGAGGAAGGGAGGGAGATGGCGCCGCGGAGGGGGGGAAGAGGATCCGAACCCAGGTCGCAGCACCAGCAGGGGGGCAAAACCCAGATCGCGTTCCAGCTCCAGCTCGGCTCTGACGTCGGTGTTGGATCTGAGGGGTGGGGGGTCGGAGATGGAGGGAGGGGAGGGGAGGGGAGAGAGAAGAGGTCTCTCCTCTTTTTTTTTTTTTTTTTTTTAATATGAATATGAGTATTTTTAATCTTTTAGGGGTATTTTCTTTCAAAAGTACAAAACATTCTTCTCATGTGATCATTCCGTGAGTTTTTTAATGAAACCAGACTGAAATGATTGAAATGACCAAAAAATAAGAGTTCATGATTATCTAAATAAAATAAATAAATAAATAACATGTATTAAACTATCACTTTTAAAAGAGTTTAGGGAGTATTTGAGTCAATTACTCTTTCTTTTATTTCAAATTGAATATTTAAAGCATAATAAATAATCATAAAGTTAGTGGAGCCCATGCCACATAGGACCGAGGTTTTTAAATTTATGTGAAAAAAGTGGACCTGCATCCAGTGACTGTGGGGCCACGCATCAGTGCTGGAGTTTTCCTATAACTGCCAAGTGGGACTGGTGAGAACCCCGTGGGGTTGTATAGGATTGCTCTTTTTGTTTTGTTTTGTTTTTTGTTTTTTTTTTTTTTAATGTTAATAGTAACAATCGGGATCAAAACATTTAAACAAAAATATTTGAATTATCATTCAAAATATTTAGATATTCATAATTTGAATGAAACAATTTAAAATGAAAATATTTAAATGTGTATTTGAAAAATATTAAAAACAATTATTTGAGTTTAAAAAAAGAACCAGATAATTAAAATACGAAAAATATTAGGAAAAAAAAAAAACATAAAAAAATGTTTACAAATGGGAATAAAAATGGGAATGTTGCATTATAGAGAATAAAGTAAATAGAGTAAAATTTAAGAGAAGGTAGACTTTGAACTAAATGACATATGTATTACCACTCTAATGCTGTATTTCAAATGTTGGGAGTCAAATACCTTTTTAAATGATACATTTCAATGAAAAATCTTAAACGTAAGGTTATAAATGAAACATTTGAAATATTAAGAGCAGACAAATATTTAAATGTATAGGAAAAATGGGTAATTTACCCAATAGAATTTTTAAAAAATTTTCTTAAGATCATACTAATTCATGTGTCATATACATTAAACTATTCTACAATCTACGTACCTTGAGAGAAGACAACAGGAATGCCGGAGGATGTAATCAAAGAGAGCTTCAACCAACTAGCCTTCTTTACTATTCTCTAATTCTCGGACGATAGAGTAAGTGGGCACTCAGTCTCGCGATCGGTATTCGTTTGCGACTCTCTCCTTCCAACCACCCAAAACTCTTGCAGGTTATTATTATTTTTAATGAGAGAATAATAATAAACTTGCTCACCTTAGAGTCTATGGTCTAAATAAAATAAGAGCCCCTATGGTCTTATTTATAGTAAATGAGCTGGGTAGAATTTGAATTCGAATAAGACACATGAAAAAGATTTTTCTCTCTCCCCATTCCCTAATCTATGTCTTCCTTTTGCTCGGGAGATAGAAAAATCGCCCACAATATGTCTAGAAAATTCAAAATTTGATTCAAATTTTTATCTCCAATTATTTTATAATTTTATCTCTACGGATAATTTCCATAACTCCAATTTAAATTCAAAATAAAATCATGACAACTTTATTTAAATTAAATAATTATGTAATAATTATCCAAATAAAATCAATAAGGAGAATATTTTTTCATTTCCTTATCCTCATAAAAAAACGCCTAACACAAGGTAGACTAGACTAGATTTTGTTTCAATTTCAAATCTAAATTGGATAATTAACCATTTTTAATTTAAAATTTATTTATTTAAATACAGATTATCTAGATATTTAAATTAATTATCCAAATAATTAATTTATTCATATCTCTTAATTTAAATGAATCTCATATTTATCACAAAAGATAAATATAATTAATTTAAATTTCAAATCTTATCTTCAAATAAATATTAGCCAACTAAACATTTATCAAATTAATTAAATGAACAAAATTCTCATTCTACCCTTAGTAGAAAAACGCCTACACCTTGTGGGAGATGTTTCCAGATTTTCTCTTCACTAAGTCCAATAATTAAAGTCATAATAAATATCCCAATTGATTACCATCTGTTAAGAAATTATAATGAGCTAGTAAATGGAACAATTGAACATATATAATATGTGCTCTAATAATCTATGTAATTAATTATTCTATAATTATTAGTTCAGATTCACACCACCATAAATCTGAAACTGCACTCTTAATTATATACCGTACTACATAAGCCAATGTATAAGCCGCAGTCCAATGACCTTGTCATATATGCAAACACCCTCATATGATATCCATGATCACTAAAGTCAAAGTACATTCAACCTTTTGATCACGCTATCTTAAAGACTTATTATACATCCAATAGGAAAATGATTATTCACCCAAAGTAAATAATTAGTCATTTGCCAAGCAAATGACCGATGCCTCTTTCATTTTCACATCCTGTATAATGCCCACTTAAGAGCATAAACATTTACTTTTTATAGGAGCTATGATTCCATATTTATAAGCAAAGCTCACATCGAATATAAGTCATGTACCTAACGAACTAGTCTAATAGCTTACTACTCTGAGACGCTTTAGCCTTTAGAACATCAAAGTACACAAGTCATAAACATAAAGTCATTTACTTACTCAGGATTAAGGAATTGCATAATGAACGTCAAAAGTGAATTAATCTAATAAAGCTGACTTATAGATTAATTACACTTTCGCCCAGTACAATATATCTATGTCTCTACTTGGGAGTCGGCACGCTCCAGATGGTCAAGACAAACCATCTCCCTAATTGGCTTTAGACAAACATAATAGTCTTCATGTCACGCCCCGACTTACACCATCTACGTAGGGGAACGACTACGTAGACGTGGGCCGGGTCGTCACCTTACTTATATACTTAAATTAAACTTGCGGAAAATTTGGGAAAGATTTTTTTTTTTTTTTTTTTATAACTTATTCAACTGACTGGTAGGTACTTCCTAGAGTACCGAACTTTCAAACCTTCCTTGAAGGCCATCTAAATCATGTTGTAGACCGAACCCGAACTAAGGTGGGTTGGTACCACAAGAGGCAACTTGCTTGCCTTATATAAACTTTGTCACCCATACTTAAAACGTCATGAAAATATGAAAACCCTTTTCATTACAACATATTTTATAGAGTATATCTATATATATATATTTTTTTTGTTTTTTAAAAGCCGTGGCAGTGTCCATCCCACATTTCACAGTCCCGCAGAACCAGCCCTCCACAGTATTACATCAGAGTTTGCTGGCAGGTTGCTTACCTACAGCATAGACGTAAGACGTGAGCTTTCGCTCAGCAAGTACAACTATCACATCCGCGACACAAAACATATCATTGTGCATGAACCAATTATAATTTCTTATGAATCAATTATAATCTCTTATGAATCAATTATGGATTCATAACTTAATTTAGTTCTATTCCTTTACATAACATGTGTGCTCGTACCGTGGTACATAGCCAAGGAATGGTTGAAGGTGGCAGTCCGTTTTAACTCAACCATGAAACACAAAGTTTAACATGGAGTAGTTTAGGTAGCCTTCCAATCCAACTCAAACCATGAACCATACCATTTAAATCCGCCTTTGTGGCAAGTCGGCACGACACAACATCCTACTTGTCTTGTTCTTACTAAGTAATTTAATATTAGTGAACATGCTTCATGATGTCACAATATTATAACATAATCAACATTAGTCAAAACATGGCCTTTTGAAAACATGGCATTTTTGTAAACATGGCATTTTTGAAAACATGGCATTGCATGTCATAACATAACTAGCATATCATAGCCATAGCATAGCATAACACATTATCACATATCAGCACATTACATCAGCAACAAAGGGCCTATGCTGTAGGCGGAGTTGTACTTACCTCTCTCGTTATGTCCTACGTAGTGCTGCTTCTCCTCTGGTTACAGCTGCAGGTTTCCTCCTGCTAGTTGAAGGACATAGGTAAGGGTCTAATTAGTATTGTGGAATGTTGGGGATCTAACCAACATGTCTACATATTCCTAGTTGTATGTCCCCGATACTAGATGTCTTACTGGGTACAAATAGTAACCTATACCTTAGCCCAGTTTGTTAATCTTGGTGTCCTTTAGGGTTATCTTGACTAACCCTTAAGGTTATACTAAAATCCACATGTTAGTCAACCAAAGTCAACTATGGTCAACAATGGTCAACTTCGGTCAACTATGGTCAACCGTTGTTAGGTCAACCTTGGGCTTTGGGCTTGACCCAGTAACTCGGGTATAACTCCCGGTTACCTTTCGTAAACTAATCGCTTGCTATACTCCAACTTGAAAAATTCATTTTCCCTTACTTGGAAAATTTAGGGAAATTAATCCCAAAACTTCATAAAAATCCTTTACTTAAATCGTAAAAATCCAACTCTTGGATTAGTGCTTTTATAAAATCATTTGAGGTTGAAAACTGCCCTTGGAACAGTTTTCCATAATCGAAAACAATAGTTTGTAGTAAAAAAAATAGTTTTCTAAAGACATTGGAAAGGCTAGTGGTGCAGGAATTTTCGGATTCCCTGCGCACCCTTCGAAAAGCGACCCCAGTTTAAAAATCGGTTCGTAATCTGAAAAAGTTTTCTTCATGAAAGTTGTAGCTCTCGAAAAATACTAAACTTTCGTGTTTTACAAAATTCCAATTCAGCCTAGATTCGTCCCAGTTTTTGTTTGAAACTGGCTGATCCCGAAAAACTGAGTGAAAACTGGGTCTGGGGATCAGCCACGGGTTTTTGGGGTAAACGGAGGCCATTGGGCCTTATTTTTGAAAACGGTACACGTATCCCCCTAAAAAAAATCGTTCCGAACAACTTTCGTGTTTAAGTTTCTCCAAATTCGCCCTCTAAGGGCCTCAAATTTCCCTTTTCCCGAAACTGGTCAGTTTTACCCGAAATGGCAGTTTTCGGTTTTAAGTTCGTTTTACGTAAATTTTACGTGCACACTACCTCGAACGGCTTCGGCCGTGAGCCTACGACGACCTGCAGTGCTTCTAACGTAACACATGCAGTCATATATCATTTAACATCTTCATGCAAAGCAAAACCCTTGGGTGTTCTTGCACCAAACCAGGGTTTGCAAAACGTTTGATTTGCACCACCATACATCAATCAAACACAACCCTACAATCCTAATTAGGGCAGAAAATTAATTGAGCTTATGCTCATACAAATCAAGCTTGAAATACATTTTAATTTCCCAAATGAAATTTAAATAAAACACTTAGGGTAGAGGATTTATACCTTCCCTTGGCTGCCAACAAGTCCGGATTTCCCCTCCAATTGGGGTTCCAATTTTCGGCCTCTCCCACATGAAAATACACAAAATTTGAATCAAAACCTAATTAAAGAACTAGAGGGTTTAGGGGTTTAGGAGGATTGGATCTTACCTTTACTTCTTGAGATTAGATCTAACTTTGGATCTAAACTTTTTCTTCTAACTCCTTGCTCAAGAAAATCTGGTTTCCCCTCTATGGAATTTCTCTCCAAATTTTCGGCCTCCACACCTTCCTTTCTCTTCCTTTCTTTCTAGCTTTTTCTTCTAATTTTTTTTCTAGCTTTTTGCTCAAGAAAACCGACCAACACATGGTCTTTCTTCTCCCTTGAAGTTCGGCTTCTAGTGGAAGGAAAAAAAGGAGAATGAAAAGCTAAAGTTTTTCCTAATTACATCTAAGGGTTTACTTGCTCAACAAGCCCCCCTTAGGTGATGTGGTGTGGCCTTATTGGCTAGCCATTCCCTTGGAGAACAAGGGAAGACTTCTTTCCCTAAAATCCAATGAGGATTTGATGAGGTGGTCCCCCCCCTAGATGATGTGGTCGGCCATGAAGACTAAGGATGCAAGTGCTTGCTCAACAAGCCAAGCTTGCATCACCTAGCCTATGTCACCTTGGTGACATCATCCCAAACAAATTCCCTTGCCTTTAAGGCTTCAAGGACCGCCTTTGCATGTGGGAGCCAAAAATTGGCTTGCTCCACAAGCCTTTCTAAAACATACACTTGTCACCATGCTATCAAGCCATGTGTGAACCAAAATTGGCTTGCTCACCAAGCTTCTTGATTGCTTATCTCACCCTTGCTTGCCTAAGCATGCTTACCTAAGCACATTTCCTTGTTCTCCAAGGATGAAGAACCGACCATGAGGTGCCATGTGGACCAAAAATTGGCTTGTTCAACAAGCTTTGTTTGCCTTGTTCACCAAGCTACCCAATGTAACCGATCAATGTAACCGGCCATTGGCTTAGTTCAACTCTAGTTGGAAACTTGGTTAGGAATATCCATAAATTTCATAATTCAAAAATTACAAAATTGCACTTTAATCCTTAATGACAAAATATTTGCACTTTAGTCCCTGTGAGGTGGACAGTGTTGGTGGAGCCACTTGGCTTCAATTCCATACCTAATGGTCACTAAATTCCCAAAAATCCTTAATATAGGGTTTCAGTCCATTTCCCTACTAACTTAATCAATACTAATACTGTTTTTCACTTAAAACAGTACTGTTTTACTAAATTGCAGTCCGGAGTTCATCTTCGTAAAATTGGACTGTGTATGGATTTTTCTTCTTAGAACTTGAAACTGCTAAATCCCCATTGCTCCAAATATTATTCACGATTATTCTAGAGCGATCTCATACCTTGACTTTTGGTCAACTTTGACTATCTTGGTCAAACTTTGACCATCATGAAATCATGAAATTTCAACACGTCATTTTCCTTAAAATGCCTTATACTGGCCTAAGTAATCCATCGTTGAGTCTCGTTACTAGTTAAATGAGAACTCAAACTTATACTGCTATTCCATTCCAACCACGATCTAGACTTAGGTTTTCCTTGTTCAAAGGAAATCTAGAGTCATAAAAATTCGGGTTATCACACTTCATGTGAGTTAGATGATCAATATAACCCCATAGACTATGGATTATAGATTTAGACTACTTATTTTAGAACGTTGTCTTCTCGCATACAAAAATTCATTACATGCAACATTCTAACAGTTTAAACACCAAGTAGTCAATGAGCCATGATAACTCTAGGAATTAGAGTTATCTTAGGCACTTTTAGACTTGAATTTAGTTGGTTTAGAGAGTATTTGTGTTAGTTTCAAGCATATTTTCCCTTGTTTCATGTTTGTGTGAATTTTTTATCTTGGGTTTAGTATTTGGTTGAAATCATGACAAATGTGAAGAAAATAATGATCAAATGAGGGCTGATGTGTGTTTTAATTCATGTGTGAATTGTAGAAAAAAAAATGGAAGAATTTGATCCGAAATGTAGCAATTCTCACAGCAATCCTTATAGCAAACTGTAGCAGAAGCAGACAAGAAACACCAGCTGGCATTATTTTGAAAGAGAAAAAAGAAGAATACAGCTCATATGTGTGGGGACCATTTTTCTACCTCAGCTGGGAGGTCACGTGAGCCTTGGTTGATGCCCTAAAAGGTTAGTACAATCGGAGGCAGCCGTATTGGTTGAAGGAGAGTTGAAAAATAGGGAAATTTGGAGAGTACAAAGAAAAAAGGGGAAAGAGTTCAGGAAGAGTGAGCTCGGTAGATTTCCTTCATTTTTCAGAGAGTGCGCTGAGAAGAAGAAGGAAAGGACGAGAAGGACACATCTAGTGACTTGGAGTTTTTCTCTTGCTACTCTTTCCTTGATTTATTTCTTGATTTTCATTTTCTGTTGAACAATGAATTATTTTTTTTACTATTCATTATTATAGATCAAAATTGCTTTCTTTTACATTATTCTTTTTTTTTTTTTTTTACTTTGTTAAATCTTATGAATATTTTGTTTAAACTATCATACTCAAATATTTTCTGTTGATGAAAATTTCCCCCACATTTTTGTCCAATAATGATGATTTCAAGCCCCACAATATTTTTGTCACTGAAGGAATGGACAAAATGATTGAAAGCTCATTGCTTAGGTGGCGTTTGTTCAACCATTTTATCAAAATGGGACATATTCCATCTAGATGGTTTTTTTAAATATGTGTTTGGTTTTTCACCATCTCAAATACTCTATTTGAATTACCCATTTTCAAATGGGGTCCCTAAATGAAAATAAACATCATCTCAACTATATATTTCATTTGAAATAATACAATTTTTTTCATTTCAAATGACAATTTTCAACAACTATCGAATCATGAATCCAAATACTTTCATCCAAAAGTCCATTTCTAAATGCTACATTCAAATGTCTATTTAAATGACAATCCAAATGTTCACATCTCAAATATTTCTATCTAAATGTTTCCTTTCTAATGTAAAAATCTAGATGACTTTCTCAAAGGCACAATTAGATTCTCACTTAATAAGAGGTCTCGGATTTGAGTCCCTACGTTATCTTGGGTATTTATGGAGAAAACAAATTGTTAAAACCACAGCACACTAGAAGTTCTTCAAACTTAAAAATTCATACAACCAGATCACAAACCTAGAACAAACATTAACACTCAAAACCCAGAAATCGAATCAATAACACCATGAATAGAGAATTGAGCTTCTTGTATTGCATGAAAGACTTTTTGAAAGATACACCATCTTTTCAGCTATTCTTCCTAGATCTTTACAAAAGAATCTCTTTCTTAGTCTCTCTCTCATACAGACAAGTCTATTTTCTCTGTCTAAAACTCTAAAAGAAAAACAAAACTGATTAACTAGCCGTTACAACTAACTCAGAGAATATAGAGGAATATTTTCTAATAACTATCCTACTACAAAACAACACCTAACCACTTGGCTTCACAATACAAGATAAAACGACCTGTCACTTCATCAAATGGCAGTCAACTCTAACAATTCTCCACCTTGACTATTGTTCCAAGTGACTAGAGTCTCCTCACATGGGTCTTCAACTCAAACTACAGACTTTGACACCTATCAGCTCCATTAAATGCTTGAACTTTCCCAATGGCAATGACTTAGTTATCATATATGCTAGGTTTTCTTCTATAGCAATCTTTTCTACTTTGATGTCTCTTTTGGCCAACACATCGCTGAGAAAATGAAGCTTCACATCTATGTATCTAGTACGCTCAGGGAACATTTGATTCTTTGACAATTGTATTGCACTCTGGCTGTCACAAAAGATTGTTGCAACTTGAGACTGAACCCTTTATTCCTCCAATAGCCCCATCATCCAAATGGCCTCCTTTACTACCTCAGTTAAGGCAATATATTCAGCTTTTGTTGTAGAAAGTGCTACCACTGGTTATAGTGTGGCCTTCCAGCTTACAGTACACCTATAAACTTGAAATACATAACCAGTCAATGATCTTCTGTGATTAAAGTCACCAGCAAAATCAGAATCCATGAAACCAATGACAACTATTTCATTGTCATTGCACCCACTATAGACAAGTCTAACATCCTTAGAGCCCTATAAATACCCCATGATCTATATTACACCTCTCCAATGCTCCTTTCCCGGCCGAGCTATATATCTAATTCCCACGCTAACTGAATGAGCTAGATTTGGCCCTGTATAGACCATTGAATACAGGAGGCTCCCAACAACACTTGAGTATGGGACTTTTTCCATTTAAGCTCTTATTGCATCAGTGGAGGGACAATCAAGAGCTAATAATCTAAAATGTTGAGCCAGGGGCGTTGACACAGTCTTTGAATTTGGCATTCCAAACCAGTCCACCACTTTGCTCACATAGTTTTGTTGTTGCAAACATAGTAGCATCCTTTCTCTCTGCCTTAATATCTCCATCCCTAGTATCTTTCTTGCAGGACCCGAATTCTTCATCTCAAAAATTGACTGAAGCTGATCTTTAACCTATTAGCAGATCGTCTACATACAGTAACAAGTAAGCATGTTTTCCACTATACAAACGTTTGAAATAGACACAGTGATCATATTCACATCTATTAAAACCATTTTTGAGAATGAATTCTTAAAATTTCTTGTACCATTGACGTGGGGATTGTTTGAGACCATAGAGAGACTTCTTGAGTAAATAGACATGATTCTCCTTTCCCTTGACCTGAAATCCTTCTGGCTGTTGCATATAGATCTCTTCCTCAAGCTTACCATGCAAGAAGGCTATTTTAACATCTAACTGTTCCAATTCCAAATTAAACTTGGTTGTCAGGGCTAGAAATATCCTAATGGATGTGTGTTTAACCACTGGTGAGAAAAACTCAGTGAAATCCATTCCCTCATTTTTTGTAAACCCCTTTGCAACCAGCCTTGCCTTGTATCTAAGCTTTTCCACTCCTGAAATTCCTTCCTTGTACTTGTAGATCCATTTGCAGCCCACCAACTTCTGTTTATTAGGACATTTCACAAGAACCTAGGTATCGTTATTCTCCAAAGACGCCATTTCATCCTCCATTGCCTCTATCTACTTTTGCTTGTTTGAACAATTCATAGCTTCTTGAAAGCTAGATGGTTCATGTTCATCCAATCTCTCAGCAGACAGCAGAGCAAAAGCTATAAGGTTAGCATATCCGTACCTATTTGGTGGCCTAACATCCCTTATCGGTATGTCCCTAACAAGAGTGTACGAGTCAAGTGAACCTTGTTGTGAGTCTGATTCCTGAGCTTCCACCTGCTCACCCAAATGCTTATCTTCAATTGTTCTGATAAGCTCCATCTTAATTTTAAATTCATCTTCTCTTGACTGGCCTGGTTCTTTTTTAGATCGTTGTGTTGGTTTCTTTAGAAATTCTGATTCTCTGAATGCTACATCCCTACTAATTATCACCTTAGCACCAGTTTGATCAAGGCTCCATAACACACCTTCTGGGTATCCCAGAAAATTGCACTTATTGGCTCCTGGGGTCAAGTTTACCTTGCTTTACATGAGCATAGGCTATGCACCCAAAAACCCTTAAATGATCATAGTGTGAAGGATGACTAGTCCACTTTTCTTCTGATGTAGCAAGCTCTATGGCTATAGAAGGACATCTATTAATCAAATAAGCAGTTGTTTTTATTGCATTTGCCCAGAACGTATTGGGTAGTCCAGCATTTGACAATATTGATCTGACCCTCTCCAGTATAGTCTTGTTGAACCTTTTTGCTAGGCCATTTTGTTGTAATGTCCCTATCACTGTATGATGCTTTGTTATACACACTGTCTGTAAAAGTTATGAAACTCATTCTCACATAACTCTAGCCCATTGTTTGTCCTGAGATTCTTCACTTTCTTCCCTGTCTGATTCTCAACTAGAGTTTTCCAGTCTCTGAAAGTAGCCAGAGCATCATTCTTGTTCTTGAGCAGAAACACTCATACCTTTCTCGAGTAATTATTTATGATGGACATAAAGTACTTAGCTCCACCATGAGACAAAACCATAGAAGTTCCCCACAAATCCGAGTGAACATAGTCAAGAATGCCTTTAGTCACATGCAAGTCTATTAAGAATTTCAGCCTCTATGCCTTCCCATAAACACAATGCTTGCAAAACTCCATTCTTCCTTACCTTATCACCTTTAAAAAAGCCTGTCTTGCTTAGGTTGCAACTCTCCATCACTAACACATCTTAGCCACTTGTGCCATAGGGTTGCTAGGTCTTGAGCCTTATCGCCTACTGTTGAAACAGAAGCTGTTAAGGTCTCTCCTTGCAGAACATATAGTCCATTGTCTCTTACCCCTATTTAACACCACCATTGAACCCTTGAAGAATTTTATGAGACCATTATCTGCTTTGAAACTATACCCCTCAGCATCAAACATTCCCAGTGAAATAAGATTTCGCTTTAACTCAGGAACATGTCTAACCTGAGATAGCTTGTAATCACAGCCAGTTGAAGAATGAATCACCACTGCTCCTATTCTAATGACCTTACAAGCTTTATTGTTGCCAAGCTGAACATGCCTTCATTCAACTTTCTTGTAATCTTGGATCCATTCTTGATTTATGGTCATATGAAAAGTACACCCATAATTAAGAATTTATACGTTCCTTGGATTCTTCTCAGAAATCATGAGAGCCTCTGCACTTTAATAGCCATCAAGCACAACATCTGTATCTCCAGACTCAGATACAGAATCATTTGACTTCTTCTTCCGATCTGGGCAATCCTTCTTGAAGTGGCCTTCTTTATGGCAGTGATAACATTTCTTCTTCCCCTTTGACTTCGATATGGACCTGTTGCTATTGTTGTTTCCTTTCCAATCCCTTTTCTCTGGTATTCCACGAACAGACAAGCCTTCACTAGACCCATTCGAAACAAATTTTTTATTACTATCCATCTTCCTCTTTAACTCTTTAGACATAACTGTGGTTTGAACTTTTTCAAGGGACAAGTTCTCATGCCCAATGATTAGAGTATTTGACAGATTCTTATAAGCAGTCGGGAGAGATCTGAGAAACAATAGTGCATGATATTCATCCTCTCCCTTGATCTCAATGTTCTCAAGATCCAGAATGATTTTGTCGAACTCATCCATGTGATCCTCCATTGACTTTCCAGGCAACATCTTGAAAGTGTAGAGTTTCTTCTTTAAGTAAAGACAATTTGCCAGGGACTTTGTCATGTACAAATTTTCAAGCTTCAACCAAATTGCCACTGCAGATTTCTCCTTGGAACTTCTTGAAGAACGCAATCCCCCAAACACAGAATAATTAGGGCACTATGGGCTTTATCAAGAATATCCTCATTCTCCTTGTCGGACAGAGAAGTGAGAAGATTCTTTTCTTCGACAAGGGATTTTTCGAATCCCAGTTGAACCAGCAAAGTTCGCATCTTTAACCTCCATAATGCAAAGTCATTTCCTCCTATAAAGTTCTCTATATCGAACTTCATAGATCCCATCATCTTTCTTAGAGCTCTGATGCCAACTGCTAAAACCACAACACTCCAGAAGTTCTTCAAATTCAGAAATTCACACAACCTGATCACAAACCCATAATGAACATTAACACTCAAGAAATCGAACCAAGAACACCATGACCAGAGTATTGAGCTTCTTGTATTGCACGAAAGACTTTCTGAAAGATACACCCTCTTTTCACCTATTCTTCCTAAGTCTTTACAGAAGAATCTCTCTCTTAGTTTCTCTTTCTCTCTTTCTGTCACAAGAAAGTCTTTTTTCTCTTGCTAAAACTATAAAAGAAAAAACAAACTGATTAACTAGCCGTTACATCTAACTCATATAGTATAAAGGAATATTCTCTAACAACTATCCTACTACAAAATGACACCTAACCACTTGCCTTCACAATAAAAGATAAAACGACCTGTTACTTCATCCAAACGACAATCAGCTCTAACAATTATCCACCTTGACTGTTGTTCCAAGTGACTAGAGTCTCCTCACATGAGTCTTTAACTCAAACTACAGACTTTGACAC
This sequence comes from Ficus carica, assembly GCA_009761775.1. Lineage (NCBI taxonomy): Eukaryota > Viridiplantae > Streptophyta > Magnoliopsida > Rosales > Moraceae > Ficus > Ficus carica. Next base: position 5,048,459 of record CM019746.1, read on the forward strand.
CTATTAGCTCCATAAAATACTTGAACTTTCCGATGGCAATGACTTAGTTATCTTATCTACTGGGTTTTCTTCTGTAGCAACCTTCACTACTTTGATGTCTCCTTTGGCCAACCCATCTCTGAGAAAATGAATCTTCACATCTATGTGTTTAGTACACTCATGGAACATTTGATTCTTTGACAAATGTATTGTACTCTAGCTGTCACAAAAGACTATTGCAGCCTGATAATGAACCCCTAATTCCTCCAACAACCCTTTCATCCAAAAGGCCTTCTTTACTACCTCAGTCAAGGCAATATTTTCAACCTCTGTTGAAGAAAGTGCTACCACTAGAATATAATAAACCCAATTTAGTTGTTCCATGAAGATAACAAAATATATATTTAACTCCCTTCCAGTGTCTTTGAGTCGGTGCAACACTGTATTTTGCTAGCAAATTCTCAGAAAAATCAATATCAGGTCGTGTACAATTAGCTAGATTCATAAGGGCACCAATTGCACTCAAATATGGTACATCAGGACCAATAATTTATTCGTTATCTTCTTTAGGACGAAAATGATCCTTTTTCACATCAAGTGATCACATTACCATTGGGGTACTCAATATATGGGTCTTTTCCATGTAGAAATGGTTAAAGATCTTTTCTTTGTTGGTTTCTTGATGGAAAAATATTCCATCTGACAAATGCTCGATCTACAGGCCGAGCCAAAATTTTGTTTTTCTGAGATCTTTCATCTCGAATTTTTGCTTTAAGTATGCTACTATTTTAGCAACCTATTCATGAGTCCCATTAATATTTAAGTCATCAACATATACAACAATGATAGCAAATCCATATTTTGATTTCTTAATAAAAACGCATGGACATATAGGATTATTACAAACCCTTCCTTTAAAAGATATTTGCTAAGGTGATTGTGCCACATGCGTCCAGATTGTTTCAATCCATACAAAGATCTTTGTAATTTAATTGAACTCATTTCCCGGGATATTAAACTGGATGCTTCAGGCATCTTAAATCCTTTAGGGATCTTCATATAAATATCGCCATCTAGTGATCCATATAAGTATGCGGTTACCACATCCATTAGATGCATATCAAGTCCGTCAGAGACTGTCAGGTTAATAAAATATCTAAATGTTATTGCATCCACCACAAGATAATATGTCTCATCATAATCAATATGTAGTCTTTGCAAAAAGGCTTGTGCTACAAGTTGTGCTTTATATCTCACGATTTCATTTTTCTCATTACGTTTGCAAACAAAAACCCATTTGTACCCTACGGGTTTATCCCCTTTAGGTGTTTGGACAATAGGTTTGAATACTTCTCGTTTCGCAAGTGAACTTAATTATGTCTGAATTGCTTTTTTCCATTCTGGCCAATCTTGTCTTTATCGACATTTTTCAGCGGATTTTGGTTCACGATTCTCACTTTTGTTCATAACGTCAAGCGCTATTTCATACGCAAATATATTATCAACAACAATTTTATCACAGTTTCATTATTTTCTTGTACTGACATAATTTATGGAGATCTCAACATTTTCAATATCTTCAGGTACCTGGACCACTTCTCGAGTCATATATTTGTTTGTGTCAGTCATTTGTTTTGGCAATATGGTCTCTTCAAGAGCACTAATCTCTTCAGGAGTGCCAATTTGTTTAGCTTTCATTTTTCTCTTCTATGGATTTTTATCTTTGGAACTAATTGGTCTACCATACTTCAGACATGCCTTAGACTCATTTGCTGTTGTATTTTCAATTTGTCTTATAGGTACATCAATTCGAGCTGGAACATTAGTAGCAGGTATATGTGACTTAGTCACTTTCTTTGTATCAACAAATGAATTTGGCAATTGGTTTGCAATATTCTGCAAATGAATAACTCTCTGAACTTCAAGTTCACATTGATTAGTGCGATGATCAAAATGAGAAATTGATGATGCATTCCATGAAATTTCAATTTGTTTTTCTAGCTTTTTCTTTCCCCCTAATGATGGGAAAATTGTTTCATCAAATTGACAATTGGCAAATTGTACCATAAAAATATCACCCGTCAGGGGTTCAAGATAGTTGATGGTGGAAGGGAATTCAAACCCAACATAAATTCCCAGCTTTCTTTGAGATCCCATCTCGGTGCGCTATGGTGGAGCAATTTGAACATATACTGCATAACCAAAAACTCTTAGATGAAAAATATTTGGTTCTTGACCAAATGCAAGTTGTAATGGGGAGTATTTTTGATAGCCTGAAGGCCTGATGTGAATAAGTGCTGCAGCATGCAATATAGCATGTCCCCAAGCAGAAACAAATAATTTTGTTTTCATAAGTAATGGTCTAGCAATTTATTAAAGGCATTTAATAAATGATTCAGCTAGACCATTCTGTGTGTGTACATGAGCAAAAGAATGCTCAACAGTAATCCCGATGGACATACAAGAATCAATAAATGCTTGGGAAGTAAATTCTCTAGCATTGTCAAGACGAATTGTCTTCATTGTATAATCTGGAATTGTGCTCTTAATCGGTTTATTTGATCAAGAAATCTTGCAAATGAAATATTACGAGTAGAAAGTAAACATACATGTGACAAAATGTTGATGCATCTATGAACACTATAAAATATCTAAATGGTCCACATGCTAGCTATATAGGCCTACATATATCTATTTGAATTCTCTCCAAAAATGCAGAAAATTCAGTAGCAACTTTTATTGGAGATGACCTTACAATTAATTTTCCTTGATAACAAGCAACACAGAAAAAATCACTGGACAAAAGAATCTTCTGGTTCTTTAACAGATGTCCATGTGAATTCTCAATAATTTTTTGCATCATTATTGACCAGGATGACCAAGACGATCATGCCAAATAGAGAACAATTTTGGATTAGAAGCTTTATGGGCCATCACTACATGTGATTCAATTGTACAAATAAATGTATGCTATAACCTGAAAGAGAAAGCGGGTAGTTTTTCTAATATTTGCTTTTGTCCTGAGACTTTAGAAATAATGTAGAGATATTCTGCATAATTTTTATTTGCAGTCTCAATATGATATCTGTTACGACAATACATCTTTAAAACTCAACTTATTTCTTCTGGATCTGCTACAGCATAATGCGTCATATATAACAAATTTTGTTCCCCGTGCCAAAATAATATTGGCACTTCTAGAGCCTTCAATCAGGTTTACAGTACCTGAGATTGTGTTCACGTTAACCTTCATTAATGTTAAACTTGAAAAATACTTTTTATCTCTCAAAATTGTGTGAGTTGTTGCACTGTCTGCCAGACATAATTCTTCATCATTATCCTTGGAATAGATATTAATAAAAGACATATTCTTCATAAAAATAAAAATAAAAAAACAATGAACATAGCAATAAGGATTAATAAAGAGATAATAAAAGACATATTCTTCATAAAAATAAAAATAAAAAAACAATGAACATAGCAATAAGGATTAATAAAGAGATATTATTTATCATAATTAGGAGATAAACATGCTGAGAATTTAAATATTACACTAGGAATTAAAAACAACATTATTTAGCACTAGTATAATATTAAGCATCAAAGTCGTTTCCATTTTCAGTCAAATTATCAATCTTCCCATTTGGATTTTCAAAGAAATTTGAAACGTCCAGATGGGTAAGATCCATGGGATGATCAACAAAATTTGTTTCTATGCCTTTTCCTTTTTCCTTCAATAAAGCTTGATAAAGGTCCGCAAGATGTTTAGGCATACGACAGGTACGAGCCCAATGTCCTTTCATAAAATATCGATGGCAAATGTTATCTTTTTCTTGGGACTTTTTCCCTTTTCATGTTTTTCCTCATTATTTTCCCACTTCTGGTGGTGATGTGGTATCTTCTTAAAAATTAAGGATTTATTGTTATGACCATCACGATACCAGGAATTACTATGACCACCACCACGGCGATGGCCATGGCCACGATCACGCCCACTCTTGTTGAAAGATGTAGCATTCACTTCAAGGAATACCATAGGATTTTTCTCATTTGATGCAATATTCGCTTCAGGGAATAATGCAGAGCCAATTGGGAGAGATTGATGATTTTTCATCAAGAGCTCATTATCTAGCTCAACAATAAGAAGACATGATATTAATTCAGAATATTTTTTAAAACCATACTCTTGATATTGCTACTGCAGGAGCATATTTGAAGCATGAAAAGTTGAATAAGTCTTTTCTAACATGTCTTTTTCAGTAATATTTTCTGTTCATAATTTTAATAAAGAAGTAATAGGAAACATTGAGAATTATACTCGCCAACTGTTTTAAAATCCTACAACCGCAGGTGTATCCACTCGTAGCGGGTTTGTAAAAGTATTATATTCCTTTGGTGGTCATACTTTTCTTTTAAACTTTGATAAAGGAAAAATGGATTCTTTACCGTAATGTATTCATATTTCAATGTTTCATCGAGGTGATTGAGCATAAATATCATTGCCTTAGTGCGATCCTGCAATGATGCATCATTTCCTTCTTTAATAGTATATCCAAGGTTTATGAAATCAAGATGAATTTCAACATTAAGTGTCCATGGCAAGTAATTTTTTCCCGAGAGTTTAAGTGCAACAAACTCAAGTTTCAAGATATTTGATATTGCGAAAAACTAAAAGTGAAAAATATGTATAAGAAAGTATAAATATTATCATATAAATTAGAGATATTGATTATTATAACAAACATAAATGGCAAACTACGTAAATTGTAATGCCCCGACTTCCCACGCCGGGTCGTCACCTTACTTACATACTTAACTTAAACTTGCGGAAAATTTGGGAAAAATTTTTCTTTTTCTTTTAAACTTTATTTTAAAACTTTCAACTTGAACTTCATCCTCAAACTCATACTTACTGATAGGTACTTACTCGAGTACCGAACTTTCAAACCTTCCTTGAAGGCCATCATAATCAAATTGTAGACCAAACCCGAACTAATGTGGATTGGTTCCACAAGAGGCAACTTGCTTGCCATACATACATAAACTTTGTCATTCATACTTAAAATATCATGAAATTATGAAAACCCTTTTTCATTACAACATATTTTATAGAGTATATTTTTTTTTCTTCAAAAGCCGTGGCAGTGTCCATCCCACATTTCACAGCCCGCTGAACCAACCCTCCACAGTATTGCATCAGAGATTGCTGGCAGGTTGCTTACATACAGCATAAACGTAAGACGTGAGCTTTCGCTCAGCAAGTACAACTGTTACATCCGCGACACAAAACAAATCATTATGCATGAACCAATTATGATTTCTTATGAATCATTTATGAATTCATAATTTAATTTAGGTCTATTCCTTTACTTATCATGTGTGCTCGTATCGTGGTACATAGCCAAGGAATGGTTAAAGGCGGCAGTCCATTTTAACTCAAACCATAAAACACAAAGTTTAACATGGAGTAGTTTAGGTAGCCATCCAATCCAACTCAAACCATGAACCATACCATTTAAACCCGCCTTTGTGGCAAGTCGACACGACACAACATCCTACTTGTCTTGTTCTTACCAGGTGGTTTAATATTAGTGAACATGCTTCATGACGTCACAATATTATAACATATAACATAACATAACCTCATTCATAACATACCATAACATTACACACCATAACATATCATCACATATCATCACATTAGGCAAGTAACAACAAAGGGCCTATGCTGTAGGCGGAGTTGTACTTACTTGGTTAGCTGTGTCCTATTTCGTGCGACTCCAAGGTGAGGCACAATGACAGGCTATCTCCAGTTATGTCCTACGTAATGCTGCTCCTCTTCCGGGTACAGCTGCAGGTTTCCTCCTGCTTGATGAAGGATATAGATAAGAGTCTAATCCTTGCTGTGGAATGTCGGTGTCCTAACCAACATGCCTACAAAATCTTAGTTGTATGTCCTTCTGATATCTCACTTGGTCACGATTAGTCATCCTACTGTTTAAGAATAATCGAACTTTGATTATTCCTTAAGAGGCTACGTTGGATAACCTCTTGGGCTAGGCCCTTGACATACCGCTAGGTTTTCTTAAAAACCTTGGGTTTTATAATTTATTGGGTTATTTCTATTACTCCCTTCTCTTATCCTTATTATGGGTTTTCGATATCCTTAGGGTTATAGTGGGTAACCCTTAAGGCTATACTTAATTAAATGTTGGGTCAACCAAGGTCAATATTTGATCAACTAATGGTCAACCCTTGGTCAACTACTGTCAACCTTGGGCTTGGGCTAAGCCCAGTAACTCGGGTATTATTCCTGGTTACTGTCCGTAATCGACTTGTTTACAATTTTATCTTAAGAAAATTCTATTTTCTTACTTTTTGGAAATCTTATGTAATTAGCTTCATAATTTCCTTAATCTTCTTGTAAAAATTCATCTTTTTGAAATGGATCTTTATCAAAGTCATTTAAGGTTAAAAACTACCTTTGGAATAGTTTTCATAATTAAAATCGCGGTTTTAAACAAAATACAGTTTTTCAGAAACGTTTGTAAGAATTCATGTGCAGAAATTTTCGGTTCCCTGCACATCCTTTGTAAAATAGTATCAGTTTTAAAGATCCACTCCGAATTTGAAAAACTTGTCTTCACGAAAGTTTTAGCTCTCAAAATATTCTAAAACTTTCATGTTTTACGAAAAATCTAGTTCTGCTTTATTTTTTCAGTTTTCATTTGAAACTGGCTGGTCGTGTAAACTAGGTCTGGGCAGACTAGTCTCGGATTTTTATAGAAACGGAGGCCATTGGAGCCTCATTTTTGAAAACTGTTCAAGTTTCCCCCTAGGAAAAACCCTTCTGAACAACTTTTATGTTTTAAGTTTTCTCTAATTCGATCTCTAAAGGCCTCAAATTTCACTTTTCCCGAAACTGGTCAGTTGGCACCCGAACTGGCAGTTTTCGGTTTTAAGTTCGTTTTACGTCCTATTACGCGCACAATACCTCAACCGCCCACAGCGGGAGCCTAATATCATTCATGCAGCACTTTGTAACGTAAAACATACATTCATACATCATTTAAACATCAAGCGACATATGACAAACACCTTATGTGCATGCATGCAATCTTAATAATCATGCAAGCATACTTATCAAATCATGCACCATAATCATAATTGAGACCTTATGTGATGCCCTAGAAATTCATAAGCTTAATTCATGAATTATTATTATGATCTCTTCATTAATATGCTTCTAATAATTGTTTTGATGAATATCAAATTTCAAGATCATGAACGACATATGAAATTATGCGATGTGTCGTATTAGGGGGATAACGATAATTTTTGAGAAAGACCCTGATTTTTATTGATAGGTCAATTTAGTGATCTTAGAATTTATTTTGATCATACTAATAGTTAAGATTTGGAGATGTGATTAAGAATTGATGTGTCACATAGGTAGAAGATGAATTATTAGTATTTACTCTTAGGAAATCAAAAGGTGGAAAATTGATCAAAAATTGTGCTTGATTTGAAATCAATGGTGTGGATTTGGTGCTAGAGAATCCTAGGCAAATCAATGGCTAAACTTTGAGTGAGGATTGACCAATGAGAATTTAGGGTGAAGATAGGTGTGATGGAAGATCCAATGGATGGGAATGAAGATGATAACTTGGATCAAGGGTGGGAAATTGAAAGAGAGAAAAACAAAACAAAATTTGACTAGCAAGGGGGGTGGTCGGTTTTTGAAGTGCAAAGCCAAGGGAAATGTGAACAAAGGAGAAAAGAAGAAAGTGGTGCATGCATGCAACCACATGTAAGAGTTGGCATGGTTTCTTTTGGCAATTTGACCTAAGGAAGAGGTTAGTGATAGTGACCCCTCATCTCAACTTTATTGAACCAAGTTTTACCCCAAAAACTCTCCCAATTTGCCGACCATTCAAGGGCTGATTCAGCCAAGAATTTTCAAATTTCCTCCCCCAAAAGACAGCTCTCTCAAGGCCAAAGTTGGCTAAGCACAAACCCCTAACACTCCATTTTCTTTCTCACACAAGTTAAGCTCTCAAACCCTAGTTCTCTAACCACCACAAGCTCTAAACAAACCAAGAACCACCAATACTATTCTCCATCTCCAACATCCCTCATGCACTCTCCTTCATCCATTTTTGAGTTCTAAGAAACCCCATTCCGAAGATCGAAGAAGTGAGAGACGGAGTTAGAGGACGTTTCACTAAAGGTAACCTATTGGTATTCTTCGTGTTTTAGTCTTTTTGGGAGAACTAAAGTATGATTTTTAGTCATAATCTTAATATTAGACTTCTTCTTACCTAGGAAAAGTTTTGAGAAGAACGCGTGAGGTTCGAGATCTCAAAGGACCCCCGGAGCATTTTGGTAAGATTTACGAACCTTGTTGAAGTTCGTAGTTGTTGTGGTCATATGGTATGCATTAGAAACTTTAGTATGAAAAATAAACTATATATTAAGATTCTCCAGAGGATAAGCTTCATTTTAGGCTTTGGAATCACTTGATTTGCTTTTATATGTAAAACGTTATGTGCCTTTGAAGTTGTGACACAAAAATAATGAGAAAATGAACCTCCGAGCCACAGCATAGCCACTGGTTTACTGTACTCCGAACCCTTTAGACTCAAAATTTTGGATTATAAGTTTTAGATCTAAACACTAGACTCTTTAAAATTTCCAACAAGGTATCTTACGCCTTGAACGGATAAATGTACAATTTTTGGTGGATTTTACAAGTTTGGACCATGAACCGAAAATCCTGGCTGGAACCCTGTGCTAGCCACGGGTTTGTAATTTTTGAGTTAGTAAATCTTAACGTTTTATAAAACTGTTCTTACCATACGAAATAGACATTATAATATTTCCAATGACATATCTTTTGTCTTATTTGGACTTGTAAGCAAATTGTTATGATTTTTCTAAACTTACCAATGAATCTGGACTTTTTGTATAAATGTGAGACCAACAGTGACAAAACCTACGTTTAAGATGTGAAATACTTAAGCACTAAAGGAAATAACTTTACCACTGTAAAGTAGACATCTTAAGCTTCAAAACGAGATATTATACGTTTAAAACGGATATGTACATAAATTTTAATAAATCTCTTAAGATTGTAGTGTAATCTAAGAATCTAAGATTTTACCATAAGACACTTAGAAAAACGTCCACATTAATATTTGAAATACTTGAAATCTTGGAAAACAAGTTATAAATACAGAAAATAGATATTTCAAGCTTTCCAATAAGTTATCAAGTGTCGAAAACGGAATTATACTCAAATCTAAATAAATCTTACAAGTTAAAATCATACACCGATAAAACGATCAAACATTAAAATGTAACACAAGAGTAAGTCTTGACATATGAACATATTTAGTTATGAAATGAATTGATTTTAAGTATATGATCAAATAATGTGAAAACCCTAACTTTATAAAATTAAATCATAAGTTTTGAATGGGCCCAGATAAAGTATACTAGAAAGTTACTATACATATACCAAGATATTACTTTAGCCCAATTAAATGAACATAACCAATGGGATTGGACTAGCCCAAATAAATCTAAGAGAGGTATACCCTTAGGTGACTCATCATCACCTTGATGGATTAATTAATTAATAAATTAATTAATACATAACCTAATGTAATTAATAAAGTAATTAATTAATTACTGATTAATAATTAATTAATTAATTATAAGGGTTAGTATATAATAATCAAGATTTTTATGTTGAATAACTATATAATTATAATATATGATTAATTAGAGTTTAATTAATCATTAATTATTAATAATTGATTTAATCATCAAAATAATTATGGATAATTGACTAGAGATTAACCAAACATCAATTATTGAATAATCAAAATTTTCAATTATTAATATTAGAATTAATGATTAATAACTATTATATTAGAATGAATATTTAAGTAACGTAATTAAATTATTAACAAGATAATTCTAATAAGTCAATTAAAATTATATAATTTAATTATATTTTCTCAATTAGATAAAGTAATAATTAATTAATTAATTAATTAATTAAAATAAATAATTAAAATAATTGATTAATTAATTAATTAAAATGATTAATTAAATTAAATTAATTGAATAATAATTAATCGAAATTTATTTAACACTTAATAATTAATAAGGATTAATTGTTAAGGTTAATTATGATGTAAGTAAATTAAGTTCACTATAGTTTATTAAAAAATAAATAAATAATAAATAAAGTAATATTACTATAACTCGATCTAATAATGAGATATTGTTAATCAGGACAATTTCTCAATCCGCATAGTAGGAGATACAACTCCGGAAGTTTAAGCATATAAGACAAGTAAGTACAAACCTCACCTACAGCATGAAATAAAATGTTTTTGTTGTTGGTGTTCTATGTTTCTATGATTTACCTTGATGAAGTGATGAATATATGAGTTATATGTACTGTATTAATTAAGCATTTAACATGCATAAATTTTCATGCACTGATATGATTGACATGCCTCATAAGTACGTATGCAATAATGATAGATGCATAGTGACAATATAAATCCATATATGTCACAAATAATAAGAATGAGGCTAACGAAAGATAGGACTAAGTGTCGTACCAACCTCCAACTAGTGAGAGGATATGATAAGAACGAAAGTTATAAGATATGACATTGGAGGTTGTGGAGGGTCGCTCCCCTAACTCCCCATTGGTGCGCCATATGGGTACGACATAGGGGCCCTTAAGTAGACAAGATATGTAATAATAAAGCATAATTGAACACATATAGTTCACATGCATTTTTAAACATTCATGATGTTACATGTGATTATATGATTTTATAAAAATATTTGTGAGATATTGTTTGTACTTGCTGAGCGAAAGCTCATCATTGTGTGTTCATGCCGTAGGTAATGCGGGTAAGCAGCCCATTGCTTAGATGTTCTATGGACTGGCGAAGCTGTGCGGAGGCGATGAAGGACGGGAGTGGGATACCACCACGAAATTAATTTCTGCATTTAGACTTCATAATTTATTTTGTAATGGCTATAATTATAGTTATGTTCCAATGTTTTGGGTACTACTAAATTAGTATGAGTACTTTATGAGAAAAATACTTTAGACTCTTACGTTTTAATCAACATGAAGTTATAACTTTTAAATATTATTCAAATACGAATTTAAACAGGATAATTATCCACTAGAGGTTTTAATTTTTCTCAGTTAAAAATTTTAGTAATTTTAACTTTTGGAGTATGAATATGATTTAAAAAAAAATCATGTATTTTTTTTAGAACCGAACATAAATAAGTGTTATGACTAAATTAGATAAGAATAAGTAAGTTAGTTAACGGTCCGAAAAGTCGGGTCGTTACACCTTAGCACCCTAATCAAGCACAAAACTTATTGCATGGCATAAGAAAATGAGCTTATGCTCTTACATCCCAAACATGGAAATACACTTAAATTTTCCCAAATTTAAGCTCAAATTAAAAGGTTTAGGGTCTAGGATGATTACCTTGATTACACTCAAGGATTTGGTTGGTTTGATCCAAAATTTCTCCTCCCCCTTGGTCTCCACACAACCGGCCATTCCTCATGAAAACAACCACATAAATATCTTGTTCTAAACTTAAATGAAAAACTTAGAGGTTAGAGGTTTTACCTTAACCTTTCCATAGGTTTGCAAGCTTGGATCAAGCTTTCCTCTTGGCTCCCCACAACCGGCCTCCCCTCCAATTGGGGTTCCAAAAATTTGGCCAATTAAATTGAGCCCTCTCAATGTCCAGCCATCACCCCCAGATCTGGCCACCCAAGATATCCGGCCACCATTTTTTTTCCTCCCCCCCCCCCCTAGGTTCGGTTTTGGTCAAAAGAAAGGGTGAGGAAAGATTTTGCAAGAGTTTGGCTAGATTTTACTATTTTTCTCCCTCAAAAATCCACCCCCTTTGCTGCTATTTATAGGGGTTTTGAACTTTTCAAAATTGCTAAAAAGTCCCTAAACTAGGATTTAATTATTTTCCTAAAATTGCACTTTAGTCCTTGAAGCAAAAATATTTGCATTTTGAACCCTCTAGGTGTTGGCCGGTCATTGGCTGCCTTGGAGCCCAAGTTTTGCTTACCTCATCATGATGACATCATGTGCTTACCTCATGCTTACATCATCATATTTTCAAAAATTGCATTTTTGCCCCTAAAGACAAAATCTTTGCAAATTGATCCCTCTAGGTGGCCGGCCCTTGTTCACTCCTTGGAGGCCAAGTTTCCTTGCTTACCTCATCATGATGACATCATCTTGATGACATCACTTGCTTACATCACTATTTTCTAAAAATTACACTTTTGCCCCAAAAGGTAAAATTTTTACATTTTAGTCCTCCACATGGCCGGCCATCATTGTGCAAGGTGGCAACAAATTTTATTTCTTTTCACCATTTTTCTTTCTCCAAAATGATGTCATAATTCCAAAATAGGGTGACATCATCATAAGGCCTTGTTTGGCTTTTTTCTTAAAATGCAGTCTATTTTCTTGCTAACATAGATATTTCCAATATTGTGTTTACTAATATACAGTATAATTCAGTACTGTTATACTTGACTGCAGTCCAAAATTTATCTGCGTAAAAATGGACTGTAAAAATTTTCTTCTTATTTCTGAAAGTCATTAGGACTTTGATATCCAACTTAGTGTGCTTGAATTTTCTAGGGTGGTCTCATAGCTTATTCTTTTTATTTTGTCCAAAAAGACAATTTTAGCAGTATATTTCTCATACTGCTTATCCTATTACTGTACAGTCATACCTTTGACTGTTCTTGGTCAACCCTTTGACTTTTTGGTCAACTTTGACCAACATGAAATCATGAAATTTCATCACGCCATTTTCTTTAAAATGCCTTATACTAGGCTAAGTAATCCATCGTTGAGTCTCGTAGCTAATTAACCGAGAACTCAAACTTATACCGATATATTATTTTAAACATGATCTAGACTTAAGTTTTCCTCATTCAAAGGAAATCTAGAGTCATCAAAATTCAGGTTATTACATAAATAACATAAGTTATAGAAATATATGAGAATAAAAGATGAAAAATAGGAATTACATGTACCATCTAAGGTTACGTGATGAACTTTTCATCAAATGTTCATGATGTTGTCAGTATGGAGACTTATTTAAATAATGTTCATATATATATACATACGAATAAGTTAAACACAAATATTAAAATAAAAAATTATAATAAAGTGACCTTTGAAGAAATTATGTGGGTGCATGATTAGATGGTGAGAACTCACGGGTATGAAGATAATTAAGAGATCAAATACATATTAAAGATTGTATCAAGGCAGGCCCTATTAGAATAATTAATCTAATAAATTTAAGAAAAAATTACACAAAAAGTCTATTTTTAAAATTCCGTTTTAAAATATATTAATTTTAGATAATATTACGAAAATGTCCATATTTAAAAAAAATAATTGCTTGTAGTACATTTTTTACCATTTTATTATATTTAACATCATTTTCTTTCATTATGATTCATATTTGTTTTCCTTATTTGTTCATCATTATTGAATCTTTATCTTAATAACTAGTTCTTTATTATAGTGATGGCTTATTAGTATAATGAATTTTTTTTTATAAACATATTTTAAAGTATGATTAGATTTTTTAGAAACCTTTTTTTTTTAGTATGATTTATGTTCTTTATGATAATTATAACATTATTGTGATAATTTATTTATTTATTATTATTATTATTGGTATTGTTTTAATAGTTAGTTTCTAAAGTTTAAATATGTGATGAAACTATTTATTTCTTAATGATAATTAATATATCATTATGATGTTTTTTTTTTTATAAATGTTTATGCTTTTTTTTTCTTTATGCTATTTCTATATCATTATGATTTTTTAAGGTTTTAAAATGTTTCATATTTCTTTATAATATCTATTAAAATTTTTTATATGTTCGCTGTGAATTTTATTTTAATGACTAATTATTTATTATAATGATTGTTTTTCATGTATCATACAACTAATATTAGTTATGGTCATTTTTCCTTTATAATAAGCAAGTAAAATGATTTTTTTTCCCTTTTATGAAAGATTTGATTAGTTTTGCATTTTTTTATTGATTTTTTCTTTCCTTTTTTAATCAATTCTTTATTTGTTTAGTTTCAATTCTTGATGAAAGGTTATATTATCTTTATAAGTATTAATTTAGACATTTATACCAAAGAAAGAAAAAATTGACATTTTTTAAATCATAATCTTCAATTTAGACATTTATATAAATAATCCATAATTTAACTTACCAAAATATCAAAGGTAGAAACTCGTTCTGATAACGCATTATAATATTATATAAAATAATAATAAAGCAAAGAAATATATAATATAAGAAAAGATAAGAAATGATCAAAACTATATTGTTCTTATTTAATAATTTATCTTTTCTTCCTCTCTTCTTTTTCTTTTCTTTCTCACTTTCTTCCTTTTTTTAACTCGCATGTTTCCAACATCAAGAACAAAGCCTATTTATAGGCATTCTTTAGCTTATCAAGTAAGCCTAAGGTAATTTCCAAGAAATTTTTCAACATTACTTGATGAATACGAAAGTACTAACTATGCAATTTTTTGCATTATTTAATAGTTAGTGGAGACATCCACATTTAAAGTTTCATAACAAAGTTTTGATATTAAACGCAACTTGAATTTTTACCAAATATTTCAACTGCATAAAGCGGACAAAGAGATTGTAGTCATTGATAGTCATAATACAAAGTAGAGGTGAAGCTAGCCTGGGTCCCCTTTTTGTCGTCTTTCTTTGGCTGTTTTTTCGTTTTCCGTGACTTTGAATATTTTGTATTTCTTTCTTTTCTTTTTTATCTAATAACAAATAGTCGAAATTCAAATAAATAATAATAATAATAATATAAGTTGGGAATTTAATAGAAGATGAGTATTGTAGGCAGGTACTAACCTAATTAGTATGTACTTATTTTTTTTTATCAGTTATCCTCAGTTATCCTCTCTCTCAGTTTAATTAGAAAAAGAAAAAAAAAAAAAAAAACCATGGGTCCTGAGGCCAGCTGCCGCAGTTCTCCTTCACATTGAAAGGTCCCACATAAATAATACATTATGAGGGACATTATTTTTTAAAACAATATTAAAGATACCGGTTCTTTCTTAAAAAGGATAATTATATTACTAATCAATAAAATATAAACCATAATATTTTGAATGACCTCATGATAAAAAAAAAAAAAATATTCTCAATTATAGATCGATTCCACTAATAAATTTTGATGAAACGCATAAGGGGGTAAGATGTGTATCAACTTCTAACAACAATAAATGGAAAAGACACATAAATCATTGAGCATATATGGCTTTTTCAACATCCTGCTACAATCAACTGAAAACTCCGACAGATCGAGATCAAGACCCAAAGCAAAAAGGTCAACCCCAATACCACATAGAATTAACTTTAGTGGATTGGACACATAATCAATACGAAAGCGTGGGGAGACCATTGTTACGAAATAAAATGCAAGGCGGAAATAACATCACGTTTATTTTAAACAAACAACTAGAACAAAGAGGAAAAAACCCCAAAAACCATGAATAATACTTCTGGTGACAAGTCAACTGACACAACCTAAGAGATCAAAACGCATCCCTTCTACTTATGAAGCCATCCCTCATCAAGCCATCTTCTTGGAGTCCAAAGCATCTTCTTTATTAGGGTCAATAGTCGGGTGATCTATCCACAGATGATGTCAGACTCCGACCCCAATAAAGAAATATAAAGGTGCAAACTTTAGCACTCAAGAGAGAGAAAAAGAGAGGAGAACCTTTTTAATTTGTTTTGTTTTTAAGAAGTCATAGAGTTAAGAGTGTCCCGAGTATTTTTCTTTGTTTTTCCTTTGCTATCGTTATCACGTGGGCATCAGTGATCACGTAATAATTTTCCACAAGATGCTCACCACAACAATTGATAAGAAAGTTCTTGATAACCAGAGAAACGTGACAATTAAATCGAAAAGCTTTTTATCATTTTAACATGTTCTATAGAAAAATACAATAGCAAAACTCTATTAATCATAGACTACCGAAATCGTCACCACAAACGTCACTTTTTACACAAAAAAACTACCTTATTTAAAGCCTTCCGAGTCCTCTCTACGTAATGCAAATCTCAACCACTCACACACACCAAAATTAAACTACTATCACTAACTCACCACCTCCACCTTCCTTCACGCGCCGCCGCACCGTCCCGAAACTATGACGCACCACCTCCGCTTCCTCGTCGTGACGTACCCGGCGCAGGGCCACATAAACCCCGCTCTCCAATTTGCTAAACGTCTGGCGGGGACCGGCGCCGATGTCACCTTCGTCACCACCCACTCCGCCCACTGCAAAATGGCCAACGGCAGCCCCCCGACCAGCCCAAACGGCGTGTCGATATCCCACGCGCCGTTCTTCGACGGATATGAAGACGGGTTCAAGCCGGGGGATGACGTGGTGCACTACCTCTCCGAGCTCCGCCGCCGCGGCTCGAAGGCCATATCCGACCTCGTCGTCTCCGCCGCCAGCGAGGGACGTCCTTACACCTGCCTTGTCTACACCCTCCTCCTCCCGTGGGCCGCTCTGGCGGCGGAGGAGCTTGGTCTCCCGTCGATCCTGCTATGGATTCAACCCGCCACGGTTTTCGACATCTACTACTACTACTTCCATGGCTACGGCGACATTATCACGGAAAACAGCACTAAAGACCCTTCATCGGAGGAGTCGCGAACGACACTACCGGGGCTGCCGTGGAAGTTCACCCTCCGAGATCTCCCGTCGTTCATGGACGCCGCTAATACGTACTCTTTCGCCATACCCTTATTCAAAGAACAGTTTGAAATATTCGATCTCAAAATCAAAAATCCAAAGATATTGATCAACACATTCGATGAATTAGAGCCCGAGGCATTGAAAGCGATCAGGGAGCTAAAAATGATCGGAATCGGGCCGTTGATTCCGTCGGCTTTCTTGGACGAGAAAGACTCTTCCGACACTTCATTCGGCGGAGATCTCTTCCTGCGCTCGAAGGACGAAGATCAGAACTACATCGAGTGGCTGAACTCGAAACCGGAAGGGTCGGTCGTTTACGTGTCGTTCGGGAGCATTGCGGTGTTGTCGAGGATCCAAATGGAGGAGATCGGCAAAGGGCTGTTGGATTCTGGACGTCCATTCTTGTGGGTAATAAGAGAGAAGGCGAAAAAGGACGACGGAGAAGTAGAGAAACTGAGCTGTCAAGAGGAATTGGAGAAGGTTGGGAAGATAGTGCCGTGGTGTTGTCAAGTGGAAGTTTTGTCGAACAGTTCGTTGGGGTGTTTCGTGACGCATTGCGGGTGGAATTCGACGTTGGAGAGCTTGGTATGCGGAGTGCCGGTGGTGGCGTTTCCACAGTGGACGGACCAAGGGACCAACGCAAAGTTGATAGAGGACGTGTGGGGGACGGGCGTGAGAGTGAGGCCGGATGAGGAGGGAATGGTGGGAAGTGAAGAGATTAAAAGGTGTTTGGAGATAGTAATGCAAGGAAATGGACTGATGAGAAGCAATGCCAAGAAATGGAAGGATTTGGCTAGAGAAGCTGCCAAGGATGGTGGGTCTTCTGATAGGAATCTCAAGGAGTTTGTGGCTGACGTTGCTCGAGGTGATCATCATATTTTTTTGGACTAGAGTTAGCTTAGCTTTTTGGATTCGCATTTTGGGTTCCTACAAATTTTATCATGTTATTTGTGTTTTTCTTTGTCTTTTGGTAGGTTCATGCATTTCTTTTTTTTTTTTTTTTTTTGGTGTCAGATTTGTAAGATTTGTCTAATGCATATCCTAATCCAATGCCATGCTCAATTTGCTAAAAGACTGAAATATCTTGTCTCGACCCCACCGAAGTTATGGGAAAGCGAGCGATAAATAAGCTGTATTCTTAAACAATATTAAGATCATCACACATCACTCGTTAATACACGTAGGTTCATGGAATGGGACTCATCGGTGGAACACGCCTCTTTATTATTGTGATGCTTATTACTGATGTTCTAAAGTTTCTTTTTTATTTTTATTTTTATTCTTTGTCGATCAATGATGTTGATACCCTTTGTTTATTTATTTATTTATTTCATAAATACCTAAATCCGTCTAGCCTAAATATGTGTGTGTATATATATATAATATATATCTATTATTTATTATAGAAGTGGGAAAGAGTTTGGTACTTCAACTTTCCCCTTCAAGAAATTTAACGATTCAAATTTTTTAATTCTTTTTTTTTTTACTTATTACTTATAATAGTTAAGATTTGTTGCATGACTAGAGAGGGAGTCATAAATATATTTCAGTGGAGCGTATATCAAAAAAAAAAAAATTTTCAAGATAAAATAAACGTAAGTGGATATACTAAGTGAGAATTTTTAATTTAGTGAGTTTATGTGAGAATTTTTAATTGTAGTGGGATAAAGTAATAAAATTACAAACATAAAATTAATTTTAATATAGATTATGTGAGAATTTTTTATTTTTAATAAAAGTAAGTTGTAAAGATTATAAAACTTTTAAGGTAAATTTAAAATAACAAAAAAATAATTCACATGCCACATGGCACATTTCATATTAGATTGTACAGTTCATGTCTCATTTTCTAACTTTTGTACTTTACCAAAAGTACAAACGTCAACTAGATAGAAGTGGGAAGAGTTTTTGTCCTTCAACCTTCCCCTTCGAGTAATCTAATATTCAAAATTTTCACTCTTTTTATTTTTATTTTGATGATTAAGATGTATCCACGCATTGCACATTTATTTTCTTACACCCGACATTTAAAATTACACAGCTCATGTCTCCTTTTCTTACTTTTGTATTTTACCAAAAGTACAAATAACAACTAGAGCAAGGAAAATAAGTAAATATATATATATATATATATGACATCAACTAAAAAAAAGAAAGAGCCAAATAACATAATTAGAGACTAATTTAAAATAAATTTTAGCATTATTTTTAAAGATTAGTAATAAATAACATATTTATATTAATTATACAAGAACATACTGAAGTTATCCCAACATCTCCTCCATTTTCCCTCTATCTTCTCTCTTTGCTGTGACTCTCTCTCTTTGACATTGTCCGCGTCACTGTGAGTACCAGCATTGACAAAAGACGACATCAAGATGTGCTTTGTCGAGATCTATTCAACCCGAAGACGTCCAGCGACCAGCAAAAATCATCCTTGCATTCTTAGTCATGACGGCCTCGCGCGAACTTGTTCACGGAGGAAATCGTCTCCGAAAAAGCCACAAGCTATGTAGGTATTTCTTATTGAAATATTGCAGCGACTAAAAGGTCAAAACTCAATTAAAAGAAACTATATATATACACACCTGAATAATTTTATTTTTTTCCTTAGCTAATAACAACGTGGATTTATTGTGCTGTGTATTGTTTTCTTTAGCTTACACAACATGAATTATATGGTATGAAAAGCTAACCTTTTCGTGTAAATTTATGACTCTACATTATTAAATTAATCTTTAACTAAAATCAAATGGGAATACATTTTTTTCATAAATCACTGAGTTATTTGGCATATGAAGAGAGGTGGAGAAAATGTGAAAACAGACCTTTAAGTAGTTACTTGCTTGTATTTTTGAGCCTCTATACTTATTTCATTGAAGGTATAAATACTGAAGATTTATAATTATGATAATAATCTTGATATGTGTTTTTTGACGGTCCCTATAAATCACCCAAAAGTGACTAATCTCTTGAAAGCGTAATTGGAACCTTCAAGCAGAATTATTTATTATTATTATTATTATTACTTTTTTAGATCTAAGCTATGATACAACGTAAGAGGAAATATATACACCTTCATTTAAGATTCAATTTGAACCTTTAAATTTTACCCTATCGGTGGGGAAAAGCTAGTTTCCCTATATATATAGAAACTGGAAAGTAGGCACCTAATAATAACGACATACACAAACACAGAGATGAAAGAAAAGGAAATATATCTATAATACTGCATAAAATTAACAAGTTATTACTACCTACTCATAAAAAATTATCCACTTGGACTGAAATCCATTATCGGTATAATTAGTCATCTCTATATTTAGGGCAAGTTTACAAAATTAAAGGAATGCAATAGAAAGTATAAGGGGAATGATTAAAATGAAGTAAAATAATAAGAAAAAGGATTATTGATTTCCATTTTAATATTTACTTACTTTATTAGATTATGTAATGGGAAATAATCATATTTCTTTATTTCCATTATCACTGATCGAGAAATATAATTGTTGGATATATACGAGTTTAATAATTTAAGGATATTTAACTTTCTTGGTTAAAAAAAATATCGATTAACATATTTAGAAAGTTTTTTCTCTATATAGGCACATTGATAAATATAAGTTTCGCACATGATTCGAGTCTTTTAAGTACAGATATTAAAAAAAATAATTAAGATAATCTTTTGTAATTTTTGGTCAATATGGGTTCAATTGGAACAACAAAGTTTAATATAGTAGTGGCACAAGATAAGTATGGAGATTTCACTACCGTGAATGAAACAGTGAAAGCAACCTCAAAAAACAGTAATACTCAATTCATCATCAGAATCAAGTTCGGAATTTACAAAGAGCACGTCAAAGTCAAATTTGATATGACTTTTATCACTTTAAACAGAGATGATGTTTTCAAAACCATAATCACTTTTGATCATAGCAATGATTCTGGATTCAAAACCCTTGACTCTGGCACATTTTGTAAGAATGATATCATTTACTAGTAAAGACATCCTTTCGGGTCCACTCGGTTAGGGTTCTACACTTGTTCCAAAGTCAACTTGCTGGTTGAGACTTTGTTTTGTCAACTCGGACTCTTCGCCTCCTCTTTTCGTCTTAAAACCAAATGAATGGGAGTCAAAAGCGGAATGTCAACTTCCTCCTTACCGAGGAGTTCCAATTATTTTTTTATTGCATTCTCAGTCCTGTTAAGTTGGCATTTCCGAAAAAAAAAAAAAAAAGAAAATCAAATCAACTTTTTTCATCTGGTAAAAATACTTATCTTCAACAAAAATTTATGAAATATGCCTTCACGGTAGAAAGAAATGGTCCCATTTTATCTAAAACCAAACAATATTTTTTTATTCATGTAACAGTTTTATATGTTATGATATAGTGAGATGTTTATATATATATATATATATATATATGTATGTACAGGGGTGGAGGGAGAGGGGTGCAAGTGCGGCCCCCACTTAAATTTTTTTTAATTTTGCCCCCAAAATGTTATAATTTTTATAATTTATCCTCACTGAAAATAAAAAATTATTATACAATCCTTACTAATATTAAAATTTAAATAAAAAAAAACCCTCACATAATCCTTACTAATATTAATTCTATTAAAAAAAAAGTTTATATTTTTACTATTTTACCCCACTAAAATTAAAAATTCTCAAATAAACTCACTAAAACTTAAGATTCTCACATCGCCCCACTAAATTTTATTTTATCTCGAAAAAAAAAATTGATTTACGCTTCTAATGAAATATTTTTCTGGCTCCACTCCTGTGTATGTATGTAAATATATATATATGTATGTATGCATATATATATATATATATGTATATGTATGCATACTTGCAGAATCTTTGCTATTTCAGCCCACCTATTCCCATACATATTATGAGCCTTTAAAAGAGTTGACTCCTGTTCTTTGGTTCATGGAGTTTTCTTTATATCTGGATTTAAATGGTTGTTAACCTGAAAAAAAAATAAAAATAAAAATAAAAATAAAAATAAAAAAGGTCGGATAATTAGAAGTAAAAATCATGAAAGATTTAGAGGAAAAGTGTCAACAAAACTTGGAAAAGTGGGCGATCACCTTTATCGACATTGTTTTCCTATGCGACCGGGTAAAAGCTTTGCTATCTCGGAGCACTTCTTCCCGTGAAAAAATACCCACAATATTATGGGCGTGGGTAACTACTCGAGGGTGATTTTCAAGCAGAGCTTTCTGGATGGCGTGGTGGACCTGAAAGGGTGTTTTTAATATTAGATGACATTATTTTTACTGAGTGCGCCAGAGTGAAGGGTTGTGAATCCAGAACCATTGCTACCATCAAAAGTGTTGATGGTTTTGGAAACATCATCTATGATTAAAGTGACACTACTACAAAATGTGAATACCACGACGGTTTTTAACCGTCATGGTAACATTTTCACGACTACAAAATGTGGATACCACGACGGTTTTTAACCGTCATGGTAACATTTTCACGACGGTTTTCTAACCGTCGTGGAATCTTTTAAGATTCCACGACGGTTTTTTAACTATCGTGGAATGGGCAAAAATAAGGCCTAAATATGGACATTTAAGAACATACCATGATGGTTTTACGTAAAAAACTGTCTTAGTAAGGTAATCTTCCACGACGGTTTCCTTGAGAAACCGTCGTGGTTAGTTGGCCTACCATGACGGTTTCTCAAGGAAACCGTCGTGGTAGGTAACAACGAAAAAAAAAAATTTGTGAATTCGTTTCATTTCCCCAAAAACATTTAAATCACAAAATCAACACTTTTTTCCGGAAAGTTCTCAAATCTGTGTCTTACCCAACCAATTTAATTCAATCTAAAACACAACCACAATGAACAATCACCGAAAATGTAGGGGATGGATTTTGGCCATTTCGGACGGAATATTCCCAACTCAACAATCTACAAAATCAACATTTTGAACGGAACATTTTATCAACAACCACAATCAACAAAATCAACATTTTGGATGAAAAATTCCCAAATCCGTGCATTACCCAAGTAATATACATTACAACTTACCGGCTTGTCGAGCGTGGATACGGGCGGAGTGCAGAGTGGGTACAGGCGGAGTGCGGCGAGAGAGAGAGGGAAAGCCGCGTGAGTTCATTGGTGGACCTGTCGGAGAATGGAGGAGGCCGCGTGAGTAGTGGATGAGGCCGTCAGAAAATAGAGCCAAGAGAAAAATTTGAGAGGTGAGATAGAGAGAGAAGGCGCGGTGAGATAGAGCGAGTTTTTAGAGATTTTAAGTAGGGAGGGAGTAGAGAGAGAGAAATAGAGGGAGGAAATTGGGCGGCTTTGAGTGTGGAGTTAAAGTGTGTATTAGAGAGTGAAAAAGTGAAAAATGCTCGGAATGTAATTGGGTGGGAAAATTATATTTTTTTGGGTTTTAATACACGCTCCAAAAAATTGAATTTAATTCAAAATTCTCGCCTTAGTACCTACCACGACGGTTTTCCCCAAAACCGTCGTGGTAGAGTCCAAATATTTTAAAAAATAAATTTGTGAAAAAAGACCCTTCAACGACTGTTTTTTAAAAAACCGTCGTGGAAAATGCGACAAAAACACGAAGCAGAACAGAGTTTCTGAAAACCGTCATGGAAGAGCATGCTTCCACGACTGTTTATAATAACCGTCGTGGAAGCTTAGAAACCGTCATGGAAGCATGCTCTTCCACGACGGTTTTTTATAACCGTCGTGAAAGCTTCAGCTTCCATGACGGTTTTCGGAAACTCTGTTCCGCTCCGTGTTTTTGCTGCATTTTCTACGACGGTTTTTTTAAAAAACAGTCGTGGAATCCACATTTTGTAGTAGTGTGATGAAAATCATATCAAATTCGACTTTGACGCGCTCTTTGTAAATCTCGGGCTTGATTCTAATAGTGAATTGAGTGTTGTTGTTCCTTGGGACTGCTTTCAATGCTTCACTCACGGTAGTGAAATCTCCATACTTGTATTGTGCCACCACTACATTAAACTTTGTTGTTCCAGTTGAATCCCTATTTATTGACCAGAAATTGCAAAAGACTATCTTAATTGTTTTTCAAGTATCTCTGTACTTAAAATACTGGAATGTGTAAAACTTAAGTTTGTCAATGTACCTATTTATAGAGAAAAAGATATCTAATTAATGGATAGCTTTTATTAACCAAAAGAGTTAAGTATCCTGAAATTATTAAACTAGGATATATCCAACAATTACATTCCTAGATCACTTAGATAAGGAATATAAGAAATAGGATTATTTCTCATTGTATAATCTAATAGGTAAGTAAATATTTAAAACGAAGCCAACAATCCTTTTTCGTACTATTTTACTTTCCTTTTATTATTCCTCTTATATTTCTGTTACATTTCTTTAGATTTGTAAACTTGCCCTAAATATGGAGATCCTACTACAGAATGTAGATACCACGACGGTTTTTAACCGTCGTGGTAATATTTCCACGACGGTCATCTAACCGTCGTGGAATCCAGAGTCGTGGAATCTAAAAAGATTCCACGACGGTTCTTTACCCGTCGTGGAATAGGTAAAAAAAGTTCCAAAAATTAACATTTTGACAACTATACCACGACGGTTCTAACTAAAAACCGTCGTGGTAACAGTCGTGATAGATGACATACCACGACGGTTACACAGATAAACCGTCGTGGTATTTAACGTTACCACGACGGTTATGTATAGTACCCATCGTGGAATATGTAAAAATAGTACCAAAAATTAACATTTTGGCAAATATACCACGACTGTTCTAATTAACCGTCGTGGTATATTTTTGGTAAAAATAGTACCAAAAATTAACATTTTGGAATATGCGATTTACCACGACGGTTTATGTAAATAACCGTCGTGGTATATAGACTTAACACGACGGTCCGTGTATAAACCGTCGTGGTATATTTATTTCCACGACGGTTTCTGTTGTTAACCGTCGTGGTAGGTCGTGACGTATGCAAAAAAAATATCCATTCGTTTAATTGAACCATGCCAGTTCGTTCATTCCTGTTCATTCATTCATGACATGAAAAATTTAAGCAGCAAAGAATTAAATAATAACATAAATGATATAGCCGATACAATGTACAACAATTAATATATATAGAACTAATTAACTACTGCTATATATACAAAATTTAAACTAAATGCTTTGCCTCAGTATTGTATGAAGCTCATGACATATGTAATCCACTCTTGCCTAACCAAATTCAAATCAGCTTCATTATAAGAAGTCTTGTTTTGCAATAAGGCAAGTCCATCGACGTTCAACGTTTTTTCTCGCATGAACCCCAATACAAAATAGCCGCACTGCACATTTCCTTGCTGTATCGGGCATCGGGCAGTCTGAATCAACGTCTTGCAGTTGCGTCGCTTTGTTATTCCTCGTCCCACCAGTAATTTCCAATCGTTTAGTGCCCTAACAATTTAACAATTATCAATTATCAATACATCCGGAACAACAATTATGGAATGTAAAATTAATCATGGAACTATGCCGATCAAATAACACTTACAACGTAATTAGCTGTTGAAAATCTTCACCCGGATCGTTTCCAAGAGGATTAAAATAGAGCACGGAGTCATCCCACGGATTAATAACAGCCAATATCCAATGTTGGCCGCTGTTATATGGCATGAGAACAAACCTTCCCCTTGGTATGTTTGTTATGATCCGGATGATATTGTCGGCTCTCTCTCGAATGTAGGCTACGCGATCTACATTCTGTTGAACTGGCGAGACAAGGAATGGAGATATAAACACGAAATGTTGATCCAATCCTGCTCTTGCACAACAATCCGATAAGTAGCTGCAAAATATTAAGTCAAACTTGTTACGCGTGCAAAATCAACATATATATCTAACTTTGACGCTAATTGGAACAATAATTAAGTATTGTTTAAGGAAAAAGCATTTACCTGATGTAAACCATTATACTGCTTGCACTGATTTCTTTAAAGGTTATGAAATCATATACATCTTCATACCCAATATATATGGGCATTTCATCGGATTGTTGTGGTGGGCACGAAATCTGGCTACCGTCACTCAAGGAACTTTGTGCGTAATAAGCCAGCGGTCTCAGTTCAATAGGAATTGCATCGAAGTCAAACGTAGGAGGTACTTCTTCTGCCGTTTGCTGTTGTACCTCCGGTTGTGACTGTAGTTTCTTCCTCCCGGCTCTCTTTTTTATTCGTTTCTTTCCCTTTGCTTCCGGGTCGGGAGCTTGACTGGGACCTCGACTGGCTTGGCTTAAACTGCTCTGAATCACGACTAATTTTTTGGCCAAGCAACAAACCCCCCTGCAGCCTCTTCTATGTATGTGGCTTCATTCGTCGGAATCGGAAGGAGTGCACGTTTCAATTTTGGGACACTAATTGTCACCCGCACATTCCCCGCGCCCAAAGGAATCCCATGGACTGTGTCGGTTGGAACACAGTCCATGTATGCCCTGCCTAGTGCAACCAAAACTTCTCCACCATTAATAAAATCAGTAAGGAAAAGTTGGCATTCCTTACTTTCATTAGGCATGGGCTGCGGATCCGGCGCGTCCGCGTCTTTCTCATTGAGTGTGCAACTCGCCTTGAAACTGTTGTGTTGATCAACAGTTTCTGGGGCTGCCTCCTCGGCCATCGTCTCACGGTTGATACCGTGCTTCGCACAAAGTTCCTGCACCGTTCTTTCCAAGGCAGCCAGCTGTCGTTTCATAAAGGAGACTTCAAGATTCTCCCTTGGTACGTGCATGGCATTGTAGTATTGCGCCTGCTTGACAAATTTCGATTGCCCACGAAGACGACCGGAATGCTCGGGATTGCCCAAAGACTTGGTCAAAATGTCTTCTGTCCCCACGGATTCGAAGCTTCCTTGGGTGTCTTATTGTGTTAATTCGTCCTATAACAATTACACAATATGTTATTCATCCCGTAAACATAATGGAGACAATCTTAGACTTTATTTGAAATAGGATCCGTGGACTTACTATTTGATCGCCGATAATTTTAATCGATGGATTCTTGTACTCTCCATCGGGCTTGATCCGCGTGTCCCGCCAAATAACATGTCGGTCCGCATATGAACCCGTCTTTTCGAACTGCAATTTAGTAATTAAAGTTAGTAAACATAACTAACACATACTTCAAAATAAAATTTATATAAACTTTAAGCTTTTTCCCAATTAATTAACGTACGATTTCTTGATCACGTTTCCTATAGCCGTCTCGGCCTGTGGTAGAACCGTATTTGCTCTTTTTCCGTCTCTCGATTCCTTGATCGGATAGCCTCTTGAAATCACCCGTCCGTCGATAGGTAATAAACCTTTCCCAATCGTCCTGGCTAATGGTTGGGTAATTGTTAACCACCTTTGCCGGTCGTTGCCAAACACTTTCATCATCAATATGATCCCTAACAAAGGCTTGGTAAAGATCATATCGAAAACATTTAGCCGACTCCCCACAGGACTTCAAAACTTGCTTTTTGTGTGATTCATCAACTGTGAATGAAGTTACAACTTCCAACCACACTTGTTCTTTCCTCGGTTCCAAATCAGCACTTCTGAAATCAGCAATCCAAATTGGAATGTGCTCCCGAGCTAGCACTCCAATCCAACTCTGTAATTCATCACATTCCTTGCCAATTGGTTGGCCTTTTGCGTCAAACGAAACTTGAATTCGTTCTCCCCTCGTCCTAACAACGTGCACTCTTTTAAGGAGAGTTGCTCTTCGTTTTCCCTCCTCGTCGGCATTAAATCTTGAAGACTTGGTTCTTCGTGGTTTTCCAACTTGAGTTTGGGTTGAAACTTCTTCTTGTTGATCTTTTGACATTGTAAATCAATCTACATTGGCACAAAACACCAAATGTGTATGACATGGGCATTTAATCGAACTTGTACTTTACAAACAATCACGACAAACAAGAACTTTAATTTTATCCGGAAATTTCACAAATCCGAGCCTAACCAACCACACAAAGAGGCATTTAATAAACCACGTAATATGCAAACATTTAACTCAGAAAATGACATTCTTAACAAATCCGAGCCTTACCCAACCATTTCAAATCAATATAAATCACAAACACAATACCCAAGGACCGAAAATGTTATCTCTGGCTTTTGCCCATTTCGGCCTTGAGTGTAATCAAGTTCGACACCCATAATCAACAATCACAATCAATTATTTTCGACTTAGTTGACCGAAATTACCCACATTAGTGCATTACCCAAGCAATATGCATCACAACTTACCGGATATGGAGAGAGTGGGTTGTGGTCGGCGAGAGACACTGGGAAAGTCCGAAATCAAGCGTCGTTATTGGTGGAGGAGTTGCGTCGGAGAATGGAGGAAACTGAAAGAAGTGCGACGATGGCGTCGGAGTTTGAGTGTTCAGAGAGTTTGTGAAGATTTGAAAGGGAGGGAGCGACGAGAGAGAACTGGAGAGAGTTTGGGAATAAGGCTCGGGATGAAATGGGTTTGGGAGAAATGAGTTTTTTTTTAGGTTTTATTAAAAGCGGCAAAAAATTGAACAGTTCCAAAAATTTCAAAAATTGCCGCTAAACAATATACCACGACGGTTTATTCAAAAACCGTCGTGGAAATATATCCTACCACGACGGTTAAATTTCACCCGTCATGGAATTCGACATACAACGACAGTTTTTAAAAACCGTCGTGATAGGATATGTATTTGCAGCCACCGACTATCTACCACGACGGTCAACAAAAGAAACGGTCGCGAATAGGTAAACAACCACGACGGTTTTTTTCACTGACCGTCGTGGTAGATTGTGTACCACAACGGTTTTTTTCTGACCGTCGTGATAGGGTCAGTCGCCGCCTTAACTACCACGACGGTTTTTAATCTGACCGTCGTGGAATTAAGGACTACCACGACGGTTTTTTAAGACCGTCGTGATAGGTTCAGTGCTAATTTTTCCCCTTATCTATCACGACGGTCAGCTAAAAGACCGTTGTGGTATATTTCTACCACGACGGTTAGAAAATTTCACCGTCGTGGTATATTACATACCACGACGGTTTTTTTGAAAAACCGTCGTTGTAGGTTAGAAATTTACACAAAATAATTTTAAAATTGTTAATATAATCCCTTTCTGTGGCAAAACCTGTATGTTGTGCAATAAA
This sequence comes from Ficus carica, assembly GCA_009761775.1. Taxonomy (NCBI): domain Eukaryota; kingdom Viridiplantae; phylum Streptophyta; class Magnoliopsida; order Rosales; family Moraceae; genus Ficus; species Ficus carica. The sequence goes on from CM019746.1 coordinate 5,077,471, forward strand.
ATATTGTGGATTATTATTTGCTTCCATAAGTATTTGCATGTATAAATAATTCCCATATAACAATGCGGAATGAAAAAACCGTATCTAATTAAATGTTTACAACGTACATAAGAATTAAAGATTTTGGTAATTATTCTTTTTCTGCTTTTTTTTCGGCTTCTCAACACGTGTCCACTCGATGTCTAATCGAAGTAAATGTGATACATCATCGTCAAAATCATCAATCTCCTCCACCGGTGGCAAACCCGTTGTAAATGATGGAATGTCGGTGCCATCGTCAATATCTTCTTGGCCATCCCGGATCATTCTTGACTTCATTGGCACAACTAAAGACAACTCTATATCTGCGGGATCCATTGTATAAAATACTTGTACCGCTTGTGACGCCATGATGAAGGGATCATTTTTGTATCCCAATTGCCTAAAGTCCACCACTGTCACGCCGTCACTATCAACCTTAACATAATTATTGTCAGCCCACTTGCATTTAAAGAGTGCTATTCACAAGCCGCAATAATCAAGTTCCCAAATATCCTCAATGAACCCAAAGTAATTCATGGAACTAAAGACCGGATTCTTGTCCTTTGCGGATGAAATATGCATAGACTCGGCCCGAAGGGTGACACCACTATTCTGTACGGGATGCTTCTCATCTCTATCCCGAGTGTAGAAGGAGTTGCCATTGACAAGGTACGATGTATATCTTGTGACTATCGATGACGGACCTCTAGATAGCTTCATTACGTTTTGTGAAACACCAAGCTTCGTATGCAAATATTTTCTTATCCACTCCCGGAATGTCCGATTCTGCTCATCTTGAATCCACTTCTCACTTCTTCCTTTTCTTGGATTCGCAGCTCTTATTTCCGCCATATGAACCTGAAAGAAAGGCTCCATTTCCTTAGCATTGTGCAAAACATACAAACAAGCTTTTTCCCATTCATCTTGATTTACTGATGAATGAACGGCCACGGATAGTCCTTTCGACGTAAATAGCCCGCTTGTTGGCAACCCTATGGGTCCGCGTTGGACATATACTCAGAGCAAAATTCAACTGATTCCTCGGCTATGTAATTTTCCACTATACAACCCTCCGGCCTATTTCGGTTCTTCACATATCCCTTCAAGACCTTCATGTACCTTTCAAAAGGATACATCCACCTCAAATACACCGGGCCACATAACTTAACTTCCCGAACTAAGTGCACACATAGATGGATCATTATATCAAAAAAGGCTGGTGGGAAATACTTCTCAAGCAGGCACAATGTCATAACCAATTCCGATTGTAGCGAATCTAGCATCATTGGATCAATTACCTTGGAGCATATTGAATTGAAAAATGAGCATAACTTCGTAATTGAGTATCTCACATCTTTTGTTAAAACTCCCCGCAAAGCAAGAGGTAATAATTGTTGCATCAAGATATGACAATCATGTGTTTTCATTCCAACGAGCCGCAAATCTTTCATCGACACCAACCTTTTGAAGTTGGAAGAGTACCCACTCGGCACTTTCACGGATGCAAGCCACTCACAAAGCTTTCTCTTCTCCTGTCTGGATAATGTGTGCTTTGCTGGCGGTAAGTAAGTGCCGTTTGATCTTTTCTCGGGGAGCAAATTCGTTCTAATCTTCATCTCTTGAAGGTCCAACCGTGCCTTTTCACCATCTTTAGTCTTATTCGGAATGTCAAGCAACGTGCCCACTATGGATTCACAGACGTTTTTCTCAATATGCATAACATCTAAGCAATGACGCACGTAAAGTGACTTCCAATATGGAAGTTCAAAGAAGATTGACTTCTTCTTCCAAGGTCCATCGAGGACTGGATCCTTACGTTTCCTCTTTCCCAAAACAACCTTCACATCTTTAACCATCTCAAATACATCCTCGCCAGTCAAAATCCGATGAGCGATTCTTTCTTCGGTATTGCCATCAAAAGCCTTCTTCTGTTTGCGATATCGATGATTTTTCGGCAAGAACCTCCTGTGACCAAGGTAAACGGTTTTCTTACCATTCTTCAACCGGATGGAAAATGTTTCCTTCATACAAACTGGACAACCGATAGCACTCTTCACAGGATAACCAGATAGGTTGCCAAGTGCAGGAAAGTCATTAATTGTCCAAATCAACATTGCACGAAGATTGAACGTATCTTGACGGTGAGAATCTTTCACTTGTAAACCATCATCCCACAACCTTTTTAGGTCATCGATTAATGGTGCCAAGTAAACATCAATGTCATTCCCCGGTTGTTGAGGGCCTGAGATTAATAATGTCAACATCAAGAACTTCCGCTTCATGCAAACGTCTGGAGGGAGATTGTAGTTGACAAGTATGACTGGCCAGGTACTATGCCGACTACTCATGTTACTATGCGGGTTCATTCCATCCGTCGACAAACCGAGACGTAAATTCCTTAGTTCTGCACTAAAATATGGATGATTGTCATCAAAGGTCTTCCATTGCGGTGCGTCGGCCGGATGCCTAAGCTTGCCATCGTCAACACGTTTATCATGATACCATGTCAAACTCTTAGCATGCTGTGCATTACGGAACAAACGGCGGAAACGTGGAGCTGGTGGAATGTACCATAACACCTTCACCGGCACTCCTTTACTACCATTCGATGGCACCTTGCCCTTCTTCCATCTTGACTCATTACAAACCGGACATTCATCTAACTCTTCATATTCTCTCCGGTAAGGCACGCAATCATTTGGACAAGCATGTATCTTCTCGTATTCCATTCCCAACGTGCTCAACGTCTTCTTCGCCTCGTACATACTAGGTGGCACTTTGTTATCCTCCGGTAAAACATCTTTTAGAAAAGCTAAAAGAGTCGTGAAACTAGAATTCGTCCACCCTCCCGACGCTATCATATTCCATAATTTAACCAATGCCCCTAATTTTGTATATTTTGTACACCCGGCATACAAGGGCGTTTCGGCATCATTAATCATTTCCTCAAATAACTCCGGACGGTGCACAAAGTTTTCTTCCAAATCATTAATCATATTGTACATATTATCACCAACGTTTTCGTCAACAATGTTTTCCTCAACAATAGGCTCTTTACCTTTAGTACTAGTCGATGTTCTCTTAATATGGACAAAATCTTCGCCATGTAAATACCATGTTTGGTAAGAACAAATTATCCCATTAGCGCGCAAATGCCCTCTAACATCATCAATGGAATGGGATCTATGATTACCACAAACTTGACACGGACACCGAATCTTATCGTCTTGTGTATGAGATTTGGCAAATGACAAAAATTCTTCAACACCATCTTCATATGCTTTAGTCAATCTATCAAACCACATCCATTTCCTATCCATGATTTGCGCGCAAATCCTAAACCAATAAATCAAAGCCCTCGAAGTCAATAGGTGTGCATATTTTTAAATTGCACGCATGAATATCATTTGCATTTAATTAGTTACGTTATATATAAATAGTCCCAGCACATGCATTAATTAAATCAACAATATATTTACTAAAAAAATCCAAAAAACATAACATAACTACTACTATAAATACAATTAAAAAACCGGCCCGGGTTATTTAAATAAATACCAAAATCCAAAAAAAAAATTACATCGTAATTTTAAAAATACATTTATTTAGGATTTAAATAAAAAATCCAAATCTAAAAATACATTGATTGTGATCACTAAATTAAACACTTTTCAGTATTTAACGTATAAAAGGAATCCAAAAAAATACAAATTAAAATTAATAATCTGGGTTCGTAAATAAAAAATTAGCACTTCTGAAAACATCAAAAAGATAAGTTAATTTGGGTCATCATGACTTACAAGAATGATGATCGACCAGTACTGGTGGTGGGTGGGGTCTAACAGCGGCGTATGGAACTGTTGTCGGAGCGATCTGGTATGAGATTTGTTCACTTAGAGCTGGTGTATCGATGTGGGAAAAACAGAGCTTCTCGAGCTGCGCGCTATGTCTGAACAAAAAGGGGGAATACTTGACTTTCACGACGGTTTTCATAGAACCGTCGTGGAAGTCAATAATTCCACGACGGTTTTATTTAACCGTCGTGTAATATTCTAGACTTACACGACGGTTTTATTTAACCGTCGTGGAATCGTCTGACATCCACGACGGTTTTCATAGAACCGTCGTGGAAGTCAATAATTCCACGACGGTTTCCTGGAAACCGTGGAAATATATACTTCCACGACGGTTTTAAAAACCCGTAGTGGAAGGATAGACTTCCACGACGGTTTTCGGAGACCTACTGTTGTTCCGTGTTTTTGGCTCAGTTTCCACGACGGTTTTTGAATAACGGTCGTGGAATCTCCGTCGTGGTATCCACATTCTGTAGTAGTGAGACGACTAATTGTACTGATAATTTTGGTAGAACTGGATAATTTTTTATGATTAGTTAATAATAACTTGCCAAATTTTACACAGTATTATAGATATATTTTCTTTTTCTTTTACCTCTGTGTTTGTGTGTGTTGATTACTTTTTTAATATATATATATATATATATATAAATAGTAACCAGTTGAAAAAAAAAAAAAAAAAAAGAGTTTGTTTCAAAAATTGTACTCGGATTACAACTTCTGTGTAATAGAGGAATAATTTCACAACCAGTAAGGTACTTATTACTTCTATTTGGTTTTGCATATTCCAGCTATATCCCCACTCTTGTCTTTTTTACCTCCCACGACATAATAGAGACTTGGTCATGGAGATCGCACATTGATATATTTTAATATTTCATTTTTATTAGGATAGGTTTTCATTATCAAATTTTATTATTCTATTCTTTAAAAAAAAATATAAAAAAATCTTATTCTATTTTGGTTCAGTTTCCTTATTTAGGTTTAGTCTATTTTCCTGTTTTATTATTTGATTTGGCTATAAATATGGTCGAATGTTATTAATTTTAATTCTGACATTATTTGATAAATTGAAATTGAGATTATTGGTTTCCACCTCTTGAGTTATTATTCTCACTCTTAAATTTTCTATTTCTCTAGTGGTTTTGTTTCAATCTCTTGAATCCTCTATCTCTATGGTGGTTCAGTTTCTCTCTCTAGGTAACTTCGTATCTTGGTTCTATTCTTAGATATTTCTCTTCTATTTCAATCTGGCTTATATTTATTCGAATATTTTAAATCAATTGTTGTATAAAATTTTCAGTTTGATAAATTGAATAAATTATTTTTTCACGTTGTGCATTTATTTATTTGAATATACCAAGGCCCTTAATAATGTTGTATTTAATTACTAGATTTTTTTAATTTTTAAATTAAATGATTTTCAAAATCAAATGTTAGTTAATTTGCAACTATACCTAATTTTATTTATGACAGTTGTGATTCATTTATAGGCAGTAGTGAAAGTCACATCTAATAATTGATTCTAATCATAAATAAGATTTGATTTTAGTTATGTTTTTAATTAAATCCCATAAACACTAAATATATTAATGCTCTCAATCCTACCTTTATTATAAGAATAGGCTGGAATTTGACGTTTCTCGAATTATTATAGAGTGAGAAATTATTCTATTATTTGTGAACTTTGTATTATTGTTAAATTGGGTGGATTACATCCAGACCCAAGTACCCAACGTCCTACAAATAATGAGATAATTTATGTATCCAATTAAATTAAATAATTTTCTTATTGATATAAAATCAGAGAGATCAAAGTTCAAAAAAAATCATAAAGATCAAAACTGAAAAACGTAATCTACAGAATTCCTTTTTTTTTTTTTTTTTTTTAATCTATAGAATTCAATTTTGATTGATTTTTTTAAAAAAAATCTAATTTCTTAAATTAGTTAAGATAATATAAAAATTAATTTTTTTAAAAAATAGAAAGGTCATATTTATTTACATAGAATTGATTGTGTTGAAATTATTTATAAAAATAAAAAAGAGAAATAAAAAACAATTGATTGTGTTGATTACACAATAAATCTCTCAATTTATTCACGCATTATATGCCCATTCCGTTTGACATCCATTTGACATGGTTTGTGAGATCTATCCTGGCATTCTAAGGTAATTTCTAATATATATATATATATATATATATATATATAAATTATTCATATGCTCTGATGTTATCTTCTTCTGCGTTGTTTAATTTTAATGCAAACAAAAAATATATATTTTAGTGAATTTCTTAATGCTGCTAAATTTTTTACTAATCTATCAAGAAGGAATTGAAATAAAAATGTATGTAATTTCCATAATACCCTCGCAAAAATATAGTTCTTTTCGAATTTCTTCTATCCAATGATATCTTTAGATTCTTGTATCATTTGTTTTACTTTACAGGGAGATTTTATGGTTATGTTTCTATAGTACTCATATAGGCACACATAATTTTTAGAGATGTTTTCGTGAATTTGACATTTATCTGCCTGCAAAAATTTCCATGTTCTATGAGAGTAGGATTTTTATATAGTCATATAGGATTTGTATGTAGTCATATTATATGACTATCAAGAAGAAGCTTTCCCCTCAATTAGATTGGCTTCAGCAACATTTGCCTTGCCACCCCTATCATCTATAAGGGTCTCATAAGTTTGTAGCTCGTTTAGGAGTTCCGTCAGATTATACATCTTATAGTTCATAACGTAGTTTGTCTTGAATTGGAGAAAAGTAGAAAAAATTGTCTCCAAGATCATGCCAACCTAGGTCTTTTCTTTAATGTTCGTATAATTGATTTCAACTTCATTAAAATGATGAATCATTTTTAGGACTTGCTCACGAACTGTTGAACCATTCTTCATCTTGCCGTTCATAACAATTTTCACAGCTTCATTGTGAGCCTTCTCAGAGTAGTGTCCAAACATCTCCTATAAAGATTTCATAATCTCGTTAGCAGATTCATGGGCCTTGTGCTTAGCTCTAAGCACTTCATTCGTTCTTGCTAATAGGTAGCAGCGAACCTTGTTGTTTGCAACAACCTAGCGATTGTACTTTTCTGAGACAGCCTTAGAGGCATTTCATGGAGGCATTGGAGGACAACCCTCCTTTAGGAGAAAGTGTTAGTTTTCATTAATTAGGAGAATGTTCATATTGTTTTTCCATTCAACAAAGTTTTCACCAGTTAAAACTTGAGAGGCAAGAAATGAAAAATCGGGTTTACATATTTTCTAAAAATAATTAAGAAATATTTTTCAATGAATAATTGCATAAATCATCATTATGTCATATATTCAAAATGTCCATTTGGGGCGGGGGTGGGGCGGGGCAGATACCTACTTGACCCGCTCCATTTACATCTCTACCTTAGTGTAACTGTAAATGGAATTGCTTTGAAAAGGAGATGTTGGATAAGGTGTTTATTTTCATGCGATATTTATGCAATTATTTATTGAAAAAATATTTCTTAATTATTTTCAACAAATATGTCAAACCCAATTTTCTCACTTCTCACCTCTCAAGTTTTAACTGATGCAAATTTTGTTGAATGGAAAAGCAACATGAACTTCTCCTAATTAATGAAAACTACCACTCGGTCCTTAAAGATGATTATTCTCCAGTGCCTCCGGCAAATGCCTCTAAGGCTGTAAGAGTATAATCATTGGGTTGTTACAAACAATAAGGCCCGCTACTACTTGTTAGTGGCAACGAATGATGTGCTTAGAGCTAAGCATGAGGCCCTTGAATCTGCTAATGAGATTATGAAATCTTTGCAGAAGATGTTTGGAAGCCACTCTAAAAAGGCTCGCAGCGAAGCTATGAAAACTATCATCAACGGCAAGATGAAGAATGGTTCTTCAATTTGTGAACACGTCTTGAAAATGGTTCATCCTTTTATACTATGGCACACAGAGTAGATTTGTATGTAGTCATATAGGATTTCTAACAAGCATGTATATATTACCTATTTTGATCTAAATTATTTCTTGTAATTATTGTAGAAGATACAGCTGATTCTTGTAATTATTGATGTAATGCTTTTATTATTCTTATTTGGAAACTATGCTGTTAATAAATTCTGTATTGACCAACCTAAATTTCTAATTTCATGAAATATTTGCTTATTTCGATGCATATTTATCATTGGTATAGCTATTGCACATTGTTTGAAAGAGAGAAGTTTTTTATTTTATTTTATTTATTATTATGATTATTATTTGACAATTGTTTGTTTGGTCCCTAACCTTTTCAAGAAATTTTGATTTTGATAAATTACTCGTTTGATTCTTAATAAAGGTTAAAAATTTCATAGACTACATGGATCACATATATGATATAAGTCGAATTATGTATATTTTTTTTCTCAACAACTCTTAAAAGTAAGTATTGTGTCATTAACTTTCTATTACATTTTTAATGTCCTTAAACAAAAAGGACAATTTTGTACATTTTTAAAGAGTTTAGAGACCTTTTAGCCACAATAAAAAAGTTGGGAACCAAATTGTAACTCTCTAAACCATAAGATATTTGGACAACAAGATGGCAGCATCCCGGCCTTCCGATCCTGATCTGAAGTTAAAATATCTTCAAGCGTTTCGATCTCTAGGACCTCCGACATATGCGGGGCACTCCGATTTTGTTGAAGCAGAAGACTGGCTCCGCGGAGTGACAAAATGTATGGATACCATCGACGCTCCCGTCGAACTTAGAGTTACTTTAGCTGCATTCACGCTTGCGGGCGAGGCAGACCGTTGGTGGGAATTCGAACAAAGAGGCCATGGTGCTGGATCCATGACATGGGAAGACTTTGAAACGCAATTTCGGAACATGTACTTTCCAAATAATGCTCAATGTGATGAAAAAGAGGGGGATTTTATTATTTAATTCAGGCAGACTTGACAGTTGCTAAATATGTAGCTAAGTTTATTGATTTGTCGCGGCATGCGCCTTCTTTTGTGGAAACGGAGGATCAGAAAAAGAAGTGGTTTATTAAGGGACTGAAACGTTCTATTTTTTTTTTGGGAAAATGTCATATTGGGAATCTAGTATTTATGAAGATGTCGTGAAACAAGCTAGAATGCTTGAACACTTTGAGAAGGCAGCTAGGAAAGAGACATCGGATAGCGAAAGAAGCAATTATCTTTCGATTTCGATACTCTAATTTTGTCTCAAGACTAATTGTATATTTGCTGGAGATTTTTTATTGACTAATTTTGCTTTGTGGTTTATAAGAGCAACTAGAGAGCATTAATGAAGAGAGATCAACTGATATCAAGTCACCTTGACACATCCTAACTTGGTTGGCGAGATGTGTAGGACTTAATATGTTAATCATATGACTTGTGATGGTGATAGATATAAGTGAATTTGTATGTTTGAGTTTTAAAAACAGATTATTCATATTTCCTATGCATATTCTAATGTGTTGCCTTTTATTTCCACGCATGGACTTGTTTTGAAAACCAACCTAGCATGAAGACTTGTGTTGTCATTGGCAGTATGATTTAGAAAATCACTACCTCTACCTGTCTTTGAGAAAGGTTATTTCAGTGGGCAGTTAGGGAGAAAACATTCATTTTACAAAGGCCATATTTAGAAAAACATTTTTTTTTGGGAGATTTTATTTGCATCCGAATATTTATGAATACCCCCACAAAATCATTAAAGATTATTACATTTTTATCTAATAATAAAATTACCTTAAAATCCATTAGCAATGCTCATACAATTACATATTTATAAATAGAAATATCCTTTTTTTTAATTAAAAAAATAAAAATAAAAAAGATACACCACATTAACTATAAAAGGAAAAAATATTTTTTTAAAGAAATAAAAAAAATTCTTTACAAATTTAATTACTGTTTGTTTCATTTTATAAATCCTAAATTGTTCTTCACCAAATTTTTCTCTTAAAAAATCTTTATAACTACGTGAAAAATTTTAATGGAAGATTCAAGTGAAACAAAATAAAAGAAAGTATGCTTCTTGAAGAGCTAACAATTATTGAAGTATGTTTTTCTAATTTTTTGATTCATTGGTATTGCTTGGTTTTTTTTTTTTTTTCTTTGCTTTTAATATTTGAAAATGATTCTTTGTGAGTTTTTTTTTCATCTATTGTTCTTTTTATTTTATTTTTCTTATTTAGATTTGCTAATTTATTTTTAATAAAACAAATTAAATTTAAAATAGAAATGGGTGTATGAGAGGGTTAAATCTAGTATTATATAAAAAGTATCTACAAAAGGATATATTTATTATATTTAAGAACTTTAAAATATTTAACAATATTCTCAAACGGGAATTTTATTTAATCAGCTCTGTAAGTAGAGCTTATAAATTCCACAAGCTAAGCTCTTCACACACACACACACACACATATGCATATGGAGAGCTTAATTATTAAAACTAACAAACATTACAATCATATGAACTATTAAACAGAAAGCCAAGACATCTTAAAGAGGCGTCATTTTATTTAGTAATAGTACATTGGCAATATATATAAACACACACACACACATATATATATATGTGTGTGTGTGTGTGTAGAGTATTTTAAAGTGATAAGCGGACTCCGATGGCATCCAAAAGTCGACCGCTTCTTCCTGTGAATCCGACAACGAAGTCTTCACTATATATTACATAAATTCATGTGCACATTGATCTACAAATAACTCTGCCTTAAAAAATAATAATAATAATAATTATTAGGTAGGGGTTATTCATCAATATTGTGGGTGCAAATATAAGCACTCTTTTTTAAAAAAGATAATCACGAGAAAAATATCTAATAAGGGGCACATTTTAAATAATATATTTCAACACAGGAAAATTAGAAAAAGAAAATTTTGGCACATTTAAAATATAAAATTTTGAAAATAAACGAAAAGGCGAATGAAAGGAATTGCACGGTTTAATCACAACTTGTGTTTTGGTGGAATGTTTTTGTTACTAACAGAAAGAGTATATTTGACAGTTAAAAAAAAAAAAAAAAGATCTTAGCGAGAGAATTAGACAGAAAATTAGTCGAAAGGTATATATAAAAAATAGCTAGTTAGAGAAAAAAAATAGTGAAAAAATGTTTAAATAATGACACATTTGAGAAAAATGAATTTAATCGGGCAATTGGAAAAAGTTTATAAACCTTACTTTTCATGTATTAAGAAGAAAAAGAAAAAAAAAATCTAAAGAAGACACATTTGAAAAAACAAAAGAATATCTTTGTAGAGACAAATTAAAAAAATGGCACTTTAATAAAACCTATTAACATTACAAGAAACATTTAACCAACAACCAAAAAAAAAAAAAAAACTCACCAAAACCACGTTCGAGTAGTTGAAAACGTGAGCACTAAAATATGCACTAAGCTTTCTGTATATAGTTACTGGATTAGATACGTTAAATTATGCATGTGCAGAGCAATAACTGTCGAAGAAGAGCAAGAGTTTAAGGAAGCAAGTTGAATAGGATTTGGTGAAAGGTATGAAAACTTCATCTCTACCCTTTTCATCCAAATTTATGCCTCTATATTTTATTTTTTTTTATCAAAATTGCTTTTTTTTTTTTTTTTTAATACATAAAGCTCTGATATTATTAGGCTTATGAAGTGAATGATCTCTGAAAATATTTTTTCTTTAACCCTCAAGCAGGTGTTGTAAATAAAGAAGAATCTGAGCAATACCCTGTTTAGCATTTTATTTTTCATAATCCACACCCTTCCTAACATTTTAGGGAAATTATGGGAAATCGAATAATTTTAAGGTGCTTACATTTTTATACTTTTATTTTGGCATCTTGTTTTTGTGGGAGTTGGGAGGGATCTCAGTATAATTTTTTCCTTAAAAAAAAAAAAAAAGAAATTTTATATTGGATATCGATTTATTGTTCATCATGATCTCGTTTAATATCAATGGTTTATGTAATTTTATTGCAATTGGATTGAAAATTGAAATATCATGCACGTCTTTTTTTTTTTTTTTTGATAGGAATATCATGCACGTCTTTGTTGAGAGAGAGAGAGAGGGGGGGGGGGGGGGGGGGGGGGGGGGGGGGGGGGGGGAAAGAGTTTGTTTCTCAAAAAAAGTATTTGGACTACAACTTGTGAAAAATAGACTAACAATTAGAAGATAGACTTGGTTTATCCATCGGGTGGGTTTACTAATCAAGAATTCCCATAGAACTTAGTTTCATAATTCTATTCTACTGTTTACTAAATCACGGAATTGGAATAAAAATGCAAGTGATTTTAAAAATATACCCTTACAAACATCTAGTAATTTTAAGGACACAACAATTCATCCAAACAGTATGATCTTTGGACAACAAGATGGTAGCATCTCGGCCTTTTGATTCCGATAAGAAGTTAAAATATATGCAAGCATTTCGATCTCTAGGACCTCCAACATTCGTAAGGAGCTCCAATTTCGTTGAAGCAGAAGACTAGCTCCGTGGAGTGACAAAATGCATGAATGCGATGGACATTTCTGTCGATCATAGAGTTCCTGTAGCTGCATTCATGCTTACGGACGAGGCAGACCGTTGGTGGGAATTGCACAAAGAGGCCATGATGTTAGATCCATGACATGGGAAGACTTTGAAACACGGTTTCGGTACATGTACTTTCCAAATAATGCTCACAGTGGTGAAAAAGTTGGTGAATTTTGTGGTTTAGCTCAGGGGAAATGACAGTTGCTCAATATGTCGTCAAGTTTATTGATTTGTCGCGGTACGTGCCGTTTATGTCAAAATGTCAAGATGCACCCCAGCATGTTCCCCACGAACTTCTCGTTCATTGGTAATATGCCCTTGGTTAAAAAAAAAAAAAAATGGCATTAACCCTTTCAAATTCTAAGAACGTATGGAAAAGACCATACAGTCATTTTTGATGGAACTTTAAACATGGCGAGCACATGAATTCTTAATTAATGATATTAAATATTATTTTAATTTATCATAATCCAACTTGTTGGTGTTAGATTATATAATTTATTTTTTTAAGGGGAAATTTCATTCAATTCAAAATAATTAAGTTTTTTTTACAATGAAGAATTTTGAATTTACTATAATTTAAAATAATTATGTATTGAACTTGATTTAAAAAAAAAAAAAAAAAAAGTTCATGCTATAATGAATAAATAACCCATAAGAAAGTTACATGTTAATTTTCATAAAGAGTAATAAACATCCCCATTTGGATCTTTTGCTATGCATTTTAAAATTCAAGAAGTTAATTGCTTAAAAAACAGTGTAGGGGCATATTACCGATAAACAAAAAGTTGAAAGATAATAGTGTTAAAAAAATAAAATAAAAAAACACCAGTAACAAAAGAGTAACCTTATATTTAGAGAAATGAGGGTAGGTAGTTTTTTTTTTTTTTTTTTTTTTTTTTTTTTTGTTCTTCCTTTCTTGTCGACGGTGTTGTTCCGGGTAATGCTTCGTTAGATCTTCATCTTCTTTCACTCCTTGCATGGATCTCACCATCCATTTGTTGTCGTACGGACCTCTTTGTCGGCTGTTACTACATCAAAATCAGCACAAATACTCGTGAAGCGTTCAAATTTTGGAATTTCCAAAATTAACCTTTTGAATTTATATTAATTATTATTTTAAATATACTTAATAATAAAATATCATGAAAAAGATTAAAGTGATTGCAATCCTCCCCCCACCCCCCCCCAACACCCCCCCCCCCCCCCCCCCCCCCCCCCCCCCCCCCCCCCCCCCCCCCCCCCCCCCCCCCCCCCCCCCCCCCCCCCCCCCCCCCCCCCCCCCCCCCCCCCCCCCCCCCCCCCCCCTCCCTCCTAAATCTCATACCTTGATCATTTTTAATGTTTTTAGCCTAGTAAAGATTCCAAATAGATTTTTACTTTTATTGGGAAGGTTAATTTTGGTATTTTCATAATTTATTAGAGAAAGAAGTAAATAGAACTTTTATTCAAGGCCAATTCTACGGTCCTTTTAAACGGGACAAGTCCCCAAAAAAGAGATCCACGTGTTAGTTAAAGAGAGTTTTCTTTCTTTTAAAAAAATATTAACCTGCTTAAACCAATTAAGGACCCGTTTGGTGTTTGAGTTTGAGTTAAGATTTGTAAGTTCAAATAGTGATTTTGATTGACTTTTTCAGAAAAGATAAAAAACTTTTGAGGAAAAAGACAAAAATTGAGTTGATAGTGGTGAGTTTAAACTCACCACCCAAACAGGCCCTAAGTATTCTCTTTTTAACCTTTACACAAATCTAGAATAAAATGTAAGGATAATTTTTTTATTTATTTCAATTGATGATTCATTATCAGTGAGGCAACTAATATGTGGGGTTTAAATTGTAAATTTAATTAGGACAAATGTATTAAATTTCAATGCAAAATACTATTTTTAAGTTTAGAGTGAAAGTAGCGGGAAATTGTGCAGAGGTAAAGTTAAAACGAAGCAACATATTGAGAACGTTGTGGGTTGTTATGGACTTTTCTTTTATTTCTTCCTTCTTCTTCTTCTTCTTCACCATTGAGCCCAACAACAACGACAACAACAATCCCTCAATTTTAACTTCAAAGACAGAAATTTTAAGGAATCTTTTTGCTCCTTAAAGATTATTTATGGGTCTTTTAAAAGGGACTGAAAAGAGCTTTTTGATGCAATTTTGTGTGGGATCTGATTGTTTAGATTGGGAACTGATGCCTTTGTTCTCACAGATTTGTGAGCTGCTTAGCTCTTTCTCCTCTTCTTCTTTTTCTTGGATCCCTCGTGCTTCTAATGTTGTGGGCACATAATTTGTGCTCCTGGGCTTCGACTACTACAAAGTTCCATGGTTTTTGCTTTCAGGGATGATTTCCCCTTTATGAAGAATCAATTGTGCTTGGAACTTTGGCTAATAAAATGTTATTCAGCAAAAAATAAAAACAAGAAAATAAAAAATAAAAAATAAAAAATAATTATGGGTGAAAATGGGAAACGCAGGTGGAAGATCTCATTCCACCGATCTTCTTCTTCTTCTTTCGTCGAGCTGCCATGGGCGAGTAGAACCAGACGAGAGAGAGAGAGAGCGCTAAGGAGAGTCAGCGGCCGTCGCAATCTTGTGGCCGTAGCGATCTGAAGCAAGTCTCCAAGTCTTTGTGGCATTAGTTAGTGACGTGTCTGATGCATTTGTTTATGTTTGACTTCTTGGTACTTCAATAAAACCTGTTCCACTTCTGTTGGTCAAGGACCTGCCTTCTTGCTAGCCCATGGATTGCCTATTAGTTGCAAAATAACCCCTCGCTGAGACTTGGAAATTCGAGTCAAGGATTGATCAGGAGTTACCTTGATTTTCGAACTTGTGACACCATGTAAAACGATCTCCTTCCCATCTTTTAAGAACTTCATCAACAACTTTTCAAAATCCCATTGAATGGGTCCCAGTGTCCTTAACCACTGTGTCCCTAGCACCACATCGTAGCCTTCAAGAGGTAAAATGAAAAAAATCTACTGCAAATTGTACCTTTTGAAGTTTGAGTAACACTTGAGAGCATCGTCCCGGACTGACGAGTTTCTCACCCGATGCCACCAATACTTATAGCCCTCCATCATTACTGGGCAGCAAATTCACCGGCTGAGCTACTCGAGAACTTATAAAATTGTGGGTACTACCGGAGTCAACAAGAATCATTACAGGTTGTCCCATAAGTCCGCCCCAAACTTGCATAGTTTTCGGCGCGTTCATTCCAGCCATGGCATGGAGAGATATTTCTGGAGCTAACTCATCCGTGTCCTCTTCTATCTCCATTTTGACATTCCCATCATCATCATCCCAACAAGCTTCAATTCTGAAAAGCTTGGGACAATCGTGGCCTGGGCTATATTTATTATTGCAGTGGAAGCATAGTCCCTTCTTTCTCCGTTCAGTAAGCTCGTCGGGAGTCATCCGTTCAACAGTTGTGGTAGGTGGAGTTTTGCACTCTTGAGTTGTTGTTGCTTGTCGAAAACCAGGAACAGAGGGTCTCTTATGAGAATTATCATGAGCTTCGTACAATTTTGCCAATCCAATCACCATCGTGAGCGTGGTCGGCCTATTCGCTTGTACATCAATTCAAATGGAGTCTTTCAGTCCGACAATAAAACAACTCACTTTTCTTTATTGTGCAAGTGAACCAACCTTGGCCAGCGGCCTTCCGAACTTGCTTTGATAACCACCCACAGAACCTGTTTGCTTCAACTTGATTAGTTCGCCAAAATGATCTTCAAATTGATTGGAACTGAACCAGGATTGAATTCCATTTTTGAAATCCTCCCCCGTGATGTAAAAAATTTCTTGTTCCAACATCTGAAACCACAACCCAGCGTCTCCATCCAAATAAAATGAAGCCAGAGTGACTTTATCATTTGTAATATTTATTAACATTGGTATTGTTTCAATAGTTAGTTTGTTTAAATGTAAGATGAAATTATTTATTTCTTTATGATAATTACTAAATCATTATATTTTTTCTTTTTTTTTAAAATGTATTATGTTTTTTTTTTCTTTATGATATTAATATATTATTATGATGTCTTTTTCTTTGTAATAATTACTATATCATTATGATATTTTTTTAAGGTTTTAAAGTGTTTCATATTCTTTACAATATCTATTTAATTTTTTTTATATGTTCATTGTGAATTTTATTTTAATGTCTAATTATTTATTATAATGATTTTTTTTCATGTATCATACAACTAGTATCAATTATGGTAATTTTTCTTTATAACAAAGCAAGTAAAATGGTCTTTTTTTTCTTTTATAAAAGATTTGTTTAGTTTTGCCCCTTTTTTTCCAGAGATTTTTTCTTTCCTTTTTTAATCACTTCTTTATTTATTTAGTTTCAATTCTTGATGAAAGGTTAATATGGTTTTAATAAATATCAATTTAGACATTTATGTAAAAAAAATTGAAAATGAACATTTTTTAAATTATAGTATTCAATTTAGACATTTATGTAAATAATTCATAATTTAACTTACCAAAATATCAAAGATCCTACTGATAATGTGTTATAATATTATAGGAAATAATATTAAAACAAAGAAATAGATAATATAATAAACGATTAGAAATGAGCAAAACTATATTATTCTTATTCAATAATTTCTCTCTTCTTCCTCTCTTCTTTTTCTTTTCTTTCTCACTTCTTCCGTTTTTTTTTTTTTTTTTTGCTCGTATATTTCCAACATCAAGAATAAAGCCTATTTATAGGCATTATTTAGCGTATCAAATAAGTTTAAGATAACTTCTACGAAATTTCTCAACATTTACATGATGAATACAAAAGTACTAACTATATAAATTTTTGCATTATTTGATAGTCAGCACTTTAAAAATTAAGTGAAGACATCCACATTTAAAGTTTCATGACAAAGTTTTGGTAATAAAAGCAACTTGAATTTTTACCAAATATTTTAACTGCATAAAGCGGACAAAGAGATTGTAGTCATTGAGAGTCATAGTACAAAGTAAAGGTGAAGCAAGCCTGGGTCCCGTTTTGTCGTCTCTTTTTTTTTTTTCCCCTACTTTGAGTATTTTGTATTTATTTCTTTTTTTTTTTTCTTTATCTATGTAACGACCCGTCTAGCACAGACTGTTACTATACATACATACGTACATACATGCTTAATCTGTTTCATATAGCTTACTTACTTACTTAGCAAAAAATAGCGGAATATTTTTTTTTTTTTTATGGAGAGTACGAGCGTATATACGAGTACTACTAGACATGTTCAAACATATTTTAATATATATAAATAGACCAAACGCGTAGCGGCAATATTCCCACATTTCACAGCTTGCCTTGCCATGCTCCACCATCTTGCATCAAGGGTTGCCAGTAGGTTGCTTACCTACAACATAGACGTAAGACGTGAGCTTTCGCTCAGCAAGTACAACTATATCATCCGCGACATTAAACAACATAACATGTAACATAACCGAACATAGTATATCCTAACATAAACATGACATAACATACTTAATCATGCATGAGCCATTTATGCTTCATTATGCTTTCTTATACTGTCATAATATTCTTCCATAATTTATCTTAACTTATCTTGCTTATGGGCCCCTTAACATAAGTGTCTGTACCGGACGCGCAACTATGGAGTGGTTGGGGCGGCCAGTCCATTTCCAACTCAACCCATAGTCCAACCCGACCTAACGCGGGTCAGTATGACACAGACAAGCTTGCTTGCCATCATAACTTTTATCGTCTCATACCTTTATCTTATTATTATTAATTGGTGAGCATGCTTCGTGATATTTCACACAATTAATCCATGATCGTAACTTAGCCATACCATAACCTTAACATAACTTATGTCCTAGCGTAACATGATTCTAGCATATTTCATAGCACATAGGCAGGCATCATAGCACATAACATACTTCATAGCATATAGCATTTACCATAGCATATAGCATACACCATAGCATATAGCATTTACTATAGCATATAGCATACACCAGAGCATATAGCATTTACCATAGCATATAGCATACATCATAACATATAGCATTTATCATAGCATATAGCATACACCATAACATATAGCATATAGCATACATCATAGCATATAGCATTCATTACAGCATACATTTAACATGCTTAGGTAAGTAACATAAAAGTCTATGCTGTAGGCGGAGTTGTACTTACCTTGTCTTGCTATGTCCAATAATGTGCTAATCCAATTTAGGGCACAACAGCATGTTACTTCCTGCTATAAATAAAGGACATAGGTAGGGATTAATATGTTGGTAATTTAAACCAACCTTCATGTATGATTTTAGTTATATGTCCCCTCCCAAAAACCCATAATGTCTTAATTGGTTACTGTAAGTAACCCTAGAGTTTAAAACTTACCCTGCTCGGGTTTAAAACTCAACTTTGGTTTCAAAAACCCATTTTCATTTTCTTTTTGGAAAACTTAAATATTTCAAAGCTTAAAAATCCTTTGTTCAACTTATGAAAAATTGTAATTCTTGAGTAATATTTGTAAAAATACTTAAGTGTTGGAAACTGCCTTTGGAACAGTTTTCCACAGTCAATTATTCAATGTATGTGCAGAAATGTCCTTTTCCTGCACTGTTTTAGAAAATCCTGTGCAGGAAATTCCTGTTACCTGTACAGTTTTTGAAATCTAATTTTATTTAAAAATCTAAATCGAATTTGAAAAATTTTTCTTCTCGAAAGTTTTAGATCTCGAAAAAATCCTATAACTTTCGTGTTTTACTCAAAACCTGATTCGGGTTCTAACCCACTTGTTTACTCTGTTGAACTCACCTGGCCGTGCATGAAACCTGGGCACGGTCAGGCTCGGATTTTTGCATAAACCGAGATCGTTGGAGCCTTATTTTGGAAAACTGCAAACGTAGCCCCCTAGGAAAAACCCTTCTCTACAACTTTCATGTTTTAAGTTCTTCCAAATTTGGCCTCTAAAGGCCTCAAAATCTGCTTTTTCCAAAAACTGGCCAGTTTCTATCCGAAATGGCAGTTTTTGGTTTTAAATTCGTTTTACGTCCTAATACATGCACTCTACCTCAACCGACCGCATCGGGAGCCTAAAATCAGTCATGCAACATTTTTCTAACGTAAACTTTCTTTAAACACATTACCAATCAAATCATTACTCAAATTTCACCATTTAGGGTTTGCATGGTTTTAGGTTGCACAAATCATTCATAAAAATATTTCTAGCAACCTAACATACACATATTCATCATGCTTAGCACATTGTGGGGACATATAACATATCATTCATCAAGCAAGCATACCTAACTAGTCATGCAAACATAAACATTTAATCATGCAAACTCATAAAACCCAAACCACCCTTAATCTAATCAAGCACAAACCTTAATTCTAACCTAGGCAAAACTTAAATTGAGCTTATGCTCTTACAAACTTATTGGAAAAACACTTAAATTTCTCAATTGAAACTTGAATTGAGAAGTTTAAAGTTCAAGAGGTTTACCTTGATTAAAATCAAGAGATTGGCTAGGCTTTTTGGATTTTCCCCCTTTCCCTTTGGCTCCACCTAGAACCGGCCTTCTTGGCTAGTTAGGTTCCAAACTTTTTCAACCACCCTTGCTCCAACTCCGGCCTCCTCAAGCTTCAAAAATCCGACCAACCTTAGCTTTTCTCTTCCTTTCTTCTTCCTTCCCCACAACCGGCCTTTTGGCCAAAAATGGGTCTCCAAATTTTTTTCAAATCCTTGTTGGTATTCTACCTAAAAATCCGGTCACTCCAACACACTCTTGCTCTTGGTTTTGCTAAATTTTCTTTCCTCCTTTCCTTCTCAAGTTCGGATTTTTGAGAGAAAAATTTGACAAAGTTTGGCTAGGTTTTCTAATTTTTGTGAACAATAGCTCACCTATTTATAGGTGATGGAGAACTTTTTGAAATTGCAAAAAGGTCCTTGATGAAGCAAAAATTTGCACAAAAGGATGCATAGGTGGCCGGCCATTGGGTGGTTCTAGAGCCAAAATTTCTTTCCAATTTTTTCTTAATTCAAAAATGAGATTATTAATAAAAAGGTGGGTCATGTGATCACCATTAGGGCTTGTTTGGCTTTTTCCTTAGTATGCAGTCCAATTTTATGCTAACACAGATATTTTCAATACTGTTATCTACTAATAACAGTATTTTTTTACACTGAACTGCAGTCCAAAATTTATCTGTGTAAAAATGGACTGTATAAAAATTTTCTTATAATTTGAAGCCCTTTGGCCCACGATATCCTAATTTATGTGCTTGATTTTTCTATGGTGGTTTTAGATCTTAACCTTGATATCTTGTCCGTAAAAACGGTTTTCGCAGTATATTTCCCATACTGCCTGCCATATAACAGTATCATCATATGTTTGACTTTTTTAGTCAACCTTTGACTTTTTAGGTCAACTTTGACTTTTTAGGTCAAACTTTGACCAACATGAAATCATGAAATTTTCTATCCTTTTTTACTCAAAAGGTCACATACTTGGCTAAGCAATCATTTTTAAGTCTCGTAAAATCATGAGAACTCATAAATTCGATAAAAAAAACCCTAATCAGGTTTTTTCATGAATACCTTCGTGGTACAGCGTAAGTTTCTTTACAATAAATCGTAATGTCATAAAAAATTCAGTTATTACAATCTAATAATAACAAGTTGAAATAAAAATAATAATTATAATAAAATGTTAGGGGTTTGATAAAAGACGGGTATTACCGACAGATATCAACCTAGTTGCGATGTGATTGTTTTTCCTGATATTGGTTATATTTTCACTCAGTTAATAATAATAATTAAAAGCCTAGGTCCTGAAAGCAGCTACCGCAGTTCTCCTTCACATTGAAAGGTACCACATAAATAATACATTATGAGCGATATTATTTTTAAAAATAATATTATAGATACCAGTTCTTTCTCAAAAAGGATAATTGTATTTCAAATTAATAAAATATAAACTCTAATGTATTGAATGACTTCATAATGCAAAAAAAAAAAAAATATATATATATATATATATTCTCAATTATAGATCGATTCTACCAGTAAATTTTGATGAAACACATAAGGCAATAAGAGGTGTATCAAATTCTAACAACAGTAAATGGAAAAGATACATAGATCATCGAGCATACAATCAATTGAAAACTTTGACTGATCGAGATCAAGGCCCAAAGCAAAAAGGTCAACCTCAACTCTTCGTGGAATTAAATTTAGTGGATTGGATACACAATCAATATGAAAGTATGGGGAGACCATTGTTACAAAATAAAACACAAGGCGGAAATAATATAATATTTATTTTAAACAAGCAACTAGAACCCCCCTCCCAAAAAAAAAAAAGGATAATACTTCTGATGACAAGTCAACTGATACAACCTAAGAGATCAAAACACATTCAATCTACTCATGAAGCCATCCTTAACCAAGTCATTTTCTTGGAGTCCAAGGCATCTTCTTTATTAGTGCCAAATCAACCAGGAGATGATGTCAAATTCCAACCCCAATAAAGAAACATAAATAGAGCAAACTCTAGCACACAAAAGAGAGAAAAAGAGAGGAGAACCTTTTTAATTTGTTTTGTTTTTAAAAAGTTAGAGTTAAGAGTGTCCCACTTTTCTTTGTTTTTCCTTTGCTGTCTTTATCACGTGGGCATCAGTGATCACGTAATAAATTTCCAAAAGAAGTTCACCACAACAATTGATAAGAAAGTTATTGATAACCAGAGAAATGTGATAATTAAATCGAAAAGCTTTTTATCATTTTTAACATATGTCATAGAAAAATACATTAAGGCAAAACTCTATTAATCATAGACTGCCGAAATCGTCACCACAAACGTCACTTTTTCCAGAAAAAAACTACCTTATTTAAAGCCTTCCCAGTCCTCTCTACGTAATGCAAATCTCAAACACTCACACACACACCAACATTAAACTATTATCACTAACTCACAACCTCCACCTTCCTTGACGCGCCGCCGCACCGTCCCGAAACTATGACGCACCACCCCGCTTCCTCGTCGTGACGTACCCAGCGCAAGGCCACATAAACCCCGCTCTCCAATTTGCTAAACGTCTCGCGGGGACCGGCGCCGATGTTACCTTCGTCACCACCCATTCCGCCCACTGCAAAATAGCCAACGGCAGCCCCCCGACCAGCCCAAACGGCTCGTCGATATCCCACGCGCCGTTCTCCGACGGATATGAAGATGGGTTCAAGCCGGGGGATGACGTGGTGCACTACCACTCCGAGCTCCGCCGCTGCGGATCACAGGCCATATCCGACCTCGTCGTCTCCGCCGCCAGCGAGGGACGTCCTTACACCTGCCTTGTCTACACCCTCCTCCTCCCGTGGGCCGCTCTGGTGGCGGAGGAGCTCCGTATCCCGCCGATCCTGCTATGGATTCAACCTGCCGTGGTTTTCGACATCTACTACAACTACTTCCATGGTTACGGCGACATTATCACGGAAAACAGCACTAAAGACCCTTTATCGGAGGAGTCACGAACGACACTACCGGGGCTGCCGTGGAAGTTCACCCGCCGAGATCTCCCGTCGTTCATGGACGCCGCTAATACTTACTCCTTCGTCATGCCCTTATTCAAAGATCAGTTTGAAATATTCGATTGCAAAATTAAAAATCTAAAGATATTGATCAATACATTCGATGAATTAGAGCCCGAGGCACTGAAAGCGATCGGGGAGATAAAAATGATTGGAATCGGGCCGTTGATTCCGTCGGCTTTCTTGGACGAGAAGACCCTTCCGACACTTCATTCGGCGGAGATCTCTTCCCGTGCTCGAAGGACGAAGATCAGAACTACATCGAGTGGCTGAACTCGAAACCGGAAGGGTCGGTCGTTTACGTGTCGTTCGGGAGCATTGCGGTGTTGTCGAGGGCTCAAATGGAGGAGATCGGCAAAGGGCTGTTGGATTCTGGACGTCCATTCTTGTGGGTAATAAGAGAGAAGGCGAAAAAGGACGACGGAGAAGGAGAGAAACTGAGCTGTCAAGAGGAATTGGAGAAGGTTGGGAAGATAGTGCCGTGGTGCTGTCAAGTGGAAGTTTTGTCGAACAGTTCGTTGGGGTGTTTCGTGACGCATTGCGGGTGGAATTCGACGTTGGAGAGCTTGGTATGCGGGGTGCCGGTGGTGGCGTTTCCGCAGTGGTCGGACCAAGGGACCAACGCAAAGTTGATAGAGGACGTGTGGGGGACGGGCGTGAGAGTGAGGCCGGATGAGAAGGGAATGGTGGGAAGTGAAGAGATTAAAAGGTGTTTGGAGATAGTAATGCAAGGAAATGGACTGATGAGAAGCAATGCCAAGAAATGGAAGGATTTGGCTAGAGAAGCTGCCAAGGAAGGTGGGTCTTCTGATAGGAATCTCAAGGAGTTTGTGGCTGACGTTGTTCGAGGTGATCATCATATTTTTTTGGACTAGAGTAGCTTAGCTTTTTGGATTCGCATTTTGGGTTCCTACAAATTTTATCATGTTATTTGTGTTTTTCTTTGTCTTTTGGTAGGTTCATGCATTTCTTTTTTTTGTGTCAGATTTGTAAGATTTGTCTAATGCATATCCTAATCCAATGCCATGCTCAATTTGCTAAAAGACTGAAATATCTTGTCTCGACCCCACCGAAGTTATGGAAAAGCGAGCGATAAATAAGCTGTATTCTTGAACAATATTAATAGTTAATACACATGGTTGGATCACGCCTCTTTATTATTATTATGATGCTTAACGTTACTGATATTTTAAAGTTTTTATTTTATTTTATTCTTTGTCGATCAATAATGTTGATACCCTCTGTTTATTTATTTCATAAATACCTAAATCCGTCTACCCTAAATATATGTGTATATATATATATAATATATATCTATTATTTATTCTAGAAGTGGGAAAGAGTTTGGTACTTCAACCTTCCCTTCAAGAAATTTAACGATTCAAATTTTTTAGTTCTTTTTTTTATTTTATTTTACTTATTACTTATAATAGTTAAGATTTGTCCGCATGACTAGAGACGGAGCCATAAATATATTTAAATGGGGTGTATATCAAAATTTTTTTTCAAGATAAATAAACTTAAGTGGATGTTATGTGAGAATTTTTAATTTAATAAGTTTAAGTGATAATTTTTAATTTTAATGGGAATAAAATAATAAAATTACAAATATAAAATTAATTTTGATATAAATTATGTGAGAATTTTTTATTTTTAATGAAAATAAGTTGTAAAGATTATAAAACTTTTAAGGTAAATTTGAAAGAACAAAAAAAAAATCACATGGCACATGGCACATTTCATATTAAATTGTACAGATCATGCTTCATTTTCTAACTTTTGTACTTTACCAAAAGTACAAACGTCAACTAGATTGAAGTGGGAAAGAGTTTTTGTTCTTCAACCTTCAAGTAATCTTAATATTCAAAATTTTCACTCTTTTTTTTTATTTTTTTTTATTTTTTTTATTTTTTATGATTAAGATGTATCCACGCATTGCACATTTCTTTTCTTACACCCGACATTTTAAATTGCACAGCTCATGTCTCCTTTTCTTACTTTTGTATTTTGCCAAAAGTACAAATTACTTAATATATTAAAGGAGTATAACATTTTACTATTCAATGAATAGTTTTTTTTTTTTTTTACTTTTGCTGCTTTACTGTATTGTTCAGTGAATAGTTTTTTTTTTTTTTTTTTTATAACTTTTACTTCTTTGCTACAGTTGTTTTTTGTTTTTTTGTTTTTTTGCTATAGTAAAAAGATGCAATATTTCACTGTTTAATAAACAGTGATTTTTGTTTTTTTTTTTTAAATTTTTGTTGCTTTTGTTGTACATTTTTTTTCTTCCTATAGTAATGCACAGTAGCTGCTTTTTCTACATTAAACTGTCGATTTTGCCCTTATCTTATGTGCTGATTTTGGCTTATCTACAGTGGAAGGACGGTTTTGTCCTCACATATTTTACTGTTTTGTCTACAGTGCATAGATTTTTTTGCCCCTCTGATTTAGTTGGTTTTCCTTCATCTACAGTGACTTGACATTTTTACCCCTATTATGCAGAAATTGACGACTGCTCACACAGTATAATTACATTTTCACGCCTCTTTTTTAGTTCCTTTTCTTTTTCTTACAGTGTGTTGTCGGTTTTACCCCTATTTAGAGTTTTTTTTTTCTTAATATTATTTTTGCCTTTTTTTACGCTAAATTTTAGACATTAGATTCTGATCTATTGTTGTATTGTGTTTTGCTCACTTTGCCTTTTTTTTTTTTTTAAACGATTTTTTACTTTAAATTTTTATCTTTATTTCAAATTTTTTTTTTTGTGTCTTTTTTGTTTCTTTTGTTCTATTTTTTAAAGACCCCTTTTTTTTAAGGATTCTGCATGCAAGTTTTTTTTTTCTTTTTTATTTGTTTTGTTTTATATTTTAAAAATCATTTTTTTTAAGTTTTTGCATGTATATAACCTGATAAAAAAAATTATTTTTTTTAAAAACAGTAAAAAAGGAGAAGATGGGATATATATTTTATTTTGTTATAATGTTTTTGTTAGGGTTAGTTTTTTCCCGTTCTTTTAAGTTTAAAGATTTTGTTTTTTTTTTGTTTTTTTTTTTTGTTTTAGCTTTATTTTTGCTTTGATTTTTTTTTCTTTAAATGAGTATAACTACAGAAATTTTTTTCTTTTTTGCTTTTGTTTTCGTTTTTATTATTGTTAGTACTATTATTATTTTGATTTTGCATCTTCACTGTTGGGAGAGATTTTGAGAAGAATTATACTTATTATAATTATAATATTTATCTTAACCAACTATTTTTATCATATAATACTCAGTTTTTTTATTTATTTTTTTCTTCCTTCCCCGTGCATTGCACGGGTATTAAACTCGTAACAAGAGCAAGGAAAAATAAGTAAAAAAATTATGACATTAACTTAAAACAGAAAGAACATATTTGGAGACTAATTTAAAATAAATTTAGCATTATTTTACAGATTAGTAATAAATAGTATATTCATATTAATTATACAAAAACATACTGAAGTTATCCCTACATCTCCTCCATTTTCTCTCTATCTTCTCTCTTTGCTGTGGCTCCTTCTCTTCGACATTGTCGGCACTCGGCCGTCGCTGTGAGAACCAGCATTGACAAAAGACGACATCAAGATGTGCTTTGTCGAGAACTATTCAACCCGAAGACTACCAGCGACCAGCGAAAATCATCCTTGCATTCTTTGTCATGACGGCCTCGCGCGAACTTGTTCACGGAGGAATCGTCTCCGAAAAAGCCACTAGCTATGTAGGTATTTCTTATTGATATATTGCAGCGACTAAAAGGTCAAAACTCAATTAAAAGAAACTATAGATATATATTACAACGTGGATTTATTTCCCTGTGTATTGTTTTCTTTAGATTACAACAATATGAATTATATGGTATGAAAAGCCCATCCCTTTTCATGTAAATTTATGCCTCTACATTATTAAATGAATTTTTAACTAAACTCAAAAGGGAATACATTTTTCATATATCACTGAGTTATTTGGCTTATGAAGAAAGGCGGAGAAAAATGCGAAAACAGACCTTTAAATAGTTACTTGCTGTATTTTTTAGCCTCTATACTTATAATTAATTGAAGGTATAAAAACTGAAAGATTTATAACTAAGATAATAATCCATATATGTGTTTTTTTAACAGGTAATCTTATAATCACCCAACGTGATAATCTCTTCAAAGTGTTATTGGCCCCTTCAAGCAGGATTATTTATTATTATTATAACTTTTTTAGATCTAAGCTATGATACATGTAAGAGGGAATAACTATACCCTCGTTAAGATTCAATTTGAACCTTTAAATTTTACCCCATCGGTAGGGAAAAGCAAATTTCCCTACATATATAACTGGAAAGAAGGCACCTAATAGTAACCAGCACACACAAACACAGAGATAAAAGAAAAGGAAATATATCTATTATACGTAAAATTTGGCAAGTATTACAACCTACTCATCAATATCCACTTGGACTGAAATCCATTATCTGTACACATTAGTCATCTCCATATTTAGGGCAAGTTTACAAAAATAAAGGAGTGTGATAGAAATATAAGGAAATGATAAAAATGAAGTAAAATAATAAGAAAAAGGATTATTGGTTTCCTCTCTAATATTTACTTATTAGATTATGTAATGGGAAATAATCATATTTCCTTATTTCCATTATCTATGTGATCTAGAAATGTAATTGTTGGATATATACGACTTTAATAATTTAAGAATACTGAACTCTCTTGGTTAAAAAAGGCTATCCATTAACATGTTTAGAAAGCTTTTTCTCTATAAATAGCTACCTTGACAAACTTTAAATTTCGCACATGATTCAAGTATTTTAAGTACATATATTCGAAATATAAAAGATAATCTTACGCAATTTCTGATCATATGAGTTCAATTGGAACAACAAAATTCAATGTAGTAGAGGCATAAGACAAGTCTGGAGATTTACTACCGTGAGTGAAGCAGTGAAAGCAATCCCAAGAAACAACAATACTCAATTCATTATCATAATCAAGTCCGAGATTACAAAGAGTGCGTCGAAGTCGAATTTGATATGACTTTTATCACTTTAATCAGAGATGATGTTGTCAAAATCATCATCACTTTTGATCATAGCAATGATTCTGGATTCAAAACCCTTGACTCTGACACACTTAGTAAGAATATAGCATTTTCTATTAAAGACATCCTTTCGGGTCCACTCGATGAGGGTTCTACACTGTTCCAAAGTCAACTTGCTGGTGAGACTTGTTTTGTCAACTCGGACTCTTCGCCTCCTCCTTTCGTCTTAAAACCAAAGGAATTGGAGTCAAAAGCGGAACGATAGGGCAACTTCCTGCTTACCGAGGAGTTCCAATTATTTTTTATTGCATTCTCAGTCCTGGTAAGTTGGCATTCCGAAAAAAGAAAAAGAAAATCAAAACAACTTTTTCATCCGGTAAAAATGCTTATCGTCAACAAAAAATTTATGAAATAAAGCCTTCCCAGTACAGAGAAATGGCCCCATGTGTAGCGAAAACAACAAGAGTGGGGGAGCAGGGAGTAGAGGGGAATGGAGTGAAGAGTAGAGATAGATAGGGAGGTATGCATGGAGGGACAGGGGGGAGGTAGAGGGGAGCGAGCGGGCCCCCACGGAAAGTGTAGGGGGTAAGGGTGCCCCCAAAAGGTGAAATTTGGAAGGGGCCGACTGCAAAAAGAAAAAATGCTGAGACAAGCCTTACTAATAAAATTAAAAAAAAACCCTCACACAAGCCTTACTATTAATTCTATTAAAAAAATTCATATTTTTGCTATTTTACCCCATTAAAATTAAAAATTCTCAAATAAACTCACTAAAACTTAAAATTCTCACATCGCCCTACTAAATTTTATTTTATCTCGAAAAAAAAATTGGTTTATGCTTCCACTGAAATATATTTCTGGCTCCGCCCCTGTGTATGTATGTAACTATATACACACACACACACACACACACACACGTATGTATGCATACTTCCTTGCAGAATCTTTGCTATTTCAGCCCACCTATTCCCATACATATTATGAGCCTTATAAGAGTTGGCTCCTCTTCTTTGGTTCATGGAGTTTCTTATATCTGGATTTCAATGGTTGTCAACCTGGAAAGGAAAAAAAAATAATAATAATGGTTGGATAATTAGAATTAAAAAATCATGAAAGATTTAGAGGAATAGTGTCAACAAAACTTGGAAAAGGGGGCAGTCACCTTTATTAACATTGCTCCCTATGCGACCGGGCAAAAGCTTTACTATCTCGGAGCACTTCTTCCTGTGAAAAAATAGCCACAATATTATGGGCGTGGGGAACTACTCGGGGGTGATTTTCATGCAGAGCTTTCTGGATGGCGTGGTGGACCTGAAAGGGTGTTTTTAATATTAGATGACTTTATTTTTACTGAGTGCGCCAGAGTGAAGGGTTGTGAATCCAGAACCATTGCTACCATCAAAAGGTTGATGGTTTTGGAAACATCATCTTTGATTAAAATGATGAAAATCATATCACATTCGACTTTGACGCTCTCCTTGTAAATCTCGGGCTTGATTTTAATGATGAATTGAGTGGTGTTGTTCCTTGGGGCTGCTTTCACTGTTTCACTTACAATAGTGAAATCTCCATACTTGTCTTGTGCCACCACTACATTAAACTTTGTTGTTCCGGTTGAACCCCTATATATTGACTAGAAATTGCAAAACATTATCTTAATTGTTTTTCAAGTATCTCTGTACTTAAAATATTGGAATGTGTGAAACTTAAGTTCGTCAATGTACCTATTTATAGAGAAGAAGCTTTCTAATTAATAGATAGCTTTTATTAACCAAAAGAGTTTAAGTATCCTTAAATTGCTAAACTCGAATATATCCAACAATTACATTCCTATATCACTTAGATAAAGAAAATAAGAAATAGTATTATTTCTCATTGTATAATCACTTACCAATTGATAAGTAAATATTAAAAACGAAGCCAACAATCCTTTTTGGTATTATTTTACTTTCCTTTTATCATTCCTCTTATATTTTCTGTTACACTCCTTTAATTTTGTAAACTTGCCCTAAATAGGGAGACGATTAATTGTACTGATTATTTTGGTCTAAGTGGATAATTTTTATGATTAGGTAATAATAACTTGCCAAATTTTGCACAGTATTATAGATATATTTCCTTTTTCTTTTGCCTCTGTGTTTGTGTGTGTTGATTACTATCAGGTGCCTACTTTCCAGTTTTTTAATATATATATATATATATATATTGTAACCAGTAGGAAAAAAAAAAAAAAAAAAAAGAGAGAGTTTGTTTCTAAAATTGTACTTGGATTACAACTTCTGTGTAATAGAGGAATAATTTCACAACCGGTAAGGTACTAATTACTTCTATTTGGTTTTGCATATTTCAGCTATCTCCCCACTCTTGTCTTTTTACCTCCCACGACATAATAGAGACTTGGTAATGGAGATCGTATATGATATATTTTAATATTTTATTTTTATTAGGATAGTTTTTCATTATCAAATTTTATTATTCTATTCTCTCCAAAAAAGAAAAAAAAAATCTTATTCTATTTTGGTTCAGTTTCCTTTTTAGTTTTAGTCTACTTTCCTGTTTTATTATTTGGTTTGCCTATAAATATGGTCGAATGTTATTAATTTCAATTCTGACAATATTTGATAAATTAAAATTGAAATTATTGGTTTCCACCTCTTGACTTATTATTCTCACTCTTGAATTTTCTATTTCTCTAGTGCTTTCGTTTCAATCTCTTAAATCCTCTATCTCTATGATGGTTCAGTTTCTCTCTCTAAGTAACTTCTTATCTTGGTTCTATTCTTAGATATTTCTCTTCTATTTCAATCTGGCTTATATTTATTCGGATATTTTAAATCAATTGTTGTATAAATTTTTCAGTTTGATAAATTGAATAAATTATTTTTTCACATTGTGTATTTATGTGTTGAATATACAAGGCCCTTAATACTGTTGCATTAAATTACAAGATTTTTTTTTTAATTTTAAATTAAAAGATTTTCAAAATCAAATGTTAGTTAATTTGCAACTATACCTAATTTTATTTATGACAGTTGTGATTCATCTATAGGCAGTAGTGAAAGTCACATCTAATAATTGATTCTAATCATAAATAAGATTTGATTTTAGTTATGATTTTAATTAAATCCCATAAACACTAAATATATTAATGCTCTCAATCCTACCTTTATTATAAGAATAGGCTGGAATTTGACGTTTCTCGAATTATTATAGAGTGAGAAATTATTTTATAATTTGTGAACTTTGTACTATTGTTAAATTAGGATTACAACCAGACCCAACGTGCTACAAATAATGAGATAATTTATTTATCCAATTAAATTAAATAATTATCTTATTGATATAAAATCAGAGAGATCAAAGTTCAAAAAAATCAGAAAGATCAAAACTGAAAAACGAAATCAACAGAATTCCTTTTTTTTTTTTTTTTTTTTAAATCTATAGAATTCAATTTTGATTGATTTTTTTTTTAAAAAAAATCTAATTTCTTAAGTCAGTTAAGATAATAAAAAATCATTTTTTTTAAATCGAAAAGTCATATTTATTTACATAGAATTGATTGTGTTGAAATTATTATAAAAAAAGAAAAAAAGAAAAAATAATTGATTGTGTTGATTACACAATATATCTCTCAATTTTCACGCATTATATGCCCATTCCGTTTGACATCCATTTGACATGGTTTGTGAGATCTATCCTGGAATTCTGAGGTAATGTCTGTTATATATATGTATATATATAAATATACATATATATATATATATTATTCACATGCTTTGATGCTATCTTCTTCTTCGTTTTCTAATTTTAATGCAAACAAAAAATATTTATTTTAGTGATTTTCTTAATTCTGCTAAATTATTTACTAATCTATCAAGAAGGAATTGGAATAAAAATTTATGTAATTTCCATAATACCCTCGCAAAAATATAGTTCTTTTCGAATTTCTTCTAGCCAATGTTTTCTTTAGATTCTTGTTACAGGGAGATTTTATGGTTATGTTTCTATAGTACTCATATAGGCACAGAGATTTTTTAGAGATGTTTTCGTGAATTTAACATTTATCTGCCTGCAAAAATTTCCATGTTGTATGAGAGTAGGATTTGTATAGAGTCATATAGGATTTGTATGTAGTCATATAGGATTTCTAACAAGCATGTATATGACTATCAAGAAGAAGCTTTCCCCTCAGTTAGATTGGCTTCGGCGACATTTGCCTTGCCACCCCTATCATCTATAAGGGTCCCATAAGTTTGCAGCTCGTTTAGGAGTTCCGTCAGATTATACATCTTATAGTTCATAATGAAGTTTGTCCTGAATTGGAGAAAAGCGGGAAATAGTATCTCCAAGATCATGTTAACCTGGTTTCCTTCGTCAATGTTCGCACCATTGATTTCAACATCATTAAAATGATAAATCATTCTTCATCTTGCCGTTCATAACAGTTTTCACAGCTTCGTTGTGAGCCTTCTCAGAGTGGCGTCCAAACATCTTCTACAAAGATGTCATAATCTCGTTAGCAGATTCAAGGGCCTCGTGCTTAGCTCTAAGCACTTCATTCGTTATTGCTAACAGGTAGCAGTGAACCTTATTGTTTGCAACAATATAGCTATTGTACTTTTCCGAGACAACCTTAGAGGCATTTGCCAGAGGCATTGGAGGACGATCCTCCTTTAGGAAAAAGTAGTAGTTTTCAAGAATGTTCATGTTACTTTTCCATTCATCAAAGTTTTCACTAGTTAAAACTTGAGAGGCAAGAAGTGAGAAAATCATGTTTACATATTTTCTAAAAATAATTAATAAATATTTTTTAATGAATAATTGCATAAATCATCATTATGTCAAATATTCAAAATGTCCATTAGGGACAGAAAGAGGCGGGGCGGGGCGGATACCTACTTGACCCGCTCCATTTACATCTCTACCTTAGTGTAACTGTAAATGGAATTGGTTTCAGAAGGAGATGTTGGATAAGGTGTTTATTTTCATGCGATATTTATATAATTATTTATTGAAAAAATATTTCTTAATTATTTTCAGCAAATATGTCAAACCCGATTTTTTCACTTCTCACCTCTCAAGTTTTAACTGGTGAAAATTTTGTTGAATGGAAAAGCAACATGAACATTCTCCCAATTAATTAAAACTACCACTTTGTCGTTAAGGATGATCATTCTCCAATGCCTCCAGCAAATGCCTCTAAGGCTGTCTCGAAAGAGTATAATCATTGGGTTGTTGCAAACAACAAGGCCCGCTACTACTTGTTAGCAGCAATGAATGGAGTGCTTAGAGCTAAGCATGAGGCCCTTGAATATACTAACAAGATTATGAAATCTTTGCAGAAGATGTTTGGAAGCCACTCTAAGAAGGCTCGCAACGAAGCTGTGAAAGCACTACTACAAAAAGTACATTACACGACGGAGATTACACGACGGTTCTTTGGAACCGTCGTGTAAAGTCGGACTTTACACGACGGTTCCAAAGAACCGTCGTGTAAAGTGCTCCGCGATGGACTTTACACGACGGTTCGAAAGAACCGTCGTGTAAAGTCCCTCGCGGAGCCACTTTACACTACGGTTCCAAAGAACCGTCGTGTAAAGTGTAAGAACCCGAAATTTCGATGAACTTATGATTTCCTCATATATAAGGAAAATTTAAGTCTGAACCATATATGTCGGTATAAAGCTCATGATCTGAGTTAAATATCGGAATATATTTGAGTTCTCGTTTAATTAGCTACGAGACTCAATAATAAGAGTTGTACTTACCATAATAGGTTGTTTTGTCAAGAATGGGGGCCTTTTGAGGAAAAAAGGACAAAATAGAAATTTATGATTTTCTTCGGGTCAACTTTGACCAAGTTGACTTTTGTTTGCTTGGGCGCGTTTGAGTTGCATGTTTGTTCACGTGGGACGTTAGAATACGCTGCATGCTTGCTATCTAAGCTCCCACAAGCTCGGTTGGGGTAGTTTGAGCGAAATAGGACGTAAAATGAAAATAAGAACAAAACTGCCAGTTCGGATGTGAACTGCCCAGTTTTGTAAAAAGTGGAATTTGAGGCCTTTGGAGGCCGAATTGAGAAAAACGTAAAACATAAAAGTTGTAGAGAACGATTTTTCCTAGAGGGTAACACGGACGGATTTCCAAAATGAGGTCCCAATGACCTCCGTTTACCCCAAAACCCGTGGCTGATCCCCAGACCCAGTTTTCACTCAGTTTTTCGGGGTCAGCCAGTTTCAAACAAAAACTGGGACGAATCTAGGCCGAATTGGAATTTTACAAAACATGAAAGTTTTAGCATTTTTCGAGAGCTACAACTTTTGTGAAGAAAACTTTTTCAAAATCGGAATGGATCATAAGGAGAATAAAAGAAACAACATATATATATATATATATAAAGTGTGTGGTCAGGCCACACTTCACGTATAAAAAAAAAAGAAAAGAAAAAGAAAAAGAAAAGAAAAAGAATTATATATGTATGTGTGGTGTGGTCAGTCCACGTACAGAGAATAGAAAAAAAAAAAAAGAGAGGATATTATCTTATCAGACCACTCTCTCTCTTTCTCTTCGGTCTCTCTCTCTCTCCTTCTCTCTCATTTTCATTCTTTTTCTTTCTCTTCCTCTCTATGTCGCACGGCTGCCATCACAAGGAGTCCCAACTCCGGTCAGCCACCTTGCACACGCGCCGGTGACCCTTGCAGCCCATCACCCGAGTGTCCAATAGTCGGAGTTTGGCCGCGTCACTCGCCGCCGTTCGCCGGAAAAATGCTAGGAAAGTTTCGGTACCATAAACTTCCAAGTAAGATTCCGGTGTAATCCGAGCTCTATTTTGCGAGCCGTTGGTTTCGTTGAGTTCCACTCGTCGAGAGGAACAAAGCCCAGTCCATCACCACTCCGATTGTTGCCGGAATTTTTCCCGGTCCGCCGCCGTCTTCTAGTTCATTTTCTTAATTTTTAGAGAAAACCGAACGTCGTTTGAAGAAGTGGACACCAGAAGTGGGTTCCTCTCGTCGAGATCTTCGAAGCGGTGCCCATCTTTGTTCCGTTTGCTGCCGGTCAACGCCGGTCAAAGTCGGTCAACGCCGGTCAACGCCGGTCAAAGCCGGTCAAAGCTGGTCAATGCCGGTCAACGCTGGTCAACTGTCGCCGAATTTTGGAAGATCGCCTTTCCGACCTATTTTCGATGTTCCGGACATGTTTACAACCTCAGATTTGCGATATGAAATCTCGAAGGTTAAGAATGGCGATTAAAAGTTCAGTCGCTCGAAATTAAAGGTGTTTGGAACGCCGATCAGGAATCGTTTTACTCACCCGAACGTCGTCGAACGATCTCGGTAGTAATCTTGACTACTTTAAGTCATTTATTGGATTGATAAGATTACATGCCTATTTATATGCTTTGAATTGAATATCAAAATATATATATGTATATATATTTGATGTTCAAGTTAATTAAGTGAAGTTGAATTATGTCGAGATATGTTGTATGTTAAAATAATGAATGTGTTATGGATGGCACATCTTGCAGTTATGGTGTGCCAAAACCTTCTATAAATTGGTTTTATTGCAGGTTTAAATTTTGGGCATTAAGGAAAATAAGCCGTTATGCTGTCGGATTTTTATTAAATCCAACCATAATTGGTGATTGAACTTATAATTAGTTTTATAAGTTTCACTCTCAGAATAATTTTATAATCGAGAGCTCATGTCTTGAGTCTTAAGTGGAAATGATCTATGAAGAAAGTTTTTCCCAGACTCTAAGCAGATTTTAAGTATAACCTATAATAACCGGTTAGGATACCGAGTTATCGGTTGGGCCTTATCCTATAGTTACCGATAGTAATCTAGTAGATTGTTACTCTATAAGTAATAAGGCCTTAATAAGATTGGTAACCGAACGAGTTACTGTTTATGTCTGGTTGGGTTATGAGCCCTAAGGTTACGGTTAGTAACCGACCGAGTTTTCTAGATGTGGGGAACATATAATTATTTATAACTAGGATTACCCATGGTTGTTGGTTGGGATACCAACATTTAATAATTATGATTTATGATAATATATGACGATCCATATCTTACGTCCTGTTTAAAACAGGAATACGACATGTTATCGTGCCTCGATGGAACGATAGACCAAGAGCATAGGATGAGAGGTAAGTA
Organism: Ficus carica; assembly: GCA_009761775.1. Classification (NCBI taxonomy): domain Eukaryota; kingdom Viridiplantae; phylum Streptophyta; class Magnoliopsida; order Rosales; family Moraceae; genus Ficus; species Ficus carica. Next base: position 5,113,668 of record CM019746.1, read on the forward strand.
CAACTCCACCTACAGCATGGACAAAACGTTTTTGTTACATGTTATGTTTTTAAGAAATCATGTATTGATTTACATGATCTACCTATGATATGTTATGTTAAGTTTATGATGAGTTATGCTATGATTTTATGCTATGAAGGTTATGTTACGATAAGCTATGTTATGAAGTTATGTTATGAAGGTTAAGCTATGTTATGAAGTAATGTTATGAAGGTTAAGTTATGTTATAATAAGTTTAAGTTATGTTATGATAAGCTTATGTTATGATAAGTTTATGTTATGATAGGTTTATGATATGTTATAATAAGTTTAAATTATGTCATTATAAGTTTATGTTATGATAAGTTCATGATAAGTTTAAGTTATGTCATGATAAGTTCATGTTATGTCATGATAGTTTATGTTATGATAAGTTTATGCTATGATACGTTTATGTCATGATAAGTTTATGTTATGATATGTTTATGTCATGATAAGTTTATGTCATGATAAGTTTATGCTATGATATGTTTATGTCATGATAAGTTTATGTTATGATATTATGCTATGATATGTTATGTTATATTATGTTATGTTATGACAAGTTATGTTATGATATATTATGATTGAGAGTATTTTATGTTGTATGTTTGTATACGTGACATCATGAAGCATGTTCACAAATATTAAATCACACGGTAAGAATAAGTTAAGTCACGAGATAAATAAGACAAGTTAATGTTATTGTGTCGTACCGACTTGCCACGAGGGCAGGTTTAAATGGTTTTGGTCTATGATTTGAATTGGATTGGACTGGCTGCCCCAATCACTCTATGTAAACGATTAGTTTCATGGTTTGGTTTGGTTTGGACTGGCCGCCTCCAACCACTCCATGGCTATGTACCACGGTACGTGCACATATGACATGACATGTTAGGGATTAGAACTAAGTCAATGAAAGCATAATTAATTTACAAGAAAACATAAACGGTTCACGCATTCTTGCACGCAAAATGTTTTGTGGATTGAATATTGTACTTACTGGGCAATTAGCTCATTACTTACGTTCATGCTGTAGGTAAGCAACCTAACGGCAGTACTTGATGCAATACTGTGGAGAGTTGGTGCTGCGGACTGTGAAATGTGGAATGGACACCGCCACGAGTTTTGAAAATATGTTTTTGTAAAATACGTTTGTAAAATGTGTTTTGTTATGTTTAAGAAAAGTTTCAAGTATGTATGGCAAGCAAGTTGCCTCGTGTTGTACCGATCCGCGTTAGGTCGGGTCTGGTCCACGATCTTGGTACTCAAGTGAGTACATATGAATATGTATGAAGATAAGTTAAGTTTTATGTACGAGAAAAAGTATAAGATTAAGTCAAGTTAAATTTCAAAGTAAAAGAGTTTTAAAATAAAGTTTTAAAGAAAAAAAAAATTTTACTCCGAAATTTTCAGCAAGCTTAAAACTTTTTAAGAATTAAGTTAAGTAAGTAAGTAAGGTGACGACCCGGCCCACGTCTGCGTAGTCGTTCCCCTACGTAGATGGTGTAAGTCGGGGCGTTACAGTTTGGTATCAGAGCAAGTTTTCCTGCCATCCAGTTTCACAGTTCTGCCGCCAGCGCCACAGTTTTGTAAGTTTGTTTTCTTACTTTATTTTATGTGTAGTAATTATGTGAGGTTATAATATTGCATTGATTAAGACATGAACCTGGTGTTAAACCCGGGTTAGATTAAAGAGGACCGCAAGTCTTCGTTGGCATTCCAAGGAATGGAGGAAGAGCTATGCATCTTCAATAGGACCCAAGAAGTGATTGCACGATATGGAGACTCTCTTCAAATTTTGTCATGTAGGGACGCACCTTCAAGATATGATTGCCAGCCGACGCCTAGTCAAGGAGGCTCGTGCTCGTGTAAGGTGCCTTGGCATAGGGTACCTTGAGAGGAGAAATCCTAAATTTTTATGACACCTAGGACCGCCTATGTATTAACGCGATATCGAGATATACTAGGATATGTATATGAGATGATACGTCAGCTATGTTACGGCTTGGCGTGCTTATCCAGATGAGTCTAGAGACTATTAGTGCCAGTAGATTAGAGTTGCGCAGCGAAAGCGTGGAGGATAAGCTAAGTTTACGATATGATATGATGAGATCGTGAGAAATCTCTAGTATGATATGATAAGATACGATGATTTTATGATATAATATGATATCGAGATATACTAGGATATGTATATGAGATGATACGTCAGCTATGTTACGGCTTGGCGTGCTTATCCAGATGAGTCTAGAGACTATTAGTGCCAGTAGATTAGAGTTGCGCAGCGAAAGCGTGGAGGATAAGCTAAGTTTACGATATGATATGATGAGATCGTGAGAAATCTCTAGTATGATATGATAAGATACGATGATTTTATGATATAATATGCTAAGATATGAATGAAAGAATAGGTGTTAGACATGTCGAGGATTAGAATTAGAAACTAGAAGATGGTTCGTTGCATGTACGACTGAACCAAATTTCGTAAGAACCTAATCTTGCAACTGTAATGGCTAAGTTGCAATGATAATTACTAGAGCAGCAATAAGAAATGAATAGGCTTCAAGATTAGATAGCCTATCGCCTTACCGTAATAGGGTGATAATCAGGAATAAGTTTGACGATGAAAGTGATGACACGATCCCTCAGTAAGGGAAACTAAGTAATGATGGGGAATTTTAGATATTCCTAAGAATTATGATTATGCACCTTGTGCTATCAAGGAAATGTTAGAAGCAATAAAAGGAACTTTTACTATCTAGCAAGTGGCTAGTTTATTTAAGTATACCAGTTATTGCATCACTCGAATGATATTAAGATTTTTCAAGATTGGCTTTGAGAAGATTCAAAGAAAATATTTTATAAAAGATCTTATGTTTAATAGAACCCCCTTATTTTATCTAAGACGGCCAAATCCTTGAGGAGGAAATTCCAAGATAGGGGCTGTCATTAAAAGTAAAGGTTCCAAGATAGGAGCCATAGGCCAAATCCTTGAGGAAGTAAATTCCAAGATGGGGGCCATAGGCCGAATCCTTGAGGGATGAGTTTCGAGAAAGGGACGAGTTCCAAGAAAGGGGCCATTATGAAAAGTAAAGGGTTCTAATATTATAAAATTAAGTTTCAAGAAAGGAACTATTTTCAAAAAATGTTCTAAATGTATGATACGATATGCTTTCCAAGCATGGAAAATTATGTAATACGATAAACTTTTCAAGTATGAAAAAGTTATATGAAAAGATATGTTTTTTTAAACATAGCAAGTTATATGATATACTTGCTCAGTTTTCACATAAATAGTTCTTGTGATGCAATATGAAGGGACAATATGTATGAAAGTATGATAGTATGCAAGTATGTATGTATGCAAGTAAGTATGAATGTATGAAAGTATGATAAGATATGAAAGAACATTATGGTTTTATATAAGAGACATAGTCCCATTAAAGGATTAAAATGGGAACCTGATCAAACCATTATGTATTAGTGGTGGATTTTAAGAAGAGTTACCTAGAAGTAACTGAATTTTCGAGGACGAAAATTTTTTTAAGGAGGGTAGAATGTAAGAACCCGAAATTTCGATGAACTTATGATTTCCTCATATATAAGGAAAATTTAAGTCTGAACCATATATGTCGGTATAAAGCTCATGATCTGAGTTAAATATCGGAATATATTTGAGTTCTCGTTTAATTAGCTACGAGACTCAATAATAAGAGTTGTACTTACCATAATAGGTTGTTTTGTCAAGAATGGGGCCTTTTGAGGAAAAAAGGACAAAATAGAAATTTATGATTTTCTTCGGGTCAACTTTGACCAAGTTGACTTTTGTTTTGCTTGGGCGCGTTTGAGTTGCATGTTTGTTCACGTGGGACGTTAGAATACGCTGCATGCTTGCTATCTAAGCTCCCACAAGCTCGGTTGGGGTAGTTTGAGCGAAATAGGACGTAAAATGAAAATAAGAACAAAACTGCCAGTTCGGATGTGAACTGCCCAGTTTTGTAAAAAGTGGAATTTGAGGCCTTTGGAGGCCGAATTGAGAAAAACGTAAAACATAAAAGTTGTAGAGAACGATTTTTCCTAGAGGGTAACACGGACGGATTTCCAAAATGAGGTCCCAATGACCTCCGTTTACCCCAAAACCCGTGGCTGATCCCCAGACCCAGTTTTCACTCAGTTTTTCGGGGTCAGCCAGTTTCAAACAAAAACTGGGACGAATCTAGGCCGAATTGGAATTTTTACAAAACATGAAAGTTTTAGCATTTTTCGAGAGCTACAACTTTCGTGAAGAAAACTTTTTCAAAATCGGAATGGATCATAAGGAGAATAAAAGAAACAACATATATATATATATATATAAAGTGTGTGGTCAGGCCACACTTCACGTATAAAAAAAAAAGAAAAGAAAAAGAAAAAGAAAAGAAAAAGAATTATATATGTATGTGTGGTGTGGTCAGTCCACGTACAGAGAATAGAAAAAAAAAAAAAAGAGAGGATATTATCTTATCAGACCACTCTCTCTCTTTCTCTTCGGTCTCTCTCTCTCTCCTTCTCTCTCATTTTCATTCTTTTTCTTTCTCTTCCTCTCTATGTCGCACGGCTGCCATCACAAGGAGTCCCAACTCCGGTCAGCCACCTTGCACACGCGCCGGTGACCCTTGCAGCCCATCACCCGAGTGTCCAATAGTCGGAGTTTGGCCGCGTCACTCGCCGCCGTTCGCCGGAAAAATGCTAGGAAAGTTTCGGTACCATAAACTTCCAAGTAAGATTCCGGTGTAATCCGAGCTCTATTTTGCGAGCCGTTGGTTTCGTTGAGTTCCACTCGTCGAGAGGAACAAAGCCCAGTCCATCACCACTCCGATTGTTGCCGGAATTTTTCCCGGTCCGCCGCCGTCTTCTAGTTCATTTTCTTAATTTTTAGAGAAAACCGAACGTCGTTTGAAGAAGTGGACACCAGAAGTGGGTTCCTCTCGTCGAGATCTTCGAAGCGGTGCCCATCTTTGTTCCGTTTGCTGCCGGTCAACGCCGGTCAAAGTCGGTCAACGCCGGTCAACGCCGGTCAAAGCTGGTCAATGCCGGTCAACGCTGGTCAACTGTCGCCGAATTTTGGAAGATCGCCTTTCCGACCTATTTTCGATGTTCCGGACATGTTTACAACCTCAGATTTGCGATATGAAATCTCGAAGGTTAAGAATGGCGATTAAAAGTTCAGTCGCTCGAAATTAAAAGGTGTTTGGAACGCCGATCAGGAATCGTTTTACTCACCCGAACGTCGTCGAACGATCTCGGTAGTAATCTTGACTACTTTAAGTCATTTATTGGATTGATAAGATTACATGCCTATTTATATGCTTTGAATTGAATATCAAAATATATATATGTATATATATTTGATGTTCAAGTTAATTAAGTGAAGTTGAATTATGTCGAGATATGTTGTATGTTAAAATAATGAATGTGTTATGGATGGCACATCTTGCAGTTATGGTGTGCCAAAACCTTCTATAAATTGGTTTTATTGCAGGTTTAAATTTTGGGCATTAAGGAAAATAAGCCGTTATGCTGTCGGATTTTTATTAAATCCAACCATAATTGGTGATTGAACTTATAATTAGTTTTATAAGTTTCACTCTCAGAATAATTTTATAATCGAGAGCTCATGTCTTGAGTCTTAAGTGGAAATGATCTATGAAGAAAGTTTTTCCCAGACTCTAAGCAGATTTTAAGTATAACCTATAATAACCGGTTAGGATACCGAGTTATCGGGTTGGGCCTTATCCTATAGTTACCGATAGTAATCTAGTAGATTGTTACTCTATAAGTAATAAGGCCTTAATAAGATTGGTAACCGAACGAGTTACTGTTTATGTCTGGTTGGGTTATGAGCCCTAAGGTTACGGTTAGTAACCGACCGAGTTTTCTAGATGTGGGGAACATATAATTATTTATAACTAGGATTACCCATGGTTGTTGGTTGGGATACCAACATTTAATAATTATGATTTATGATAATATATGACGATCCATATCTTACGTCCTGTTTAAAACAGGAATACGACATGTTATCGTGCCTCGATGGAACGATAGACCAAGAGCATAGGATGAGAGGTAAGTACAACTCCACCTACAGCATGGACAAAACGTTTTTGTTACATGTTATGTTTTTAAGAAATCATGTATTGATTTACATGATCTACCTATGATATGTTATGTTAAGTTTATGATGAGTTATGCTATGATTTTATGCTATGAAGGTTATGTTACGATAAGCTATGTTATGAAGTTATGTTATGAAGGTTAAGCTATGTTATGAAGTAATGTTATGAAGGTTAAGTTATGTTATAATAAGTTTAAGTTATGTTATGATAAGCTTATGTTATGATAAGTTTATGTTATGATAGGTTTATGATATGTTATAATAAGTTTAAATTATGTCATTATAAGTTTATGTTATGATAAGTTCATGATAAGTTTAAGTTATGTCATGATAAGTTCATGTTATGTCATGATAAGTTTATGTTATGATAAGTTTATGCTATGATACGTTTATGTCATGATAAGTTTATGTTATGATATGTTTATGTCATGATAAGTTTATGTCATGATAAGTTTATGCTATGATATGTTTATGTCATGATAAGTTTATGTTATGATATTATGCTATGATATGTTATGTTATATTATGTTATGTTATGACAAGTTATGTTATGATATATTATGATTGAGAGTATTTTATGTTGTATGTTTGTATACGTGACATCATGAAGCATGTTCACAAATATTAATCACACGGTAAGAATAAGTTAAGTCACGAGATAAATAAGACAAGTTAATGTTATTGTGTCGTACCGACTTGCCACGAGGGCAGGTTTAAATGGTTTTGGTCTATGATTTGAATTGGATTGGACTGGCTGCCCCAATCACTCTATGTAAACGATTAGTTTCATGGTTTGGTTTGGTTTGGACTGGCCGCCTCCAACCACTCCATGGCTATGTACCACGGTACGTGCACATATGACATGACATGTTAGGGATTAGAACTAAGTCAATGAAAGCATAATTAATTTACAAGAAAACATAAACGGTTCACGCATTCTTGCACGCAAAATGTTTTGTGGATTGAATATTGTACTTACTGGGCAATTAGCTCATTACTTACGTTCATGCTGTAGGTAAGCAACCTAACGGCAGTACTTGATGCAATACTGTGGAGAGTTGGTGCTGCGGACTGTGAAATGTGGAATGGACACCGCCACGAGTTTTGAAAAATATGTTTTTGTAAAATACGTTTGTAAAATGTGTTTTGTTATGTTTAAGAAAAGTTTCAAGTATGTATGGCAAGCAAGTTGCCTCGTGTTGTACCGATCCGCGTTAGGTCGGGTCTGGTCCACGATCTTGGTACTCAAGTGAGTACATATGAATATGTATGAAGATAAGTTAAGTTTTATGTACGAGAAAAAGTATAAGATTAAGTCAAGTTAAATTTCAAAGTAAAAGAGTTTTAAAATAAAGTTTTAAAGAAAAAAAAAATTTTACTCCGAAATTTTCAGCAAGCTTAAAACTTTTTAAGAATTAAGTTAAGTAAGTAAGTAAGGTGACGACCCGGCCCACGTCTGCGTAGTCGTTCCCCTACGTAGATGGTGTAAGTCGGGGCGTTACATAAAGTGCCTCGCGGAGCAACTTTACACGACGGTTCGAAAGAACCGTCGTGTAAAGTCCGACTTTACACGACGGTTCTTTGGAACCGTCGTGTAAAGTCCCTCGCGGAGCCACTTTACACTGCGGTTCCAAAGAACCGTCGTGTAAAGTCCGACTTTACACTACGGTTCCAAAGAACCGTCGTGTAAAGTGCCTCGCGGAGCAACTTTACACTACGGTTCCAATAAACCGTCGTGTAAAGTCCGACTTTACACTACGGTTCCAAAGAACCGTCGTGTAAAGTCCCTCGCGGAGCCACTTTACACTACGGTTCCAAAGAACCGTCATGTAAAGTCCGACTTTACACTACAGTTCCAAAGAACCGTCGTGTAAAGTGCCTCGCGGAGCAACTTTACACTACGGCTCCAATGAACCGTCGCGTAAAGTCCGACTTTACACTACGGTTCCAAAGAACCGTCGTGTAAAGTCTGACTTTACACGACGGGTTTTAAGAACCCGTCGTGTAACCCCCCGAAACAGGGGGATTACACGACGGGCCCTAGGGCCCGTCGTGTAATCTTGTGTTACACGACGGGCCCTAGGGCCCGTCGTGTAACCCACCTGGTTTGGTGGGTCACACGACGGACCCAAGGGCCCGTCGTGTAACAACTGATTACACGACGGGCCCTAGGGCCCGTCGTGTAACCCACCTGGCTCGGTGGCTTACACGACGGGCCCTATGGGCCCGTCGTGTAATCCTCCCTAATTCGGGGGGGATTACACGACGGGCCCTATGGCCCGTCGTGTAATCTAGGGGATTACACGACGGTCCGTGGTGGACCGTCGTGTAATCTTGAAAAAAATTTGAAAATTTTTAACTTGGGGTTTTCGAAATCCGCGCGTAAACCCATTACTTAAATACAACTTCCTTACCTTTTCTCTCCACATACCTTCTCGTTTCTCTTCACACTCTCTAAATTTCTCAAGTACCCACTTCCTCCTCCAAGCCGCCGCCTCCAAGCCGCCGCCAACTCCGTCGTTGTCGCCGCCGTCGCCGTCGTTGCCGCCACCGATTCATTGGTGTTGGAGTGTCTATTCATCTTCAAAGAAAATTAAGGTAACTTCATATACAACTTAAAATAAATTTGGGATTTTGTCTTGTTGTTTGTCACTAAAGTTCAATTTTTTAGCATGGGTGTTTAAGTTCATAATGATGCTCTTTGTAGATTAATGGTTTGTGAATGGTTTTTACACTTTACATACACATGAATTTTTCCCGCCCACAATATGCTCGATGAAATGTCAACTTGAGTTTTTGGAGGAATAATATAGAAGCAATCACATATATATATGTATAAAAGCATAAACATGAATTTTTCGAGTGTTATTTTTGTCCTATGGCAGCGTTATGCACTTATGTTTTTATTTCGAGTGTTTTTTTTTTTGGTCCTAATTCGTGTGGGGCGCCAGGCGCCCGTGTGGGGCGCCGACAATCTTGATCTAAGGCATCATTACACGACGGTTCCGGCCGGGAACCGTCGTGTAATCCCTAAACAGTAGAATATTACACGACGGTTCCGGGAGGAACCGTCGTGTAATGTTTGTTTTTTTCTTTCACCACATATCTTTTTACCGGGATTACACGACGGTTTTGAAACCGTCGTGTAAAGCGTAGATACGACGACGGTATTAAAAACCGTCGTGTTATCTTCCACGACGCTGGATTACATGACGGTTAAGGAACCGTCGTGAAAACTTTACACGACGGGTAAAACCCGTCGTGTAATCCCTCTTTTCTAGTAGTGAAGCTATTCTGAATAGCAAGATGAAGAATGGTTCTTCAGTTTTTGTGAGCATGTTTTGAGAATGATTCATCATTTTATACTATGGCACACAGAGTAGGATTTGTATGTAGTCATATAGGATTTCTAACAAGCATGTATATATTACCTATTTTGATCTAAATTATTTCTTGTAATTCTTGTAGAAGATACAGCTGATTCTTGTAATTATTGATGTAATGCTTTTATTATTCTTATTTGGAAACTATGCTGTTAGTAAAATTCTGTATTGACTTACCTAAATTGATATTTGCTTATTTCGATGCATATTTATCATTAGTATAGCTATTGCACATTGTTTGAAAGAGAGAAGTTTTTTTTTTTTTTTTTTTGGCAATTGTTTGTTTGGTCTCTAACCTAACGAAGTTGTGATTTTGATAAATTACTCGTTTGATTCCTAATAAAAGTTAAAAATTTGATAGAATATATAGATCACATGTATGATGTAAGTCGAATTATGTAAATTTTTTTTCTTAACTACCCTTAAAAGTAAATATTGTGTCATTAACTTTCTATTACATTTTTAAATTCCTTAAACAAAAAGGACAATTTTGCAAATTTTTAAAGAATTTAGAGGCCTTTTAGCCATAATAAAAAAGTTAGGAACCAAATCGCAACTTTCTAAAAAGGTTAAGGATCAGACTAGTAATTTATCCTTTTTTTCTTCTTCATATATACTTTTCTAGTGAATGAATTCTCTAAGCTATCTAGAATATTTGTATATTCAACGTAAGGTTTTTCTGTATGATTTCAGAGAAGAGTTCTGCCAAACATGGACACAACAATTCATCTAATCCGTAGGATATTTGGACAACAAGATAGGCAGCATCCCGGCCTTCCGATCCCGATCTGAAGTTAAAATATCTTCAAGGGTTTCGATCTCTAGGACCTCCGACATATGCGGGTAACTCTGATTTCGTTGACGCAGAAGATCTGGCTCCGCGGAATGACAAAATGCATGGATACCATCGACGTTCCCATCGAACTTAGAGTTACTTTAGCTGCATTCATGCTTACGGGCAAGGCAGACCGTTGGTGGGAATTCGCACAAAGAGGCCATGGTGCTGGATCCATGACATGGGAAGACTTTTGAAACGCGATTTCGAAACATTTAATTTCCAAATAATGCTCAATGTGATGAAAAAGAGAGGGAATTTTGTTATTTAATTCAGGAAGACTTGACAGTTGCAGAATATGTAGCTAAGTTTATTGATTTGTCGCGGTATGCGCCTTCTTTTGTGGAAACGGACGATCAGAACAAGAAGTGGTTTATTAAGGGACTGAAACATTCTATTTTTGGGAAATGTCATATTGGAAATCTAGTACTTAGAAGATGTGGTGAAACAAGCTAGAATGCTTGAACACTTTGAGAAGGCAGCTAGGAAACAGACATCGGATTGCGAAGCTAATGGAAGCGGAGGAAAAAGTACAAGGAATACGGGTTCATCTCGCAGCAACAGATGGACCATACACACTTGCTATAAATGTGGTAAAGCCGGCCATATTAAGCGCAATTGTCCCAGTAATTGGTCTCCTTCTTCGGACTGCAGTAGAGGATATTGAAGGATACTCAAAAGAGGTGTTGCAAGGAGAAATCAAGGTTAGAAAGAAGCAATTAATCTTGCAAACATAATCAGCTGAGTAAAAGACTTTTCTGAAATTATCTTTCGATTTCGATACTCTAGAGATTTTGTCTCAAGACTAATTGTATATTTGCTGGAGATTTTTTATTGACTAATTTTGCTTTGTGGTTTGTAAGAGCAACTGGAGAGCATGGTACCATAGTAATTTTATTTTTTTTAATTTTATTTTTATTTTTTATTTATTTATTTTTTTAATGGAGAGAGATCAACTATATCAAGGCACCTTGACACATCCTAACTTGGTTGGTGATAGGTATAAGTGAATTTGTATGTTGAGTTTTAAAACAGATTATTCCTATTTTCTATGCATATTCTAATGTGTTGCCTTTTATTTCCACGCATGGACTTGTTTTGAAAACCAACTTAGCATGAAGACTTGCGTTGTCGTTGGCAGTTTGATTTAGAAAATCACTACCTCGACCTGTCTTTGAGAAAGATTATTTCAGTGAGCAGTTAGGGGGAAAACATCCAATTTACAAAGGCTATTTATTATATTTATAATAGGAAATATTTATTAGGTGGGGGTTTTCTTCAATATTGTGGGTGTAAATATAAGCACTCTTAAAAAAAAAATCACGAGAAAAAATATCTAAGAAGAGGCACATTTTAAATAATATATTTCAACAACGGAAAATTAGAAAAAGAAAATTTGGCCCATTTAAAATATAAGATTTTGAAAATAAACGAAAAGACAAATGGAAGGAAATTGCGCGGTTTAATCACAACTTGTGTTTTGGTGGAATGTTTTTGTTACTAACAAATAGAGTATATTTGACAGTTAAAAAGAAAAAAAGAAAAAAAAAAGATTTTAGCAAGAGAATTAGACAGAAAATTAGTCAAGAGGTATATATAGAAAATAGTTATAGAAAAAATGAGTGAAAAAAGGTTTAAATAAGGACACATTTGAGAAAAATGAATATAATCGGGCAATTGGAAAAAGTTTATAAACCTTACTTTTGATATATTAAGAAGAACAAGGAAAAAAAAAAATCTAAAGAAGACACATTTGAAAAAACAAAAGAATATCTTTGTAGAGACAAATTAAAAAAATGGCACTTTAATAAGACCTATTAACATTACAAGAAACATTAACCAAAAAAAAAAAAAAAAACCACCAAAACCACGTTCGAGTAGTAGAAAACGTGAGCAGTAAAATATGCACTAAGCTTTCTGTATATAGTTACTGGATTAGATACGTTAAATTATGCATGTGCAGAGCAATAACTGTCGAAGAAGAGCAAGATTTTAAGGAAGCAAGTTGAATAGGATTTGGTGAACGGTATGAAAACTACATCTCTACCCTTTTCATTCAAATTTAATCCTCTATATTTTTTTTAATCAAAATTGATTTTTATTTTTTACCGGCATATTTTGATTTTTATCAAAATAGAATTGATTTAATCCTTTATAATATAGTAATAAATTGATATAATTAGATATCAAAATTAGATATTCCCAGCAACGGCGTCAAAAACTTGATAGGTATTTTTCACAAGTGCACGAGCCAGTTCAAGTAATAAAGTGATAAAAATATATTGTTTCCAACGAGGACTATTTATTACTAAGTACCGAATTACTTTAATTCCAATTCTCTTTGAATAATAAATTTACGAGATGCAATAAAATAAAAACAAATTAAAATAAACACAACGCAAAAGTTTAGCAAGAAGAAATTCAATATATTTGGATATCTAGGGTTTCCGATTTCACCGAATTTATCCTGCTCAAAGCACCAAATTTAATCACCCAACGCTTATTCCTATGCTGATGACAAACTTTCCTAATGTAATCACTAATCTTTCTCAAACATTAGCAAACTATCACAACAAGTCAGTTTTCACCTCTCAGTCTCAAACTCCAAACCTATCATGATTTATTAAGAACAAGAAATTCAGAGCATCACACAAGCCTCATAGATATCTCTATCCTACGACAATCTCATAGTATTTAATCAAAGTCAAATCCAACTTTCACTTCTCAGTCTCAAATTGGATCACAAATCAATGGGAAAAGGCGCGCACACTTTCACAAGCATTAAGAATAGATTAAACACTCAGCATAAATATGATTAACATCGAAATAGAATTAAACCATGATGATTTTGAACATTCATAATCCGACTACATCGTAGCCCTAGGAAAAAAAATTTAGTTCATAATGAAACTAAACAAAATCCTAAATAAAGTTCTAAACATGATGAGAAAAGGAAAAGAACTGGTTTACGAATCGGAATTGCCGCATTCCGTCTCCGGAATTGCTACTCTTCTTCTCTAATTCACCAATTGCTCTTTTCTCCTTCACACCTCCTCTATTTACTGTTGAAAAACTCACTTAGGAACCCTAAAAGGATTCTATTTATAGTCATGGGCCGAAATATCTCCTTTTTGAATCAACAAATTCGGGGAATAAAAAGAATCACGTATAATCCCGTATCTAGTGCCTAGGCCCTCTTTTTTCTGCGCCTAGGCACAAAACTATTATATACATGCTTGTCTGAGGAACCACGATCTGCACCTAGGCACACCTTTATCAGCGCCTAGGCCCTAAGTTACTTAGACGGAAATCTCTTTTGGCACCCAGGCACTTTTGAAACAACGCTTAGGCCCTAAACTCTCGGGTTTTTGTACTGAAAAACTCAATTCAAGCACCCAGGCGCCCAAAAAATTGATGCATAGGCGCCCATGCACTTCAAAAAACACACAAACTTCACACCAAAGTATGTCAAATGCTCCATTTTAGCTCCAATCGCACCAAAAAACAACAACCCCATCTTTTTACCTAAATCCTACAAAATAGAATAAAACAAAGTGAAAGAACCCAAAAACAAATTGAAAACTAACAAAATAATAAGTTAAAAGTACCCGATTAATTAGTATAAAACTAACTTATCAAATACATAAAGCTCTGATATTATTTGGCTTATGAAGTGAGTAATCTCTGAAAATATTTTTTCTTTAACCCTCAAGTAGGTGTTGTAAATTAAGAAGAATCTGTGCAATACCCTGTCTAGCATTTTATTTTTCTTAATCCACACCCTTCCTAACATTTTAGGGAAATTATGGGAAATCGAATAATATAAAGATGTTTACATTTTTATACTTTTATTTTGGCAATTCATCTTGTTTTTGTGGGAGTTGGAGGGATCTCAGTATTATTTAAAAAAAAAATAGAAAATTTTATATTGGATATGGATTTGAAGAGTTTGTTTCTAAAAAAGTATTTGGACTACAACTTGTGAAAAATAGACCAATAATTAGAAGATGGACTTGGTTTACACATACGGTGTTCACTTATCAAAAATTCAAAGAATAGAGAATTAAGTCCCATAGAACTAAGTTTCATAATTCTATTCTTCTGTTTACTAAATCAAGGAAATGGAAAAAAAAAAAAAAAAAAAAAAAAAAAATGGATGCATGTGATTTTAAAATTATACCCTTACAAACATATAGTAATGTTAAGGACTTTTTGATTTTACTATCTTTGTATTGAAGGTATCATAATTGTTTTTCTCTTTGATTTCAGAGAAGATATCTGCCAAACAAACAAGGACACAACAATTCATCCAAACAGTAGGATTCTTGGACAACAAGAGGGCAGCATCTCGGCCTTTTGATTCCAATAAGAAGTTAAATATATGCAAGCATTTCGATCTCTAGGACCTCCAACATAAGCAGGGAGCTCTAATTTCGTTGAAGCAGAAGACTCGCTCCGCGGAGTGATCAAATGCATGGATGCGATCGACGTTCCTGTCGATCTTAGAGTTACTTTAGCTGCATTCATGCTTACGGACGAGGCAGACCGTTGGTGGGAATTCACACAAAGAGGCCATGATGTTAGATCCATGACATGGGAAGACTTTGAAACAGGGTTTCGGAACATGTACTTTCCAAATAATGCTCAAAAGTGGTGAAAAAGTTTGTGAATTTTGTGCTTTAACTCAGGGGGAAATTAACAGTTGCTTAATACGTTTGTCACGGTACGTGCCTTTTTATGTCAAAATGTCAAGATGCACCCCAGCATTGTTCCCCACGAACTTCTCATTTATTGGTACTATGCCCTTAATTTATTTAAAAATTAAAAAAAAAATAAAAATAAAAATAAAAAAAAGCATTAACCCTTTCAATTTCTAAAAACGTAAGGAAAAGACCATACAGTAATTTTGGATGGAAATTTAAATATGGCTAGCACATTAATTCTTAATTAATGATATAAATTGTCATTTTAATTTATTATAATCCAAACTTGTTGGAGTTAGTTTTTTTAAGGGGAAATTTCATTCAATTTAGAATAATTAAATTTTATTACAACGAAGAATTTTGAATTATACTCTAATTTAAAATGAATATGTTTTGAACTTTGATTAAAAAAAAAAACGTTCATTGCCATAATTAATAAATAATCCATATGAAAGTTACATCTTAATTTTCATAAAAAAATAATAATAATCTCCATTTTGATCTTTTGCTATGCATTTTAAAATTCAAAAATTTAATTGCTTAAGAAACAGTGTAGGGGCATATTTCCAATAAACAAAAGTTGAAAGGGTAATAGAAAAAAATAATTAAAAAAAAAAAAAACCAGTAACAGAAGAGTACCCTTTTATTTTAGAGAAATGAGGGCGGGTAGTTTTTTTTCTTTTTTTTTCTTTTTTAATTTTGTCCCTCCTTTCTTGTCGACGGTGTTGTTCCGGCTAATGCTCCGTTAGATCTTCATCTTCTTTCGCTCCTTGCATGGATCTCACCCATCCATTTGTTGTCATACGGATCTCTTTGTCGGCTGTTACTACATTAAAATCAGCCACAAATACTCGTGAAGCGATCAAATTTTGAAAATTTCCAAAATTATCCTTTCGAATTTATATTAAATATTACTTAATTAAAAAATATCATGAAAAAGATTAAAGTGATTGCAATTTGTTTTTCGTTTTTTTTTTTCACCCCCCCTCAATCTCATAACCTTGATCATTTTTAATGTTTTTAGCCTAGTAAATATTACAAATAGAGTTTTAACTTTTATTGGGAACTTAATTTTGATCTTTTTAAAATTTTAGTAAAGAAAGAAGTAAAATGAATTTTTACACATGGCCTCTTAAACGGGACAAGTCCTCAAAAAAGAGATCCACGTATCAGTCAAAGAGAGCTTTTCTACTTTTAAATGTTAACATGCTACAACCAGTAAAGTTTGTTTTTTTTTTTTTTTTTTTTTTTTTTTTTAACCTACGCACAAATCTAGAATAAAATGTAAGGACAATCATGTCTTTTACTTCAATTGATGATTCATTATCATTGAGACAGCTAATATATGGGGTTAAAATTGTAAATTTAATTAGGACAACGTATAAATTTGCAATGCAAAATAATATTTTAAGGTGTAGAGTGAAAGTAACGGGCAATTGTGTAAAAGTAAAGTTAAAATGAAGCAATGTATTGGGAACGTTGTGGGTTGTTATGGACTTTTCATTTATTTCGTTTTTTTTTTTTTTTTTTTTGGATGTTTTGTTGATCACTGTAATGCTTGTGCTCAAACTCAAGCTGCAAAACACTTTTTTTTTTTTTCTTTTGATAATGATCTCAAACCAAGACTTTTGTTGAACACAAATTTGTGTCTGCAAGCAAAATTCCATTACACCCCTACAAAACCCAATCCCATCTCTCTCTCTCTCTCTCTCTCTCTCTATAACCTCACCCTTGCAGCTTTTGTTTGTTTGTTTGTTTGTTTGTTTGTTTTTTAGGTTGAATTACAAGCAACCGGTATCCGGTAACTACAGTGATTAATTTCCTTTTGATATCCTTCATCACCCTTAATTTAGATTTATTTAAATAATAAAATATTTTAACTCCTTCGAAATCAACAGTGTAGATTTGTTAAGGGACCTGTCCCGTAAATTTAAACTACGGGATTGTAAAAATACCCTTTACATAAATAATTTTTGAAAAATTAGGATAGGTGATATTTTTTAAATAACCTAATTAAATAGATGGTTCAACTTTTTTAATTTAGAAAAATAACCGTTTGTCATTTTTTAGATTTAGTCAATTAGTGATTAATTTATGATCAATCAGTGATTGATTATGAAAATTGATAATTGACTATAAATTGATAATTGACCATAAGCAAGAATTCGTTGTAGGATAACACTCATATAGATTCTGTTCATATTGATGGAAATATTTTTCCACTGTAGTCACACCTAGAAACCTTATTTTCCTGACTAAATCGTCTTTTTTTTTTTTATTTTCATTAGAAGAAGAAGAGGACGAAGATGCAGCAGTCAGCCGAGTACCCGTCCCTTTTTCCATTTTGGACAGAATAAAAGAGGGCAAATGCCATAAAGCGCGAACCAAGATCCATAATACGAAAACCAAAATCAGAATGAGGAAGAAAAAGATATCGTGATGTAAGTCTATTATTCCTTGCATCATAGGTGTTGCTGCGTCTTGAAATCCTAATTGCCATGGTTCCGCTGCATCACAAGGAGAAATCGTGAGGAATAACCATTCTAGAAAAATCATTTTGTGTCGTTTACTTTTGACGACCGTAAGTTAATCACTAATTAATTATTATGTGATCAATAACTAATTGATTATTTAAGAAAATTGATTAACCATTTTAAAAAAAAAAATTGTATTTTTAACTATTTTTATAAACCTCGGTCGTTAATTAAAAAACTTCTTAAAAAAGATTATTTAGCTATAAATGAAAATTAGGATCGGTGACCTTTTTTAATCACTTAATCTAATAAATGATCACTTTTTTAATTTAGAAAAAATGACCGTTTGTCATTGTATATATTGATTAATCAGTTATTGACTAATGATAATTAGTAATTGACTACAAAAATTGGAGATTGACTATTATGTGTCAATCATTAATTGACTATTAAGAAAATGAATTATGATCTTTTAACTAATTTTAAAAACTTCGGCTATTTATTGAAAAACTTCTAAAAAAAAAAAAAAAGCTTACTTATCTATTTGAAAGTAATTTTTAAATAAAAAATTAAAGTAAATAGTATTTTTATGCACTAAATAACAATAAATTTTTTCCCCGTTTAATTCTATTAAAGTTGGGTGATTCTCATTCATAATAAAAACCCCATTAAATGGGGTCTTAATCCCTTTTGTTAATTGGCTTATACTCTTCTTTTATACGTTATTAATACTCATGTAGAGCAACAACTGTGGAAGAAGAGGAGGTTTTTACTTGTGCAAGTTGAGTCGGTTTTGGAGAAAGGTATGAAAAGCCTTCCCTATCCTTTTCATCCAAATTCATGCTTCGATATCATTTTAAAGAAATTTTTTGCTCAAATCTAATTCGACTTCTTTAGCTAATATATATATATATATATATATATGCACACACGCTTAATTACTTATATATATATATATACACACACATACATACATAGATACAAATATCGGGTTATGAAGTGAGTAATCTGTTGATGATTAAGAAGAATTTTTTTGCTGAAAACTAAAATGGATAAGATTTGTTTTGATATATCTCAGTAAAATTTGTCGAGCCCACAAACTGCTCTGCAAACCTTTGAAGGATTTACGTGCTGCAAATCTATACCCATTAGTGAATTGAGTAAACTTTTACATTGGTAATTATCATATTTATTTTGGGTGACCCTTTTTTTTTTTGTTTTTCATTTAGAGTAATTGGTGACCATGTTTAGCATTTTTTGCTTAAGGACATGTTTATTGTGTGGTTCTTATAGACAGAACATAGGGAAAGGGGGGAGGAAATGTTAGAGTGTGTTTGGTAGGAGAGAAAAGTATAGGGATTAGTGGAAGGATTTTGACATTCATGATTGTTTGGTAGGAGAGAAAAGGGGAAGGAAGGAATCAGGTGAGGGACTCCAAATCGTTCTAAACAATTTAGTTTTGATATCTTCTAAACTGGAGAGATTGTTAAAGGGACCCCTCTCTATATTGTCTTTTCCTACCAAACACAACCTTAGTGGTGCTAATAAATCTCTAACAGGATTGCTCGTTCTCCTCAATAAGGTCTTAGTTCGAGTGAGTCACATTGCGGAGGACAGCGTATTATGCACAATCCACTTCATGAGGAAGAGGATGCACTGTTCTTCGGGGGTTATTCATTGTAACCCTTCTTCTTAGAACCTTAAGAATGGATAATGTAGTGTTATTTACTTCCTCATTTATTTTTTGCTTGTATTTGTTGGAATAGGTAAGGACCACGATATGTTTGATGTTTTATTTTGTCAAATTGGATATGAAATTGATGTTCATGAAGTAGTTTACCGTTGTAAGGTATTTTCCACGTTGTATCAAAAGATACAGTAGGTTTAAATTCAAAACGAACATGTCCTCGATCTGATTACTTCTTGTAGTTCTTGATTTAAGGTTTTGTATTTGGAAACCATGCTGTTAAATTCAGAATTGACTTGATAAGATCTGCAGATTGACTAGAAAGTAGAAGCTTTTTGCTAAAAATTTATAATTTCTTGAAGAGTTAGGTGTGTCTGGTTACCAATGTCTTCTTTAGATTCGTTATGCTTCATAATGTTCAACTCTTTGTATTATATGTTTTATGATGAGGCGGGCAAGCCAAGGAGACGGAGTTTCTCTGGCCTAAACATTCTATTTGGATCTGCTTTACAGGGAAACGAATGGTTGTGTTTCTATAGTCATATAGGCACAAAGAATTTGTAAAGATGTTTTGATTTTTAATATCTTTTGTATTCAAGGTATAATAATGTTTTTTCTGTATGATTCCAGAGAAGAGATCTGCCAAACAAACAAGGACACAACAATTCATCTAAAACTGCAGGATCTTTGGACAACAAGATGGCAGCATCTCGGGCTTCTGATTTTGATAGAAAGTTAAAATATATGCAAGCATTTCAATCTCTAGGACCTCCGACATATGCAGGGAACTCCGATTTTGTTGAAGCAGAAGACTGGCTCCGCAGGGTGACAAAATGCATGGATGCCATCGACGTTCCTGTCGAACTTAGAGTTACTTTAGCTGCATTCATGCTTACTGGTGAGGCAGACCGTTGGTGGGAATTCGCACAAAGAGGCCGTGATGTTGGATCCATGGGAAGACTTTGAAAGACAGTTTCGGAGGATGTATTTTCCCAATTATATTCAATGCATTAATAAAAGGAGGGAATTTTATAATTTAACTCAGGGGGACATGACAGTTGCTCAATATGTAGCTAAGTTTAGCCAGTTGTCACGGTATGCACATATTGCGCAGACGGAGGATCTCAAAATAGAAATGTTTATTAGGGGACTGAATCCTTCTATTAAACTGAGAATGTCAATGGCTTCAGAATTTATTGCTTGTGAAGATGCAGTAAATCAAGCTTTATTGGCTGAATCTTTCGAGGAGGATAGGAAGAGAAGGGAAGAGACATCAGATAGTGAAGCTTCTGGAAGCGGGGGAAAAGTTACCAAGAGTAAGAGTTCATCTCGCAGGCAACAGATACAGGCCATTCCATTGCTACAAGTGTGGCAAAGCCGGTCATATTCAGCGCAATTGTCCTGGTAACCGATCTCCTTCTTCGGACTACAATGGAGGGTACTGAATGATGCAATTTGCAAGGAGAGGTCAAGGTTAGACAGTAGAAGAAATACATCTTACAAATATATCTGAAGAAATAAGCTTTCATGAGATTATCTTTTATTTTTTTTAGGAATATCGAAATTTCTTTCGTAGTGAACTAATCTGAAGACTAATTATTCGTATGCTGGAGATTTTCAATCACTCTAATTTGGCTTTATCAATTGATAGATCAGGTTTTCATAGGGTGATTTGTGATTAGATGTCGTGATATTATGAATCATATTTTGTTGCCTTTTGTTCCCTTGCCTCGTCCGATCGTACCCTTTCATGATCATGCTAATGCTAAAAATTGGGAATTCAATCAAAATTTCTCCCCCTTACCATGTAAAATCTAGCATAATTTTTAGCACCTGCTGTTGTAATTATTTGTTCAAAACTACTGTATTAATGCTACATGATGGAAAGTTGATCCAACGGCCGAGCACCTTAATGAAGAGTTAAAACGAGGTCAATCCAGTGGCTGAGCAACTCAACCAAGAGTCGAGATGTGGTCAATTCTGATGGTCGAGCTGATCCACTTCAAGCTAAACGTGGGGGTTGAGAGTATATCGGAGGGTTGGGACTTAAAGACCGGAGAGAGGAGAGATGGAGAGGAGAGAGAAGAGATGGGGGATTGAAACCTATTAGAGAAAGGAATGAAAGAATAAAAGCACTTTTTCATCTCAGTATTGTGTGAAAGTACAACCAAATCTATAACAAAATCTATTCTAGAAAGTGCTATATTATCTTAATACAACTGGCAACAGCTAGCAACAACAAAAAAAGGAAAATATTTTAAGATGTTAATACTCCCCCTCAAGATGGAGAATACAGATTATGAATTCCCATCTTGCCCAAAAGAAGCTGAATGAAACTGTGAAGGATGAAGGGCTTTGGTGAGGAGATCAGCAACCTGATTGCGTGTGGTGACATGCATGGTTTTTAAAATACCAGATTGTATCTTTTCTCGCACAAAATGACAATCGATTTGGATATGTTTGGTGCGCTCATGATAGACTGGGTTGGCTGCAATGTGAAGGGCAGCTTGATTATCACAGTAAAAGAAGAGCTGGATCTTGATGAACAACACGCACTCTTGAAGCAAACAGAGTAACCAAACAATCTCACAAGTAGTGTTGGCCATAGAGCGAAATTCAGCTTCGGCGGAAGAACGGGAGACCACTTGTTGCTTCTTGGACCTCCAAGAAACAAGTGAGGAACCAAGAAAAACACAGAAACCAGTAAGAGAGCGTCGAGTATCAGGGCATGTACCCCAATCAGCATCTGCGAAGGCCTTGAGCTGAATTGTTGAATTCGAGGGAAAGAAAAGACCTTGGCCTGGAGTTTTCTTGATGTATTGCAAGATTCGTAGAGCTGCTTGAAGGTGTGAAGTGCGCGAAGCAGCCAAAAATTGACTAAGTCGATTGACGGAGTAACTAAGATCAGGCCGTGTGATGGTGAGATATATTAGTTTGCCAATCAGCTGCCGATAACTAGTAGGATCAGCAAGTAAATCACCATCGGATTAAGTGAGTTTTAGGTTGGGTTCCATAGGTATGGAAGAAGGTTTGCATCCAAATACCCTGCATCTCCAAAGCATATTTTCTTTGGCAAATCGATATACCAGTAGCTGATCTAGCAACTTCCAAACCCAAAAAATACTTTAGTGCCCCCAAATCTTTCATTTTGAACTGCTTAGTAAGAGCAGATTTCAGATTGTCCACAGCTGCTTGATCATTACTTGCAATGATAATATCATCAACATACACCAAGAGAGCCAAGAATGAATGACCATGAGATTTGATGAATAAGGAATGATCACTAATAGATTGTGTAAACCCTTCCAATATTAGAACACTGGAGAATTTATGAAACCATTGCTGAGATGCTTGTTTCAACCATAAATTGATTATGTAGCCTGCAAACAGCATTGAGGAGCCAAGATGTAACCATACTATTACATCTAGACCAAACACCAATAGAGGAATCATCTGGGTGTGGCTTCTGCAGAGTGCCATCAACAAATCCAAGCTTATTTTTGGCATTAAGAGCCATAAGCATAGAACGACGCCAAGTATTGTAGTTGAGTCCGGTGAGAATGTGAGAAACAAGGCTTGAGCCGGGATGGTCACCACTGTGGAGAAAGAAAGGACTGTGAATGTTATCCATGGAAGAAGGGTCATGCTGAGACGTAATGGTAGAGGGAGAAGGAGGTGTGAGTGGCTGAAAACGATTGTTATTATTATTATTGTTTTGACCACCGCGGGCCATGTTCAGAGATGAAAAGAAGAAGAAGAAGGGAAATGCTCTGATACCATATTAGAGAAAGGAATGGAAGAATAAAAGCACTTTTTCATCTTAGTATTGTGTGAAAGTACAACCAAATATATAACAAAATCTATTCTAGAAAGTGCTATATTGTCTTAATACAACTGGCAACAGCTAGCAACAACAAAAAAAAGGAAATATTTTAAGATGTTAATAACCTTTTGGGTATGAGTGTCATTTTAGAAGTCTAGCTTAATAAATCAAGAATTTATCGCATAAAAAATTCCTGAACTTCACATTAGTGCCTGGCATTTGAAAACTTCATAACCCAACTATGTTTTATATTGGTGTGGACATTTGCATTAAAATTTGAACGGAATAGATCACGTATTGCCCACCATATCATTTAAGTACAAGTAAGATGGACATTTCAATGGTTTTTTACAATGGGATTAACTTGTCGAAAAAGGTATTCTTTACATTATGTTCTTCTTATTTTGTTTGGTTTTTCCCTCTTAAGATCTGCTATAACGTCTGGTAGGGCTTCAAGGGCATTTACAGACTACTTTTAACAATCCAATTGCCGACTAGACATGACTAAGGTGTTGTTTTCCGTCTCTCTCTCCTTTTTTTTTTTTTTCTCTATAATAAGAATCTGATGGAAGGACTTATTTTGTCACACCAAAATAGATTAAGGTTAGTTTTGGGATATTTTAAATGTTAGGGACGAAAGTGATATCTAATGTAAAAGGTACCCTCAAACAAAAATGGTACCCTGAAAAATCGTAAAGAAACCCAAGGTCCACCCCGGTTAAGTAGAGCTTTATTTGCACCGTTGCCCAAGTGCTTCTCATCCATTGCCAATGTGCTCCTAAAAAAATATAGCATTCAACCCTTGAATTTAGAAGTGTGTGCTAAAGACCCTCAACTGGATAACGGTAATTTTTTTTTTTTAATAGAAATTGACATGTGACTTGTATATAAATGTAAATTTTTTATGGTATTGATTTCGGAATGTCATATGTGAAGATGTGGTGAGCCAAGCTTTGATACTCAAGTACTTGGACTACATTAGAAAGAGTTGTTGCAAGGAAAGATCAATGATTGATTGTAGAAGAAATACTTCTTACAAATATAATTAAGTCACCAAAGACTTATATCTTCTGTTTGTTTAAACTATTTCCCAATATTTCAAATGTTTCTATTTCTCTACATTTCAAATGAACGTTCGGAAGCAACATTTCAAATGGTATAAAATGTTGTCATTTACAACTTTGGGCAAAATTAAAATATTAGGGATACCATTTTGATCATTTATATGTTTTCTACAATGCCAAAATGTTTTCAGTCCATTCAGATGTTTTTATCTTGAATGTTTCTCTTAAACAAAGACTTATTATATTTTATTTTTCAATCAATTTGTTTTTTTTTTTTTTTCGTTTTGTTTTTTTGTTTTTTGTTTTTGTTTTTTGTTTTTTTGTTTTTTGTTTTTTGAAACTAGTCCAAGGTTATCTCTTCCATTACATAACAAACTTACTATTTTCTACCTTTTATTGTGACCGTTTCACTAAATACCTTATATTAAAAAATTATAGAATAGATTTTTAATTCTTTTGCTAAGAAAATATATTAATTAAGTAGACAAAGAAATTAATTTATATATTCGTTCATATATTACATTTTTTTCTAAATAAAAGATGGTTATATGGATAGAAATTAGTATATCCAGATAATCATGGGAGGGAATGTCTCCCAATGTGATATATGGATCACGTATGAATTGAATTGCTTATATATCATGATTAATACGGTGAGAGTGACTCGGACCCAAACATTAGCAATGAGAATGAACGTCCCCAACCCGCTTAAAGAAGATTGGTAGTTCATAAATTACTTATTCTTAATTATTACAGTAATAAATGTATATATTACTATATATAGAAAGGAGAATAGCTCGCTTATATTTTTACGAGTTTAGATCTGTTATCACATTTTCCTATCTTAATAATTGTTCTCTTAATAGTGTTTTAACAACTCATCAATTTGTTCAAGAAATTTTAGTATTTAACCTTTTTTTATGTGATTAAATTTTCAAATTCAGATACTATGACATAACACTATTGGGTACAGCCAATAAAACAAGAAATTCGAGACAGTAGAAGTAATGACATGTGCCTCCCTTTAGTATGATATGGTCCGCTGTGGACCTCGTGCCTGCACAATTTTGCTTTTGAGCTCACCATAAAAGGCCTCATACCATTAGAAGGTGGTCTTTTTACTTATGAACCATCACATATATCAATTCTCAAACGATGTGAGACTGCATAACTTACCATTTCCTTCTAGGAACTGATGACTGTCACAATCACCCCTCCTTTAGGGTGCAACGTTCTCGCTGGCCACACTTCCGGTTAGGTATAGGCTCTGATACAATTTATAATGACCCATGCCTTCATTGGTATGATATTGTCCGCTTTAGGCCTCGTGTCCTCATTGTTTTGCTCTTGTGCTCACCTTAAAAGGCCTCATACCATTAGGAGATGATCTCTTTACTTATAAATCACATATATCCATTCTCAAGCAATGTTGGATTACACAGTTTATCCTTTTCTTTATAGGGACTGATGACTGTCACATTTGTAACGACCCGTGCCTCCCTTTACTATGAAATTGTTCGTTTTGGGCCTCGTGTTCTTACGGTTTTGCCCTTGGGCTCACCCCAAAAAGCCTTATACAATTTGGAGGTGGTCTCTTTACTTATGAACCATCATATATATCTATTTTTAAGCAATATGAGACTGTAAAGTTTACCTTTTTTCTTTGTAGGAATTGATGACTGTCACAGTAGATCTTGACTCTACTTTTACACTTCATCCACAAAAGGATAAAAATTTTACTCTTCAACTTTCTCAATACACTTGTGATGTATTCAACTTTCTACATATAATATTAGGGAGAAACTGTTGAGGGTCTCTACCGATAAATCTCATTTTAGGCCGTTGAGATTTAATCGAACGGTTGAAATATTGTTGGTGTACCATACTTATCATGCACCTTACCTTATATTACCCTTCCCACCCATAATCTTCTCCGTCGTCGGCGACGAACGCCAGTAACTCACCCCCGACGCCGGTGACCCACCCCCGGCCCCCCACGATCGGCCCCAGCCCAGGTCGCCCCCACCCAGCCCGACCCCCCACTCTCCGACCCCCGCAACCCCCCCGGCCCCCCAGCCCCAGCCCCCTCGGCGCACCCCCCACCCCAGACCTCCCCCCACCCACCCCCCCCCAGCGCCTCTCGGTGTCCCCCCAGACGGGGACCCCCCCCCCCCCCCCATCCCCTCTCTCTCTTCCCCCTTTCTCTCTCTTCCAGCCCCGCCCCCCCCCCACCCCCGACGGGGGAAGAGAGAGGGGGGGGGGGATGGAGGGTCCCCGTCGGGGGTGGGGTGGGGTGGGGGGGGCCGCGAGCCGGGAGAAGAAAGAGAGAGATAGAAAGGGGAAGAGAGAGAGAGGGGAAGAGAAAGAGAGGGGGGTAGGGGGTCCCCGTAGGGGGGGTGCCGAGGGGCGCCGAGGGGGGGGGTGGGGGGTGCGCCGGGGGGGCTGGGGCCGAGGGGCCGGTGGGAAGGGCTGGGGGGGGTGGTTGCCGGGGGCCGGAGAGTGAGGGCAGGGGCAGGGGCTCGGTGGGGGCGGCCAGGATTGGGGCCGGCGGTGGGGGGGCCGAGGGTGGGTCGCTGATGTCGGGGGTGAGTTGTCGGCGTCCGTCGCCGACGACGGAGAAGATTATGGGTGGGAAGGGTAATATAAGGTAAGATGTATGATAAGTATGGTATACCAACAACATTTAAACCGTTCGATTAAATCTTAACGGCCTAAAAAAAGGATTTATCTGTAGAGACCCTCAACAGTTTCTCCCATAATATTAAGGTGCAAATTATTTATCTTTTTTTTTTTTTTATTTTTTTTTTTTTTGTACTTCAATATAATTCTTGTCCTTTTCACTCTAATCTATTAACTTGCTATTCAATTCCTAAACAGATGTCTTTTTTTTTAGTTATCGTCTTTTTCGCTTTTTGTAGTTACTAGTGATAAACACGTGCCATGCACAATTGGAACAAAAAAAAAAAAAAAAAAAAAAAAAAAAAAAAAAAAAAAGTAGATCAAATGAAAAGCTATTGATGAGATGTTATAACAGTAGTTGAATAAGTTCTATGAAAAAAATTTAGATAGGGATACATTTAAGAAAAATTAGTTTCAATTAAAGCTAAAAAAATGAAAAAAGATTAGAGAATGAAAAAAGAAAAAAGAAAAAAAGAAGAAGATGCTACATGTTAAGTACATAAGATAGTAATTTGGCTTTTTTAATATAATAAAGAAAAGATAAAGATTTATTATAGGATATTAATTATTAAAACAATATATAATCTCGTAAATATATATATATATATTTTACTCACCAAGTTTTTGAATTTTTTGTAATTATTAATTCACAAAAAAGTAGAAATATTCGTATTGTACTTTTTTTTAATTCATGATGTTCATGAAAATCATGGTTGTTCATTGGTCGATGACCGACGATTTTCGCTAGTTTGATCAACGACCAACATCATCAGTTTCCAGAAAATAGGAAGCCGAGCACCGCCCGATGGGGTCGGTGATCGACGATTTCCGCCGGTTTGATCAACGACCGACATCATCGATTTCCAGAAAATAGGAAACCGAGCACCGCCCGATGAATAAGGAAACTGACCATCGCTCGACGAGTAAGGAAACAGACCAATCACCTACTATTTTTTTGGTTGATTTGGTCATTGCAGGTCGGTTTCGACGACACGAGGCAAGAGATCTTTGGCTTGCGTGGAATGCCGGTGACTATGAATGCATGAACTGCCATGGAGAAGAAGATGAAGGGAGCTCGGCGTTGGGCTTCCTACGTCAGAAAGAAATAAGAATCTTTTTGTTAGTTTACTTAAACGACAGCGTTTAATCCAGCTAATGGGAACGGCAATGTTTTTTCATTAGTTTTAAAAAAGAACAAAAGAAAGACTCGTGAGTTTTTGAAAGATTGGGTTCATGGGATTAGGGTAATGGGCTGTAGGTTTTATTGCTTCATCTTCTTCTCTTGGAAGTTTAACAGAATCTGAATTCTTATCACAAAAACTTAGCAATGCCGACGAAGGGGTCGGTTTTTCGGTCATCGACCGAAGGGAAAACGGCCGAACAATGCACCGATCGAGTAGATTTTCTTCGGTTCAGTTCACCGACTATCAGCATCAGCAACCGCCCTCCGACGGTTTTTCTTGACAGTTTTGGTCAGTGCGCTTGGTTATCGTCGACCGTCAGTTATTTTAAACAGTCCTAGTGAAAATATGTATGGTCGCTGATTTTAGATAAATTATGTTTTTCATTTCAATTTTATTTGAAAAGGTTAGATGATTTCTTTGAGTTTTTATTTTTTTTAGTCTGTTAGTTTTATTTTTATTTGTGCTCGTAGTCGTTGGTTCACTTTTTAAATTATTTGATTTATGACTAGGAGTAATTAGGTGCATTGTGTTATAATTTTAACATAAAAACTCACAAGTCAAGTTTAACTGCTAAACTAACAGCACTTATTGATAGAGTAAAAGTATAATTTCTATCATTAAAAAAAATAAAAATAAAAAAATAAAAAACGTTATCAAGCAAGATTGTACTCAACCTTCAAAGGTTGAAGTAAAAGAGGTTTTGTAGTTTGATCAAAACACATAAAAATATATACACAATTAAAATTAAAAAAAAAAAGTAAGAACTTAAAAAAGAGATTATGTTTTGGTTTTTGTAATAAGTCTTAAATTATTTAAGTATTCCCTTAAAAAATTATTTAAGTATTGATAAACATTCTTACCCGGATGACATATTCATTTCTGAAAATTAAAAAATTTTAATAAAAAAGTGTTATTTTAACTTTTTTCATCATTATCTCATTTTGATAAAAGAAAATTATATATTTTTTAAACTTACTTTGTACAGTATTCTTTTTGAAAAAATAAAATGAATTTTTTTAAAATCTTCTCACAATGAAATATTCCTAACACTATTTCTTCTCATTTGAATTTTTTTTAACATATCCAAACACTATCTTATTCTTCAAATGAAAAGATTTTCTCATTTATAACAAAAAAAAGTTTCTTTTCAAAAATGAATATGTGATCCAAACAGAACCTTAGTGTTTTAACAGAGAATAAATATTTCTTAGAAAAAAAAAAAAAAAGAATGTTTTTTTTATCAAACTCGCCTCATCTCTTTTTTTTTTTTTTTTTTTCAGAAGTGAAAAATTTTAATTTCTAAAGAAAAAAGTGAAAATTTTATATGAAGTGTTTGTGTGCTACTATGAACATATCAAGTTTGGTGTTCCATATCGCAAACGACATGCCGTTTCATATCGTCCCGGCTCCAGTCTCTACGTGGTACGGCCCGACGACAATTAAAAATATTCGGGTAATACTCGACCCGATTATCTCTTTTGTTCCCGCCAAATCTCACTACTTCCCGCCAAAAAGAAACTGCTTTTTCCCGCCCCTCCACTTTTCGAGCCCCTCTCTCTCTCTCTCTCTAAGATCTTTCCAAGCTCTCCCTCTCTCTCTCTTTCTCTCTCCGAAGCTTCCATGGAAGCCAAGCCGATCTCCGAGAAGCGGAAGCGGCTTTCGCCGTCGTTACTCCGCACCGGAGGTTTCAATACATCTTCACTTGATTCAACTCTCGGAACCAAACCAGATGCCAAGATCCAGAAACTTGAACCATCTAGATTGAGGTTTTCGGGTCGGAATGATGTGCTCTGTCGCGATCTCGTTAAGGATCTCCGCTCTCATCGGGTTTTTTCACCGAGCTCCGAGCTTTACAAGGAGCTGTCTCACCAGAAATTAGGGTTTGAGTTTGGTTTTGATGACTCCGAGGATGATTCGAAAGCGGCCAAGAGTGAAGATATCTCTTGCAAAGGTCGGAGTATCGGCGAACAGACTGGGAAAGTTGATTTGGGATTTCCAATTTCGGCGATGACTGAGGTTTTGGATGAGAAATGTGCAGCGAAAACTCCGAGTCCTGAAGACGAGGTATCTGCTGATCCAAGGATTACCGAGAATTGTGGGAATGGAATCGGAAAGCCTTCGAAGGGAAATCCTCAGACTAAAATTGATTCCGATTCCAAGACAAAACCGGTACGTTCCTTCAACCCTTTGAAGTTGTAATTTTTAGATGGTTCATTGATATAGTAACTTTAGATTTTGTTGATTGATGTGAATAATATCATGATTTTGTTTATGATGTCTGAAAATATGATATGGTTTTGGAATTTTGAACAGTTTCTTAGGCCGTGTTTCCGAGGGAAAGTGTTTAAGACTCCGGGCTCCCTCAGCTACAGGAGATTATTACCGTATCTGATGGACATATCGAAGAATGATTCAGGTTAAACTCTTTTTTTACTCTTTAATTTTCCTTTATGGAATTTGATGTATGCTTTAATATTTCTAGCATGTAAAAAAGTTTATAGGAAGCTGAGGGTGTCAAATCTTGATGTCTATAGGCACGGGCGAGAATGATTGGTGCCCAAAACTTGATAAGAATTTAGAAGAAAAGTCCCAGGCTAGGCAGGCTTCCCAAAGTGAAGTAGCCTCAAAATATGGTGTTGACAAAAACATAATTTTATTGGAATGTCTCGAAGTCGATAAGATTTCAGAAGAAATGAAACCTCAAGCTATGAAGGCTTTGCAAAGTGAAGAAGCTTCGAAAGATGGCATTGACAAAAGCACAATTTTAGTGGAATTTCCAGAACTCGATAAGGCTTTGGAAGAAAAGCAACCACAGGCTACGCAGACTTCTCAAAGTGAAGAAGCTTCAAAAGATGGTGATGGAAAAAACAGAATTTCAATAGATGGTGTTGACAAAAACAGAATTTTATTGGAACGTCCCAAAGTCGATAAGGTCTCGGGAGAGAAGAAACCTCAAGCTATGCAGGCTTTGCAAAGTGAAGAATCTTCAAAAAATGGTGTTGACAAAAGCCCAATTTTAGTGCAATTTTCAGTACTCGATAAGGTTTCGGAAGAAAAGCAACCCCAGGCAACACGGACTTCTCAAAATGAAGAAGCTTCAAAAGATGGTGTTGGCAAAAACAGAATTTCAGTGGAATGTTCAGAACTTGATAAGGTTCTGGAAGAAAAGCAACCCCAGGCTATGCAGACTTCTCGAAGTGAAGAAGCTTCAAACAGTATTTCAGCGGGCTATCGAAATCGTCATTATGATACTATCATACAAGATTGTGCCATTGAGTCATCCAAAAGTGATAAGGTGAAGTTGACTTCTTCTGAGAACGTTTCTTTATCGCCATCTGCAGCGGGAGCTGATGAGTGTTGGTCAATGCCACTTGTGAATGATCTTCAGAACTCCGAAGTGGGGCTTTCTTGCGAGGATCAGAAGCTGACCAACTTGGATTGTCTTGTGCCAATTGCTGTGAAGGATTTGATGGATACAAGAGATGATTTTGTTAACAAGCCGGTGAAATATGTTGGCACTATAGAAAATGATAGTTGTTTTCAATGCGACGTTCAAGATGGTGATATACCAAACACTGAAGAGACGACAAGTCTTGATGCTGAAGGGCAGAAACCGAATCAAGTGAATGATCAAAGAGCTGGGGAGGATGATGAGGTTCCGAATCAAGCTAATAATCTGAATGAAAAATCTAACCAGATGACACCTCCGGATGTTGAGATCTTTGGTAAACCAGAGTTAGAAGGAAATGAAGTAGATGGAGCAGATTTTGTTCTGCAGAATAGGGATCTTCTCGAGGAAAAGGTACCAAGTGGAGTTAATCATGGAAATGCTAGCTTGGATTACAATACGAGAGACGAGTCAAATTCTTTATGCAGAGGGGTAAGAAACCTACCAACCTTTAAAGCTTTTGCCTTTCAGTTTGTTTTACTTCAATAAGTAACTACATTTGTAGAATAATAAGTTTAAAAACTTATGCCTTCTAAGATGTTTTGACAGTAGGAAGAGTTGTGGTGTTGTCGCAAAACTTTTTATTTTCAGATCCTAAGTTTAGTTTCTCATTTGAATCCCAGGATTTAAAGCCACGCTCACGAATGAAGCTATTCAGAAGTCCGGGTTCGTTGAGCTATAGAAGAATGCTTCCTTTTCTTATGAATATTGCAAACGATAATTCTGGTAATTCTTTTTTTTTTTTTTTTTTTTGATAATTGCATTGCGCTTATAATGCCCTACTTGCTATAGCAAAGGAACATAACCTTTTCTCATGATCCTCTTTCTTGATGCTTCAGCCAATGGTCACTGTGCAAACCATCAGATGGATTTGAAACGTCCGTCACCGCTCGCATTTGACAATGTGGAAACTCCTTTAGATAAATCAAATGGCTTCGGGTTTGAAGAGAGCCAAAAAGATCATTCTGCTGCTCTACAGATGGCTGTGCAAATTTCTGTCCAAGATTCATCTAATGATAAGGGAAATGAAATATCTTCTGAACATGATATGGAAATCCAAGCATCCTTCATTTCCCAGAAGGAAGACCCATTGCCAGTTAAAGAGGCTGTATCAAGTACACCCAGTGAGATGGAAACATCTCCCAAACGTTCGAGTTTGGAACGGGCGGAACAGGATACGGGCCGACCATTTGCTTCGTTGTGTTTCAGTAGTTGTGAATCTTCATCAAAAGAAGAACTCTCAATATCAAACTCTAATCAATCATCTGTTAAGACTGAAGGGGACTTGTCAAGGTCAGCTCTAGAATCTTCCGATGGCATGAAGTCAGTTGAAGAAGATAAGCTCTGCTACGCCACACCCCAATCAAGACTAGTGCCATTTTCTTCAGTGACTCCTTTTGGTGTCCCCAAAAAGGGAATTCTCAAAAGAAATCCGCGAGGATGCAGAGGGCTTTGCCCTTGTTTGAACTGTGCTTCGTTTAGACTACATGCGGAGAGAGGATTTGAATTCTCAAGGAATCAGTTGGAAGATGCCGGAGAAGTGGTCTTAGACTTGATTAAGGAACTATCATACCTACGGAACGTATTGGAGAAATCTGCTGATGCTGCTGATAATCACTTTGTAAATGTCAATCAGGTGAGTCCCCCATGAACTCAAAATAAGGTTATAAGATTTTTCCACTTCCATAATGCATTTTCTTGTCTAAATTCTTTAATTAGGAGGAAAAAAAAAAAAAAAACTGGTTTCTCTTACTTTCTTGCGCGTTAGCTAAGTAGGTATAATCCAGTTTCTGAAGAATAATGGGCCCTCTGAGTATATGTGCTTAGATATTGAAGGCAAGTCTGAGTGTAAGTGAAGACCGAGTTTATGAAGGTGTAAGTTTCAAGTGAGAATATTTAGTGAAATTTAACAACTCTTGCTTTCTAGAGTTAGCAATTCCTTGAAACAAGAACTTTATCGTGAAGAAAGCAACATGGGAATTCAATTTTGTTACGTATTTTACTTTTCATTATGGCGGGTTTTATCAGAAGTGTCCGTTTTTTTTGTTATAATTTTCACTTAGTATTCTAAAAGTTTCTCTGTTTCATTAGGTGAAAGAAGCTAGCAGGAAAGCATCGGAAGCAGAAGAACTTGCAAAAGACCGTCTTAACCAAATGTATTATGATCTCGGCGTTCATTGCAGAATCACTGTAAGAGAAAATATATGTATACATATATAATATCTAAATCCTTTTGGCAATCTTTTAAGTTTGTTCCTCTTTGGTCGTTTCCTGAAAAGCTTAAATTTATTTCCCAACAGTGCTTGGAACCTCCAAGAGTTAGATTCGCTAATCGTGTCGAAGAAAATGTTATCCTGAAAACAAGCTTTCAGAGCAAGAAAGTACTGAAGCAGGAGAAGGAGAAGGGACAAAGATAAATGAAAACCTAGTGACTGCAATTATTTAGCCAAAATATTCATGTACAATCATGCGGAAAACCGTATTCATTATGTTCTTGTCGGAAACCAAACATTGTTCATAAAAGTAAGGATAAAAAATGCGTCGGATACAGGTAAATTTTGGTTGAAAATATTTAGATTGTCAATTTTCTTGTTGTTTAAATTAGGTGTTACATAATTGCTTCATTTGTGTTGTGTAAGTTTGGAAGTAACTCAAAAGTTCCAGTTATCCTTGAACAATTCACTTTATGGTCTTACATATTGCAATGTTGTGGATTGGCCATACAAAAGGAAAGGATGCCAAATTGCTAGATGTTTTAAACGAGACTGCCGATTATCTTAGGGCTTCTATTTGGTGAAAATTTAACAACGTTAACTGTAAAAGTTACCTGGACAGAGTTATTGGTAGGACTCCACGTATTGTTAAAAAGATAACATGAATTGAAATATTTTATTAGAGGCATAGCCAGAAAAAAAAATTTTTTTTTTTTTTTTCAAAGGGCGTGTGATGCCCTAGAAGTTCATAAACTTGATTTCATGAATTACTATCATATATTTCCTTTATTAATATACTTTTAATAAATTATTTTAATGAATATCAAATTTCAAGATCATTAAAATGATTATGTATGTATCATCGGTATGATGATGTCAATGATCTAATAATGTTGAGTTTCTCTATTTAAATGAGAAATTATAGATACATAGAAGATAAGTTGAACGACATTTAAATTTATACGAAAAATTTATTATATTGTACTATAATGTTAATTTTTTTGAAAAGAACCCCAACTATTATTAGTAGATCAATTTGATGACCTAAGTATTTATTTTGGTCATATCAATATTTAAGTATTGAAAGTATAATCGGAAAAAGTAATGTGTCACATAGATATGAGATGAATGATTAGGATTTACTCTTAGTAAATCCAAAGATGAAAGATTGATCAAAAATTGTGTTTAGATTTAATCAATGGTATAGATTTTATGTTAAAGGATCCCAAGCAAATCAATGGTCAAGTTTTGGATAATAAGTGACCAATAAGAGCTTAAGATAAGGATTAGTATAATGGAAAATCCAATGAATAAGAATAAGGATAACAACCTTTGATCAATGGTGGAAAAATTAGAAGAAAGAAAAACAAAATAAAAATGAGAAATCAAAGGGGACATTTGGATTGTTGTGGTCAAAAGTAAGAAGAAATTTGAACAAATGAGAAAAAAGAAAGTGGTGCATGCATGCAACCTCAAGTAAGAAATGACATGGTTTGTTTTGGCAATATGACACAAAGAAGATAAAAGTGAAAGTGACCACTTGTCTCCCACTTTGTTGAACAAAATTTTTACACCAACTCCCTCCCTCAAGTGGCTACAATGCAAGAAGAGAATCAGCCAAAATTTTTCATTTTTACCAATCCCTCAAAATACAGCTGCTTTAAAAGAAATGTTGACTGAAAACAAGCCCCAACATCTCATTTTATACTCACACAAGTTAAGCTCAAAACCCTAGCTTCTTTAGCCACCACCAAGCTAAAAAACAAAAACAAAAAACAAAAACCATCAACACTATTCTCCATCACCAACACCCCTTTAGCACTCTCCTCCCTCCATTTTCAAGCTCCAAGCAACCTCGTTACCAAGTTCGAAGAAGTGTAAAGTGGAGTTAGAGGATGTGTTACTAGAGATAACTTAGTGGTTCTCTTTGTGTTTTGGTCATTTTTAGAGAACTAAAGCATGTTATGTAGTTATAATCTTAATGCTAGACTCCTTCTTACCTAGAAAAAAGTTTTGAGAAGAACATTGGAGGTTCGAGGTCTTAAAGGATCCACGGAGTATTTCGGTAAGATCTACAAACTTTGTTAGAGCTTGTGGTTGTTGGGATATTATGGCATGCTTTAGAAACATTGATATGAAAAATAAATTATATGATAAGATTCTACAGAGGATAAGCTTCATTTTAGGCTTTGGAATCACTTAGTTTGCTTTTGTATGTTTAAAGTTATGTGCATTTGAAATTGTGACACAAAACAAGAGAGAAAAGCAACCTCTGGGGTGCAATCTACTCATGGGTTTTATGAAATCTGAACCCCTTAATCTCAAAATTTTGAATAATAATTTATAGATCTAAAAGCTAGATTCTTTAAGCTTTTCAACAAGGTATCTTACGCCTCAAATGGATAAATATTCAATTTTTGGTTAATTTTACAAGTTAAGACTATGAAATGAGAGGTTTTATTGGAACACTATACCAACCACGGGTTTTGTATGTTTTGGATTAATAAACCATAAATTTTAGTAAAACTATTATTAATGGATAAACTAGACATTATAGGCTTTCCAATGACTTATATTTTGCCTTATTTGGATTTGTAAGTGAATTGTTATGATTTTCTAAGTTTAACCACAAATCTGAGCATACGGTACATACATGGGACCAATAATAACAAAATCTAAGTATACAATATGAAACACTCAAACACTAAAAAAATAACTTTATGGTTATAAAGTAGACATTTCAAGTTTTGAAATGAGTTATCATACGTTTAAAACGGATATGTAATAAATTTTAATAAATCACACAATATTATATTGTAATCTAGTAAATTGAGATTTTATCATGAGATATTTAGGAAAACTAATGTTTGAAACCCTTGAAAGCTTGGAAAACATATTATAATGACAGAAACTAGATACTTTAAGCTTTTCAACGAGTCATCAAGTGTCAAAAACAGGATTATACACAAATTTAAATAAATCTTACAAGTTAAAATCTCACATCGATAAAACGATTAAACATTAAAAATATGACATAAGGATAAATCATAACATATGGACATAAATATTAATCAAAAAAATTTGATATTAATTGTATGAATATTGTGAAAAATCCTAACTTTATAAGACTGAATCACAAGTTTTTAGATGGATTAAGTCTGAGTAAACTAGATGATTACTACAACAGGAGTCTACCATAGCCCAACTAAATGATCATAATTAATTGAATTGGGTCCACGAAGCCTAATACTAGATAGAAGGCAACCCACTTAAAGATATACACTTAGGTGACTCATTGTCACCAAGGTAATATAGATTGATTGATTAATTAATTAATTAATTAACTAATAAATATATAATAAAATGTAATTATACAAAGAAAGTTAATTAGGAATTAATTAATTAATTAATTAATTAATTAATTATAAGAGCTAATAAGTTATTATTAATTGTGTGAACAAGATTATTATATTGAGTAATTACATAATCAAAATGCATAATTGATTAGAGATTAATTAATCATTAATTATTAATATGATTAATAATAATAATAATAGATGATTCATTAGATATTAATTAATCATTAATAATTAACATAATTATTAATTATTAAATGAGAAAGAATATTCAAATAACATAATTAATTATTGAGGATATAATTACTAATTAATTATGTAATTGATTTATCATTTCCCAATCAAATAATAATTAAGGATTACCTAATTAATTAATTAACTAATTTAATTAATTAATTAGTCATTTAATTAATTGATTAATTAATCAATTAAATTAAATCAAACAAATGATAATTAGTAGAATTTTCTTTTACACTTAACAATTAATAGGAATTAATTCTTAAGGTTAGTTATGATGCAAGTAAAATAAATTCACCTTAATTTATTAAACAAAATAAATAATATATATTTATATATAACCATGATTCACTCTAATGATGAAGCATTGTTAAATCATGACATTTTCTCGAATTTACATAGTAGAAGTTACAATTTTTGAAGTTTAAGTACATAAGACAAGTAAGTACAAATTTCACCTACAACATGGAACAAAATATTTTCTTTGATGATGTTTTATGTTTGTTATGATTTGTCTTGATGATGTGATGAGTATATAAGTTATATGTATTGCTTTGATTAAGCATTTGACGTGCATAATTTCGCTTATACTAATATAATTGACATACTTTACAGATATTTATACTATAATGATAAATGTATAGTGATATGTAAATCTGCACATTGTCACAATTAATAATAATGATGCTAATGAAATATAAGATTAAGTATTGTACCAATCTCTTATTAGTGAGAGAATATGATAAGAACGAAAGTTATAAGTTATGACCTTGCAGGTTGTTGGAGGGTTACTCCCCTAACTCCCCATTGGTTACACGCATATGGGTACGACATAGAGGCCCTTAAGTAGAAAAACATATATATATATATATATATAAAAGTATAATTGAACACATATAGATCACATGCATTTTGAACATTCATGTTGTGACGTGTGATGATATGATCTATAAAAATATTTTATAAGATATGATTTGTGCTTGCTGAGTGAAAGCTCATATGTGTGTGTTCATGCTGTTGGTAACACAGGTAAGCAGTCCGTCACTTAGATGTTTTCTGAACTGGTGAAGCAATGCGTAGGCAATGAAGGAAGAGAGTGGAATATCACTACGAATTTAATTTTCACATTTAGACTTCCTAAATTATTTTACATCGATTATCTTTAAAACTATGTTTTCAATATTTCGGTACTATACTAAACTAGTAAGAGTACTTGAAGACTTTAAGATTTTTCGTTATAACTCGTATGACATTATAGCTTTTTTACTATCTAAGTACGAATTTAAATGCGATATTTATTATTCAAAAATTTAAATTTCCTTATTTAAAATTTTAATTTATTAAACTATTTAAGGACAAGTATGATCAGTATGTAAAAATAAAATAAAAATAAAATAAAAGTTCTTCTTTTTTTGAAATCAAACATACACAAATATTAAGATTATATTAACTAAGAATAAGTAAGTTAATGAACGGTTTAAAAAATAAGATCGTTATAAGATGTGAGTTAAACTAAATTTTAAATTAGGGGCCGCCTGCCTGCCGGGTCCAAGGTGGAGGGAAAGTGGCATTTACTAAGAAAAAGGGTGACAAAATAAGTATAAATACAGGAAAACAAAAAAAAGAATACAGAAACTAAAAAAGAATAGTTGAAACTTGAAAGAGAGAGAAAGAGAAAGAGCAACTCAAATTGCACCACATATTATATTATTATACTAAAAGAGAAAGTGTTTTTACTGTTCTTTCTACAGTATTTAACAGTATTTTTTCCCTTTTTTTCGCAGCTCTATCTACAGTAACGCACAGTATTGTACAGTGAAATTACACTCTTGCCCTCCTGCTTTTGCCTGCCGGTTGGTTCTCCCATAATGGATGGACGAATTTGCCCTCCAAATCCTCTTTTTCCCTTTCCCTTCTTCCTTCCACCGCCCATCAAGTCCTCCAGTTTCTCTCTCTAACTTTTTGGTTCTGCCTCTTTCTCTCTCTACTACTCTATCTCTCTCTATTTTCTTCTTTTTTGAATTTTTTTGTTTTTTCCCTTTCTCTTCTTGCTTCCACCGCCCATTATGCCTTCATTTTGTCTTTCTAATTTTTTGGTTCTGCCTCTTTCTCTCTCTACTACTCAGTCTCTCTCTCTTTTCTTCTTCTTTGAATTTTTGAGGTCCAAACTCAATTTTCCCCTTTCTTTTCTTCCTTTCACCGTAGATTATGCTTCTCTGCCTCTCTCTCTCTACCGTTATATTTCTCTCTCTCTCTTCTTCTTCTTCGAATTTTTGCCGTTCAAATCCTAGATTTTGGGGTTATTTTGCACTCTCAGCTGGTCATTCTCTCTTTCTTGGTTTTGGTTTGTATTGTTGATGGTTTTTTTCGTTTGGTTGTGTTTGTTCTCTCCAGATTTGCAAGTTTGGTTTTTGTTCATTGTTCTTGGATTTTTATTTTTTTTATTTTGAAATGTTTTTTGTTTTGGAAACTTTTGAATGATTTTTTCTACTAGGTTTTCTTTATTTCATTTTTTTGGAATGGTAAGTCTTGATTTTTGATTTTTTTTTCCCTATCTCCAAACCCTAATTTTTAAATGTTGGAATATATATATATATATATATATTTTTTTTTTTGGAAATGTTTTTTGTGTTGAAAGTGTAGATTCTAATCTTTATTGTGTTGTTTTGTGCTTCATTGTTGTTTTTGTTAGGATTTTGTTTTTTTTAGCTCAGATTTTGGATTTTTGGTCTCGAAACCCTAATTTTTTATTGTGGGTTTTTTCCCGGTCCCCCCCCTTCCGGTACAGTTTTTGTGGTGGAGGTGTAAATTTTGTTCAGATTATGGATTTTTTGGTCTCAGAACTCTAATTTTTTCTTTTGGGTTTTTTTTTTTTTTTTTTTTTTTTGTTCGGTACATTTTTTGTGGTGCAAGTGTAGGTTTTAGTTTTTAGTATGTTCTTTTTTACTTCATTGCTATTTTTGTTTGTTTTTTTTCCTCTCCCTTAGACTTGGGTTTCGGCCTCTACTATTCAAACGTTTTTCCTTTTTTTATTATGAGTATTTTTTGATATGTTTTTCTCATTTTTGGAAATAAATGCAGAGTAAAAAAAACCTAAACAAAAGATTAGGTATGTTGAATTTTTTTTTTGTTTAGTTTATTTCGGTATCGTTTCCCGTTTTTTGCTTTTGTTGATTTTTTTTTTATTGGTTTTTGTAGATTATTTTCATACTTTGTTTTTAACTTTTTCTCCTATTACCGTGCAACGCACGTGTATTAGCCTAGTGACAACTAAAAGTGAACAATAAATAATAAAAGCATTTATCTAATAAGAGAAATTTATTATTTACTATTATTTAGTTTACAAATTTTTTAAATGATAAAACTGTGGTAGAAACTCATTGAGTCTTTACCGATATAGTTATTTTTTAAACCAAAGATATTGAATTGGATGGTCTATATATTGAAGGTGCACATGATGAATTATAGGCACCACCCATATTATAACAAAGTAAGTGAAAAAAAAAAAAAAAAAAAGCTGTAGAAGATCGTGAACGGGAAGAAAGAGAAAGAGGGGAAGAAAGAAAGGAGAGAAGGGGGGTGGGGGGGTTCCCGTCGAGGGGGGGTGCCGGGCGGGCTAGAGGCAGGGGGGCTGGCCAGGAAGAGAGAGAAAGGGGGTGGGAGGGTTCCCATCTGGGGAGGGGGGGCGCCGGGGGAGAGGGCTGAGGGCAGGGGGGCCGGCAGGAGCGCCGGGGGCAGGGAGAGAGGAGAAAAGAGAGAGGGGTTGGAGGCCGGCCAGGGGTGTGGTCGCCAGCGACGTTGGGCAGGTCGTCGACGACAGGGGGAAGGTCGCCGACGACAAAGAAGATAAGGGTTGAATGGGAAAATAGAGAGAGAGAGAGGGGGTGGGGGGGGTTTCCGTCGGGGGGGGGGGGGGGGAGGGGGGCTAGGGTGGGGGG
This sequence comes from Ficus carica, assembly GCA_009761775.1. Classification (NCBI taxonomy): domain Eukaryota; kingdom Viridiplantae; phylum Streptophyta; class Magnoliopsida; order Rosales; family Moraceae; genus Ficus; species Ficus carica. The sequence continues at coordinate 5,154,867 of CM019746.1, forward strand.
GGGCGCTTGGCGGGCTGGGGGCAGGGGGACCGGTCGAGAAGAAAGAGAAAGGGGGGTTCCCGTCGCCCGGGGGGGGAGGGGCGCCTGGGTGTGCCGGGGGAGGGGGGCTGGGGTGCGGGGGGGTGCCGGGCGGGCTGGGGGCAGGGGGCCGACGAGGGGCCGACATGGGCGCTAGGGGTAGGGAGAGAGGAGGAGAGAGAGAAGAGAAGAGAGAAGGGGTGGCCGGGGGGTGGGAGGGGGTGGTCGGGGTTGGGGTGGGGGCCAGCCGGGGGGTGTGGTCATCGGCGTCGGGGGTCGTCGTCGACCGAGGGCAGGTCGCCGTTGACGGAGAATATAAGGGTGGGAAAGTTTATATAAGGTAAGGTGTATGATAATTATGTTACACAAATAATATATCAACCGTTCGATTAATTCTAACGACTTAAAAAAAAAAAACTTTACTGATAGTTATTTTGAAAGATACTTTATCAAAGCCTCTCTTTTTTTTTTTATAAAAACTTAACTATTTATTTTGATTATTAATGTAAAATTATTTATTTAATTCTCCCTTTATATATTTAGGAAAAAAGAGAGTTATTGAAGGTGGTTTCGATTCAATGCTCTGACAACTTGAGGCAAAAAACAGGACATAAAGACAAAAATGGATGTCGCATCAAATATGGTGGACACTTGACACTCATGGTTGTTTGTTTGCAGACTTTGGTTTAAACTTATATATATATATATAATATATAGGTAGATTTTGGTTAAAACTTAAAATAAATATATACATTTATATATAGATGTCAGGAGGTGCAATTATTTGTACTACAAGATAGACTTTATATATCATCTTAAGGGGATATTTGGCATTTACACTCATTTTAAATTAAATTATACTTTTTTTATCATGTTTTTTGTCTTTTCTGAAAAAGTTTTTTGTCTTTTCTGAAAAAGTCAACAAAAATTACTATTCAAACTTAAAAATCTCAACTCAACTCAAACTGAACTTGTACACCAAACAGGCCCTAAAGCACCATTATGAACCTGCAGTGGTTCCAGAACAATGCTACCTGAAAAATGCAAAGATTTTACTGTATCTTCAACCACACAACACAACATGAGTCAAAATTTGTAGAAAAACAATCCCATTACACATCATCTAAACCAAGACAATGATGAACACTTACTGAACAAGCGATCTTTACCGCGTACTGGCATATACACTTTTTTATTAGATTAATCTTTTAATGATGTGATTTAAGATTAGAACTAATTTAATATAATGTATTGTAAATTTTTAATATATATACATTCACATATTAAATTTTATAATGATTTAATTTATGATCAAAGTAATTTAATATTATACGTTGTAAATAGTAATTCTTAGATCAGACCTTAAAAAGTAATTCTTATCAGTAGTGATAATTAGACAGTTATTATCCTACAAATTCCTAAAAGAAAAAAAGGAGGTCTGGGTAGAAAGTCATCTTTAATGCACTAAATCAGCTGCGCGCTACGAAATAAGCTAAACTATAGCTGTTATACAAGGTGTTTTAGAACTTGTTTGAAGGAAGTTTTTCCGTTTGTAAGTTTTTAATTCATCTTTTTTATTTTAGGGAAATTTGACAGAAGGAACGTTTAATTATAACCTTACGATTTAAATCTGATGGCATTTTATAAAATTAGTATAACAGTACAGTCTAGGAAATCATCTCACGAAATCTAGCTTTAAATGTTAAGAATAATCTAATTTGAATCCCACGGCCACTATCGATATCTCCAATGAGGTCCTAAGTTGAGGCACCCCATCATTAGAATCCTCTAGTTGAATTGTTGAACCAAAAAATTATTTTTGAATGATTTCTACATGAACTTTGATTTTTGTTTGCATAGTGTTAGAGGAAAAAATTACCAAAGTTAAAATTCAAGTACATAATATATTGGTGAGAGACATAAATTTGGAATTTGAAGATTTCTTTATTAAAAAGATAAAATAAGGAAACTGCAAAATGATCACTAGAAACCCCACCCCCACCACCCCCCCTCCCAAAACCAAACCCCATTCTTTTTTACACAAAGAGCAAGAAAGAAACAAAAAATTTCCAGTTCCACCAACAGTACTCCTATATAGTAGACAACAAAACAACCTTCGCTTGATCAAATTCACATTTCAAAACCTCGACTTGCACTCCGGCGGAGCGCCTTGCGGGAAGCGTTTAAGGTCGGAGCAATAGTTGTAGATCATGAAGTACTTCTGAACCCATCTCAGCCTTCGTCTGCCTGGGGCATCAAGCTCATTGGTTTGCCATGCCGAGTTGGGGATTGAGTTTGTGATTGACTTCAAGTCCCTGAAGTTGAAGTTCCTGTAGTATGCTGTAAATGGCGCTTTCGACCAATCGGTTTTCACCAGCCCTCCTCTTGTGGCCCAGTCATCTGCATTCCAAAGGCTAGAGTAGATCCTCATTGGTTGGCTCTTTGGGAAAGGAACGCCAATTGACTCTGCGTTCTTGAACACTCTAATTGGAAAGTTGTCAACCAAGAAGCTGTCTCCACCCAAAAAAAAAAAAAAAAAATTTGTTAAAATGTGTTTCGATGCAGAATTCTCTTACAGGGTATGAAAAGAAACATGTTGCAAGATAGAGTTCGTAATGGTCAGATTTTAATTAAGTTTTTTTAAGTAGTCATACTTGTCTTTACTTATTAAAAAAACAATTTGTTTGAAAGCGTTTCAACTTTCATGAAAAAAAAAATTAAGGGAGAATTCTCTAATAGGATATGAAGAAAAAAAAAATATTTTCTCCAAAATTCCGATTTTAATCAGATTTTGTTAAGTAGCCATAAATCCTTGCTTTTCTTTATTATAATTCTAACGTAATTCGACAATTTATCATAATTCTCAAGAATATTATATATATATTATATATATATATATTAGTAAATTTTGGTGATTCTTACATGATGTGTTGGGGCTTCCAGATGACGGAGTAGGTGTGGAAGTTTCTAGTAGGGTCAAACCATAAATAGAATTGCTGTTCCCTGTTGCCCTTGCCTTGAGTGAACACATTGGTGTGTAATATGTAAGGGTCACCACTTACATTTCCCAAAAACTCAAAGTCGATTTCGTCATGAGTAGGTCCTTGGGATGATAGCTGTAATCCAAACAAACAAACAAACAAACAAACAAAAAAAAAACAATGTTGAGCTCTGGAATTTTAAAAAGTACTACATTAAAAATAGAAAAAAAAAAAACTTAGGATCCGTTTGGTGAAACGGTTTGAGTTGGTATTTTTAAATTTCAATAGTAATTTTTTTAAAATTTTTAGAAAAATTAAAAAAATTTTAGAAAAAAAATAAAAATTTTTAAGAAAAAAGACAAAAAAAAATTTTAAATGTTCAACTTAAAATGTTGAACCAAACTCCACCTCAATAAAAGATCTCCTTACTTCTTACTAAAATTATAAAAACATATCAAATAAGACAAAAATAGTGTGTTGTAAGAAAGAAAAACCAGTCTATTTATGTATTCATGTATATATATGTTCATGTATGTGGTAAACGACAAATCAAGAAAACGACAAAGAAATTCTGGATTTTCTTTTGTTTTGTTGTGGGGTCTAAGACGTACGTCATCTAAGCAGGACTAAATTTAAACATAAAAATATAAAACTCTTCCAAGAGAAAAATATTTAAAAAAAAAAAAAAAAGGGCGTGACCGCCACGCGCTAAAAGCTCCTGTGAAAAAAGAAGTTTCCAACATGCATAATAATACATGACTTTATCCTTTAACGTACTATATCTATATATATTCACTCGTGAATGTATAGTTACTAGTAATCTCTAATATTGCAAATGCCTGTAGGAAAGTCGATCGACAGCTTTCAACTTTCACTTTTATGTTATATGCTTTAAACATCAATCATTCCAAAAGAAACTCGAAGTTAAACAGCTATACTTGTGTTCGATTTATCAATAAATTATGTATAAAAAAAATATAAAAAAAAAAACCATTTTTTGGATGGGATGGTTTCTCATTGTGACTTTCTTAAACAACTTATTAAAAATAATTAATTTACTTGTATTTTTTTTTTGTACAATCTGTGTTATACATAAATCAACTAAAAATCATAAATAAATTAACTAGTTATTATAAATTGTTAAATAAAAAGTTACATGTGAGGGACTATTTTACCTGAACGACAATTGAAAACCCCTAAAAGTTTATATATATATATATATATATATATGTATATTTGTTCTTACGACGTACATAATAGGCAGTGACGGTTCCAGCAGAGTTGCCAGCGACAAGTTTGAGCTGCATATCGATCCTGCCGAAGAGAAACTCTTTCTTGGATTGGAAGCCAGAGCCAGAGACTTTGTCCAGAGAGAGAGACAGAAGCTGACCTCCATTGAAAATCTTGGCCCTGTTGTCACCCCACTTTAGGTCAAAGTCTTGGTAGAAGTTACCAACACATGAGACCACAAGTAGAGAGCTCATTAGGAGGAACATAGAGAACCCATTTGAAAAACCCATTTTCAGATTTCAGAGAAATACAATAAGAGAGACAAGTTTTTGAATCTGTTTGTGTTGTTTTGAGAATGAGTGAAATAGGGTTTAAGAATAAGCTATATATATATAGGAGGAGAGAGAGAGAGTTTAGAGAGAGAGAGTTAAAGGGACGGTATGGAAGGGGTAAGGGTACGCGTGAGCAATAACTAGAGGAGCCAAAAGCTGTTGCCAGCTAATCACACCCGGAAAGCTGGAAGCTTTTGTTTGGGCATTGGGAGGTGGTTTTGGTTCAAGATTTTTGGTCTCTTTCTTTCTTTTTTTTTTTTTTTTTTAGGGTTGGCAATGTTACAATGATTTTGTCCAAAGGAAGGAGTTTTATGGGGTAGGACCCTCTTCTTTTTTGTTTTTTGTTTTTTGTTTTTTTTTTGTTTTTTTTTTTGTATGATTTAAATTTTGGTGGTGGATGCCAACGGGGTATGGCATGGAAGAATAAAGTTGGCCATGGCTTTCCTTGGGACCATCAATCATACAAGTTTCTTATACGAACAAGGAATCTGCCACGTGGCCAAAGATATCCGAGTCATTTGTTGCGGTAGTAATCGGGTATGATATCAACTTACATGACATGAATATTTTTCGGTGTCAAATATAACCTAATGTCACAATAGTGCAACATTATTAATTTGTGAGTTATATTATTATAAGCCTGTTTAACAAAGCTTTTTAGAAATTATTGTAGACTTTCTGCATTCAATAGTTGCTTTCGAAATTGATTGAATGATTTGTCAAAAACTTATAATCTCTAGAAGTGCTTCTTGTCAAAACTAGAAATATGACTTCTGAAAAAGTTATTCCGAATATCTTTGGAGACGTATATCAGCGTTTAACGTAGATATTATGAACTTTAGTTTAATATTTAAATTACTTATTAGAAAACTTTAAAATTATTCTTTCAAAATTATTTTAACTTCAAAATCTTTTTTTAAAAACGTGATTCCCAAACACTTATTGTCACAATTCTTGTTCTTATTCTTCTACTGGTTAAAAACAAGAGCAGAAACCCTATCAAATGGACTCTATGTGTTTGATATAATATGGATGCGTCGTTTCATCACCAATTGTAATGTTTGGTAATTTCTTTTAGCAATTTTATTATTGTAAAGGGTCCAACTTGGTTCCGAACCTAGGTCCTTGATACTCTTGTGTCCAATGGCGGAATATTATTTAGAAGTAAAGAGAGTCACAAGATCACCATGCCATGTAGGTAGTTCTATATTTAAAGGCATTTCAATTTGTCTCTTTGGCTGTTTCGTGTATATCAAGCAAATAGTATGTGTTGTTTTGGGTGAACACAGCCATGTCTTAGCTAGTCCTACACTTGCATTGACCACTGAATTTAATATACACATTTATAAGCATATTTATACAAATATGTGTATGCAAGAGTTTCTACGGCAGAAATATACTTTTTCACTATCTGTTGAATCTATAGTTTCAATATAATTAGATAAGTATTTCAGCAATTAGATCTATAAGTATTCATGTTAAAAATTTACAACACATATCATAAAACTATCTGATATTCGTAGATCAAAACATTAAAAAGTCAATATAATGATTAAAACTGCAGTTGTTATTAAAAAAAAATAACTTCTTACTGTGAAAATCTCCTCCGTTTGAATGTATTTCACATTTGTCTACTTCTTGAAGAGTTTGGCGTGGAACTGTGGAAGTGATCAATCGGAACAAGTTTTTATTGGTTAGAGAAGATATTCTAAAGATTTCGGCATTTGTTGACAAAACTCTAGACCAATTAATTAAGAGGAAGAATTTTGAAATTTGAACTATTAAGGTAATTGGATTTTCTCTCTTTTTCAAACTCTTGATAAAAGCAACTTCGTTATTCCTTGTAAACTTGGGCAGAGAAATGTGGGTGGTCCAAAATTTTTTTTTATCAAAAGATAAACAAAAATCTTGCTATTTAGGGGTCCATGAAAGGCTTTTATGATCATATTGCCAGCTATCCTTCACTTGTCAGTTGTCAGTACTTTATTATTTATTGAATGCCTAATTTAATTCTCTATTTGTTATCATTCATATTTAAGAAATGATGTTAATTATACCGTGCTATATTGACCATGTAAAAATATACTGACCATGTAATTTTGCTATAGAGCTAGCTTTTCGCTCCTCCATATACTCATGTAAATAAAAATTTTGCGTTTTTGGTATAAAAAATTAAGAAAGGTCTTGTTTCTGGTGGGTGGATATATTCGACAGTTGTAATTTTTCATTTAAAAATTTATAACAACTAGCAGATTTACATATAACTTTTCATTTAGCATCTTGTCACATGATATTATTTAGATATTAATACAAAGATAAGAATCATTGAATAATGTTATGTTAAAATCATTTGATTATTAAAATGTCCCAAAAAAAGTTACTCTGTTTTATAAATTTGCTGGATAGTAATTTATTCCTGAAAATTTAGGTAACATGTCACAAACTGTATATATATATTTTTTAGAGGTATATCACAAATTTTTTTTTTTTTTTTTCATATTTCTGCTATACTGATTAATAAGTTGACTTGTATTCAAAAAATCTTAAGTTTTGAAATTGAGGGGAGATTTTTTGTGACATTCCTGAAAATTTCTCATAAATTCATAAACACGTCAATATATATATGTGTGTGTGTGTGTGTGTGTGTAATACAGTGCATAAATCAAGATTTTTGTACACTCAGACACAACAAATGCGCGTCATGTTCCAAAGAACTCCCAATATAATACAGCTGAAAAGTACTTGATCAAATTTTCTCATTGTTTAGACTATGAACTTGTTTCGTTAAGGAAATGGTCCACCTATGATCTCTATATGTAATGTTTTTAAGCCATGTAATTAGATGATGTTTGTTTTATATATATATATATATATATATATATATATATATAAAAGAAGATTTATGCTCCAAAAAGAAGAAGGAAAAAAATAAGCATAAATAGGAGAATCTTATAGTGGTGTACTTTTTTTTTTTTTTTACTTCATTCTTAAATATCCTTATGTTGCTAGTGAAAGATTTGGATTAAAAATTAATTTTGAAATATCATTATTAGCACAGGATGCCCCTTTAGCTCAGCACATTTTAAAATTGAGCAACAAAAACTTTAATCTTAACTTTTAAATATGTATAACTCATATGACATTAAATGACGATCAATGTGTCTTGTAAGTTAGTATTTAAAAAATTAAAATTAAATTTGGTATCCTTAAGATTATTATTTATAACACAAAATGTAGCTTGTGTTTTTTAATAAGCACTCATACCAGAAACCACCAAAGATAGTTCCTATAACGTGGCACAACATAATTATAATTCCAAAAGTGAAAAATGTCGTCCTTAGTTTTTTCTTCTTGATGGGAAATTGGGAGATAGACGAATTTATTAAAATAATGGAAAAATAATCCTTAGTCAATCAGCACTTGTTACTTGTTTATTATTATTAATTTTTTAATTTTGTGTATGCCGGCACATATGTAAACAAATTAACCACCCACTGCACTAATTTTTTTATTAATTAATTAATTTGGACAATGATTACAGTGTGATTAATTAAAGGTCATTATACGATGAATTGGAGAAATGGAGCCCACCTTCCTAATGCTTAGTAAGATTAGTTAACATCTAATGATACCTGGGTCCATACTCCATATCTAATCTCTTCTAGGGATAATAAATATTTAGAGTCTTTCTCTACCGATAGTTTAGGGTCTATAACTCTCATTACACAAAAAGTAAAAGAAATAAAACAAAAACATCATCAGATTTCGAAGCTGAGAGTTTCTACCCAAAATCATTGACAAAGGCAACTTAGGCTTAACCCGTCACAACTTCTTCTTGTTTTTTTTTTGTTTTTTTTTTTAACCTTAAGCTCCCCTTAAATTTTGCAAACAATCTTATACTCCAAAATTACATAGTGAAGCCCCTATTGAATTTGAAATTTTATTCTTACACCTACAATTAATAATAATTATCGAGTATAATCAAAGTTTTCATAATAATTATTATAGACAAATACATGATTATGTATATATTTATTTGTTTCATAACTAAGGCTAATATAATCGAGGCCCTTTTTCCCTTCAGAAATATATAGCTGGGATGCATTTATTTTTCATAATTGATTTATTAAAGTAACCTCGCTAGCTAACGACTTAATTGTATATACATCCTTATTGGCCAGCCTTTTTTTCACAAATTAATTGGAAATTCATTAGTGTCCATTACTTACTTATGAGATGTATAAATCTCATTGTCATTATTCCCTATTAATTTCAAGTTCCATTATGCCTATCAATATCACTCTCCCTTTCATGTGCTACAATACAAACACAGTTTAGGTAGTGGAGGAGATTTATAGCAACACTAAAAACCCAATACTGATAGCCATATGTTGCAGTAAATTTTGGTACGTTGCACGTAATATATATATATATATATATATATGTATGTATACATTCATATATATATATATATATATATATCTATATTTAGTAAAAGAAAGGAGGTAGTTACTACTAAGCTCATTAGACTTTTTCCCAAAAAAAAAAAAAATTATATTCAATCGTACATATTGCATGGATTGCCATCCTAAAAAAAAAGGGATATGGGATAAAGGCCTTTTTTTCGGAAGAAGTTTTTGAATAAATGATCGAGGCTTTATAAAATTGGAAAAATAATATTTCGGAAAAAAAAAAACATCAATCGATAATTTATTGATTGATCAGGATTAATTAATAATTGATTAATATAAAATATATTTTTATATTTGTTGATTATGATCAGTCATTGATTAACTATATTAATCAATAATTAATACTTCATCTTTTTTCTAAATAAAACAACTTTCGGCCATTTGTTTAAACAAGTGTTTAAAAACTGACTACTTTCCTAATTTTTCCATATACATCTGCAAAAATTACAAGCTATGATATGATTGAACCCGCAATCCTCACCTCACATCCACCTAATCCACTTTTCCCATGCTATTAGGCCTAATAAGGATCTTATTAGGTTGTTTGGCTGCATTATTTATAACTTAACTAAATAAAATAAATAAAACAGTGATCAGTACAATGCAATAATGCACGTCATTACTTAATTAATAATGTACTAAACAAAACCTTGTGAATTAAACTTCCAAAAGCATATTTAAGAAAGAAAGTGCTTAGCTAAATTTTGTAGGTATGGACCATATCATCTATATAAATAAACCTCTTGTTGGCAAAATGGGACAACTTAAGGCCGCAGTGGACATTTTTTTTTTTTTTAACTTATCAAGAATATATATGCGACCACTAACTAGCACTGTAAGTAACGGCATAAAACGAAGATATAATAGTCCATACTTATATGATTATGGGCCATAATTTATGGCTATTAGTGGACTTGGGAATAATATTGCAAAAGCATATATACTCCTTTGTATGTAATGATTGATGGTTTCGGTTCATCACTATCCCAAATTTCAATAGATAAATATGAGTGTGTATACTATATATATATATATATATGTCATGTGTGTGTCTATATATGTGTATGAATTAATAATCTATGGTAGAACCACCTCTTCATCTAATGAAAAGACAAGGTTAATTAAACACATAATTGGGCATACCAAAGAGACTTGAAAACAGATGCATGTAACTAATTACATATATAGGATGAATATAGGTATAATGTATAATTTAACGTCGGCAAATTAATTAGTTTTGGGAATCGGTTACAATTTTGGATGAGATCAAGTTTGGTGTACCAATCTATTATATGACTTAAAAGCATAGCTACCAATATAGCTAGCTAGCTATATATATATATATATATATAGACACACACACACATATACACATACATACACACACAAGATGAGATGCACACAATGATTCGAGAGCAGACAAGTATATGATTGGAAGTTGCTTGGGGGACTCTCTTTATTTAATGATCACTAATAAAGGGCTCTTGTCCTTCCAAAAAAAAAAAAAAAAAAAGGGGCTCTTGCATCTGTTCAACAAATTATCACAAGCTCCTTCTCAAATAACTAATAAATGTATGGAATAGTGCATAGAGTTAGAGCATTGTCTATCAAATGTTAAATTGAAAAGGTAAATTTTGGTATCTCAATAAGAAAAAAGTGTTCTTTAATGTTATATTAAACTTGAGGTTAAATTTATAGCATGTTAAATTCTGTGGTAAATTTTTTTATAAAAATAAAATTAATATTAAATTTAATATCTAATTGTTATTGATTGGTGTCTAAACTTTTTCAATTTCGCGGTACATTTTTCAAAAAAAAAATAATAATGATGATAACATGCTATTGATTGTTATTGGAATTGGTGACTCAACTTTTTCATCTAAGCAGTATAGTTTTTTTCGTTTTTAAATTATAAAACTTTTACTTTACGAATTTCAAAACTTAATGATAATAACAAAACATAGATATATAACAATAGAAATAACATTATAAATTATAGTACAAATTTCAAATATGTTATTTTTCACTATTTAACAAACATAGTATTGGTAAGTATATTGGAGATGATCTTAGTGAGCTAAATCCCAAACTCGGGACAGTATTTTATTTATTACTTTTATGATTCGGTGCCTATAACTCCTATTTGTTAAAGAGAAACAAAACACTCATATATTTTAACTTTGAAAGCTCCGATCAAGATCCCTTCTTTTTCCATCTGCTGAGTCTGTTTTACCAGTATCATCATGAGATAAATATAAGTGCTCATAAAATAGTAATATTTTTTTCTTTTTGGGTAGAGAAAAGGGGATCGGTAGTGTCCTCACACCCTTATCTCAATGGTCATTTAGTGAGCCAATGTTTCACACTGATGGAATGATAAAAAACCTAATACTAGGTCTTTACAACAAGCAGATCACATGCTTTAAGAACAGACAATATATGATCTTTCTTAACAAAAACTAAACTTTATTATGTGTCATAACTCAAACTTAACAAAAATGAAGATCATAAATAGACTTTTTTACTATCACACCATAATTGGTCCGCAAAATAATAAGTTGTATCGTGTGGGGTATAGCAAAATATGCTATAGAAATTCAATGGTCAATACTGATCATATCAAAAACAGTAAGTTAATAATGGTTATGATGCGCCAAACAAAGTCTACAAGAGTCGTTTTCCCGTGAGAGTCGGTGAATGTCTGTAGAAAAAAAAAAAAAAACATATACATTTGGAAGAACTCGTGAGTATTTTTATATTTGCTTGCTTTGGCGTTTATTACACGTACTAACCTTATATTTGCTTGCTTTGGCGTTTATTACACACTAACCTTGTCTATTTTTGTTGTTATTAGTAAAATTCAATTGTTTAATTTTACTTGCAATATTATTTTCCTAAAAAAAATAAAAATCACTTGCATTACTGTAGTTCCCTTTGGGTGGGGGTCCAAGTTGGAAATGGGATATGGAATATATATATATATATATATATAATATTTTTTTGAATAATTTTCCGGATAAGGTCAAGGACAAGAGCAATAAAATCCCCAAACGTACATCCCCAAAGACTTGATTGTAGTTTATAGGTATAATTTCATGATAATTTTACATCAAATCCTCGCATTTTCAATTTAAAAAATAAAAATATTAGAAGAATAATTTAAAATAATCAAATAAAGCTGATCATAAATTCTCAAAAGTGAGTGATTTTAGATCACTTGGCCTAAAAATATCGTTACTTCTATTTCTATTATTGAGATTTATTAGAGTTTCACTCCTCACATCTTAATTAAAAATTAAAAAAATTGTTTTGAAGGGAAATTCACAATATCTACTCCTTCCAAAGGAGTATAATTACTTAAGGTTATTGAATTAAAGTCGTAATCTTATTAGTTTTTCTCTAATAATATCATTATGTCATATAATCAAAATATAAGAATTTAATCACATAAAGATACTAAATATTAAAAATACTAAATACAAAAAAAAAAAATTTAAACAAATTGATAAATATTCAAAACAATATTGGTGGACAGGTCTCATCAAAATTACAAAGAAGAGTGATAAAACTAAAGACTGATCAGAGTACATGGTTCCTAAATGAAAGAAAATAAAATTTTGTACCAACGTCCGTTTGGCTTTGCCAAACTTAATGATTCAAAGTTAGAACTCTAAATGTTTGATTAACTTGAGCGCTTTTGTGAAAATTATTAATGTGTACGGTTGCCGGTTGGTATATATATATATATATACAAATATATATATATATATATATATGAGATACATATAAATGACGGTTGGTGTATATAAATATACAAAAATATATATGAGATACATATAAATGATACACATCCATCATCATCTAATTCCCCTGGCTGGCTATTCCCCACTTAGGATACGTTTGGTATGAGAGTGGGCCAAACTTTTTGGCACCGATCGATGCAAAGAATATGGAAGAAAAATACACATATGCTTGAATATATATAGATGTATATACATGTACATATAATTGACTCCAAGGAATCAAAGATAAGATATGTTTTTTTCCGCATATATATTTCATATTGAATTTTTGAATACAAATTATACGATCTAATATCGCATGCTATCAGACTTGTAACTTTCTATTTAGAAACTTATAACAATTAGTTGATTTACTTATAATTTTTTTAAAATATTGTCACATGATACTTTTTAAATATTAATGTAAGGATGAGTATAACTGAAAAATGTTACATAAATCATTTGATTGATATGATGTATCACAAAAAAGTTACAAATTAAAAAAAAAAAATCTCAGATAGCAGTCCATCCCTATATGTGGGTATAAATATGTGTACGTATGTGTGTTGCGTATATGTTTTATATATATTGGGCAGTGTGGATTGAAATGGGATTAATATTGTTCTAAAGTCACTGAAGTTTTTAGAGGTTGCGACTTGGGATGCATTGCCATATCATTTGCTCACCTAAATCATCTTAAAAGATGAATATAATTGCACATGATTTACAAGTGCCAAAACACAAGGATATACACCGGGTGGTCCATATATATATATATATATATATATATCTATATATATATATATGTTAACACAGAAAAGTCACGCGAAAACTTTGCACAAATTAAAGTGTTACCTAGATCGCGGTCAAAAGAGTTTACTGTTCATGACCACAGGTGACACGGCATGTTATTTCAAATGTAAAAGTGTTTTTTTTTTTAATATATTTGAAAACGAATTTTTTAATTATAAATAAAAGGTCAATAAATCAATCAAATAACAATTAAATGTCAAATTTTGACAAATGTTATATTTGAAGGATATGTAAATCTAACACCAAGTGTAGTATGTGAAAAAGTAAATAATAGAAGCTTCCAGTAACTTCTCAGCCAGATTTACCGTACATATATAATGAACTCAATGAAGTTGAAATCTCTGTTGTATAGACTCGTCCGCTACTGGCCTTTAACGCTGAAGAATGTGATAATAATTATCTTCAGTACTATAGTAGATATATATACATATATATATATATATATGTATGTATGTATATATCCCAAAGTGACATGAACAAATTTAATTTAGATGTTATAAATGCAAGATGTTCCACTTTCCTAAAGGTATTTAGACAGCTCTTTGACAGGTATTTTTCATTTGTATGACTATGTGTGATTGACAAGCCTTTTTATTAACCGTTTAATCTGTGTTGCCCATCAATTTAGGTTATCCTAAAAAAAATTTGTAGATTTTTTATTTTTATTTTTATTTTTTGTTATGGTTGAGACTAGAAGTGGAGCTAGACATATATTTTAGTGGTATCGTACACCAATTTTTTTAAAAATAAATAACTTCAAAGTATAAAAACAAAAAGGTAAAATTTTAGTGGAGTTATGTGAGAATTTTTACTTTTAAATGCAAAAAAAGCATAAAAACTCTAAAAGTTTAGGATTAAATTTATTTTAATAGGGACAGTGTGAGAGTTTCTAATTTTTAGTAGGGACAACATAGAAAAACCATAAAAAAAATTTAGGTAGAAATTAAAGGAAAAAAGTTTCAATTAGGGGCTTCGTCCCAACACAAATCTGCCGTTGGTTGAGGCTAATGCTCTAACAGTCTCACTTATTAAAGATAAATGAATTATTTCCGATTTCAAACCTAGAAAAAACAATCTAAATTCATTCTCTCCCACAATCTAAAGCTAGTATAAGCGAATAAGTTGTAAAGAGTTTCTTTTTTAATTTAAAATTAGAGAATTTAAGTTTTATATCTTATAATCATAAAACATATATGAAATTATCGTTAAACTATGTATGTAATCATGGTAACAGAGAATTTTGTGTATTGAAGCATAACATACATTTCCTGTCATTTTTAGTACAAGAGAAGCTCGAGATCACATGCTCTAAGCTATATATTTGTGTATTAGAAAGCTCAAAAGAGCATGAACTTTAAACCAGCGCATTCGTCTTAGTTGAAATCTTTACACTATTTTTCTTTTATCTTTTTTTTTTAAGGTTATACTATTTATTTTTCAGTCCTCCTTTTATTCATTTATTGCTTTTTTATTTTTTATTTTTCATTTTGATCCTTTTTAGAAATTTTTTTTTTCCTATTAAAAAAGGTAATATGTTCGTTTAGTCCTTGAACTTTTGATTTTGGTAAATTAATTCTTGAACTTTGATTTTTGGAAGTTTGATCCCTGACATTGAAATTGATGAAATTTTTTTTGATTTATTGTACATAATCATGTTTCAACTCCATCTTAACATGAAATTCTACAAAAATAATTACTCTATTTATAAAAATTTTCCCCTTATTCTTATTAAAACCCTTAAAACTAAAACATTTTGAACTTAATGAAAGATTTGCTATAAATTTTTTAGTTATTATGCGATAGAGCTACAATTATTTATATTAAAATTCAAAAATCATCCGTCAATTTTAGTGTGAAAACCAAAACTATCAAAAAAACAAAAGTTCATGGACTAATTTACCAAAATCAAAAGCTCAATGACCAATTTACGGTTTTGAGAGATCAAACTGGCATAATATTCATAATACAATGTTCTAAACTTAATTTTAAAAAATAACAATAATAAAACTATGAAACTTAACAGAAGTAATTATGATTAATTCAATGATAAATCCCAATAAAATTAAAATAGAGATTTATAGCTAAATAACCTTTTTTTTTAAGAAGTTTTTTAACAAAGGACCAAAATTTTTAAAAATTAATTAAAATATCTTATTTCTAAAATGATCAATCACGGTTTGATCACAACATAAATCATCAAATTTTGTAGTCAATCACTGATTAACCATTAGTCAATTAATGATTGACCAAATCCGAAAAAGTGACAAACGGTCATTTTACTAAATAAGAAAAATAGGATCATCTATTAGATTAGATTAGGTGACTAAAAAGACCACTTAACCTATTTTTTTCATTAAAATATTTTACTTTCAAGTCATGGTACAAAGACAACATGACTAGCTTTGTTAAATGTCAGAAACATATCGTCAATTTAAGGGTGAGGGACCAAAGTCACAAAAAAAAACAAAATTCACGGACCAAAGTATCACGATGTTCATAGTTTAGGCTCGGACTAATAACGCCGAAATCCTAGGGGTGGAGGTTGTCAAAGGCACAACAGTGAGAAAAGATAAAATAAAATAACATAAGTCATGACAAGACATAGGTTCTGGAGTAACATTAAAGAATTTATCAAATGAAATATTCAGAAAGAAACAGGACAAAACCCAGGCTGCAGAGATGCAGGGAAAATTGGCATTCAGGAAAAGATTATAGTTCTGTTCTGTGTCAGAACCCATAACTCAGCCATAACATTCATACCAACAAACAGTTTCAGGAAATTTTATATTCACGCATGAGAGAACCATCTATTATCATTGCTGTCCCAAAACATATCTTCTCAGTGCGTGTGTGTATAAGAGAGATTGAGATTGAGAGAGAGAAAGAGAGAGAGAGAGAGATGAGTTATGGGTTCTCTTTCTTCCAAGAACAGATATCATGCCTATTTAACATAGCTTCTACGAAGCTATTTTTGAGCTTTCTAGAAATTGTTCCTAAAAGTGTTTAAATAGAACTTTTATTCTCCAAAATCACTTCAAGTCCAAGCCACAAGGATCCAACAGAACTTTTACTTTATTTTTATTTAATAAAAAAAAAGTAAAAATTATGACTTTTCAGTAAGTATTTAAAATCCATATTTTTTAGAAGAGCTTTTGAAGTCAAAATGATTTTAAAGTTTCTACAAATGTAAAATTGAAGCAAATAATGTCTAACTTAAACCATGATACAAATTTTTAACATTCAAAAAAGTTTTTTTCGGAAGCCGTATTTTCTTGCTTTGATAAGAAATTCTTCTTGAAACTGTAAACTCTTCTAAGAAAGTATTCAAACATTTTCAAAAATAGCTTTTTGAATGAGGAAACCAAAAACACTTTTTAAAAAGTTTTCATAGAGGCCCAAAATATAACTTCTTAAAATAGCTCTTCTAAATATATTTCGAAACTTGTGGAAAAAGTTTCCACAAGTCATAAGATGACACCAACTGCATTCTAACATTATAGTGCTTATTAGAAAGTTTAAAACCAATTTTCACCTATTAAACTCTTTTTAAAATATGGTTTTAAACATTTTTTGAAATTCCCAAGTTTTTCCTTCTCATATTCTATTGACCAAAAGCAAAAGCTAAAGTAAAAACTAAAACTCCACCAAACAGGTTATCATATGGGCATTTCTCTATGATGATGAGACTTCAAAAACTGCTTTATATATAAGCTATATATAAAATCACGAGAGGGCATTTCGTACCCCCTCTGCTTGCCACGCGACTGCCACATCAATGCCACGTGATGGGTCCTAAATTGCCACATGACTTTTTTTTTTCTTTTTTTACCTATCCATTCCACACAAGCGTGTGCTTGTCAACTAGTAATTGTTAAAATACTAACACTGCGAGTAAGAATATTCTTGCTTCAAACTGCAGAAGGGCAAAAGAAAAAACCAGAGCTTGAATATCCCCACTTCCTATCTTCTTTTGGATATCCCTGAAATCCTCTGAACCCACCTAATAGCAGACTCGAATTTGAAACCGGAACAGTAGAAAAAGTCTGCAATATTTTCCCTCCAATAAACAGGACTTGCGAGTTCAGACACTTCAATAGATGCACAAGATTATCATCTTCCCACGAAACCGAACAAGTTCGCCACTAGAGAATAGATAAACAAGAAAAACGAGAAAAAATTTTCATATAACTTGAAAAAGTGTTAAATACAATGCAGTCAGTTAAATAGCTACACGAAATCAAACTCTAGCTCAGATTTTTGTAATTTTAATGTTATGATTTAAAAATGCCAAAACATAGAAAGAAGCAGGATTGTGTCCAGTGTTAATGAGCCTGTAAAAGATGTCGTTGCCTACTCATTTGCTGTTTTCGTTGGTGGGCTCGGTCGCGACGTCAAATCCAGGAGGAATGAAAACGACATCATCCCACTTCGATGTAGAACTTTCCTGCAATAAATTTTCTTTTTTCCTTGTTACCTTGCTGATAACACATTTTATATCCAAGAAGATTTAGGAAACAACTGAAAATTCCGAATGTCTTGAAGACAACCAAAACAATCGTGTGGTTTGATTTTTCTTGCAATAAGAAACGTGGACAGTTAGATGTATAAAGATTCTCACCTTCATGTTCTTTATTACGTCCTCGAGAACAGCAACCTGTAATATAAGGTAAAAATGAGTCCGCATAAAGAAAGCCACTGCAACAGCAACCGAGGGGCTGCAGGAATCCAAATTCATACCTCAATATCCCCTTGTCTAAAGCCAGGGTTTAATCGTCCCTGCTCACGAGAAGCTCTAAGTAATGATTTTTCCAAATCCTCCTTCAAAGAATAAACAAAAACGTTGATTAAAGTGCCACAAGAAACTAGAACAATGCATTCAAAGAAAGCTACTCTGAACTGACCTTCCTGAAAAATGCCGGACGGTAGCTCTTCTTTTGACTCCTAAGGATCAAGCTCTTTGACTGTTTAAATGTTTAAACAATTTAAGAGGTTAGCCTAGAAACCCAAGCAAGAACCAAGAAGCTAAGGACGGAGATGTTCAGAGAACAAAAACAACACAAGACCAACAAAAAATTAGCTGGTATGAAAGAAGGCTGTGCAAGCTAATGGCACCTGAAAGTCCCCCAAAATAACATCATGGCTGGGCTTAAAGCGCCAGGCATTAAGAGTCGTCACAATCAGATCTTAGAGATGGCCAACACCATCAATCATATTGGTTTATGAGCTCACACTATCAACGAATGTGCGTGTTGTCACCAACCAAAGTCTAAATTCCATGGTTCATTCTTCAATCCCTTTTTCTGAATGGGATGTAGATTTCTTCTTCTTCCCTTTTTATTTTTTTATTTTAATTTATTTTTAAAAAAATGTAGATTTAAATTAGAACCATTAAGGAACATGTGATTCAGGAGAATGGACTAACAGGAGACTATTAAAACAAAACAAAACAAAAGTAGCATAGTATTATTGATGCATCATGTGGAATGAATAAATAGTAACTGCATAGCTCCATGGAAAAATGCACAGCCAACTCAGTTTTACAAGGCATCACTAGCTAATTTCTTATTGTCTCTCTCGCAGTGCAAAAGATGATCCAGCATCATCATCGCCTTTCTATGCATAGGTGTCAAATGTCAATTTCAAACGGATATAAAATGGTTCACTGCATCTTGCTGATAAGCATCTCTGTGAATGAATCAAAAAGTTGAATTCCACAAATGAAGGACTATGGTAATTTACTCCCTATAACCACAAAAGAAGGAAATTGTTTAGTGGAAATTATATGGCCAATACACTTTCACATTCTCAGTCATCAGAAATTTGATAGGATCATGTGTTAGTGCGGTTGGTTGGTTTGTTAGTTGAGATTCATTCAGTTAGAGAAGTGGGACAGTTAGCAAAGGGAAATTGTTAAGTGGAAATTATATGGCCAATACACTTTCACATTCTCAGTCATCAGAAATTTGATAGGATCATGTGTTAGTGCGGTTGGTTGGTTTGTTAGTTGAGATTCATTCAGTTAGAGAAGTGGGACAGTTAGCAAAGGGAAATTGTTAAGTGGAAATTATATGGCCAATACACTTTCACATTCTCAGTCATCAGAAATTTGATAGGATCATGTGTTAGTGCGGTTGGTTGGTTTGTTAGTTGAGATTCATTCAGTTAGAGAAGTGGGACAGTTAGCAAAGGGGATTCCGTTGTTAGTTAGAGGGTTTGTAGTATAAATAGAAGGATTAATAGCTAGAGTGGATTAGGTAGAAATTGGAAAGGTAACGTCTTGGATTAAGCCAAGTAAGGGAGATTTAGCAGAGTCTCAAAGGTTTGCAGTGTGCTAGGGCTTGAAATCACCCTAATTCATCAATAAAGATTCAATTTCTTCTGTGATTTGTGTGCCATTCTTGAATTCTTGTTCTGGTGCATATTAAAATTATAACCAAGATGGGGGGGGGGGGGGGGGGGGGGGGGGGGGGAAGTGAAAATTTTATGCATCTATATATGTAAATACCAAGGAAGTTTAGAAGAATGGAAAAAGCGAAAATTATGTTTATCATCAACTTTTTAAATTCTTAAAAATATCAAATATCCCATTTTCAGTATTACATGCCACCACTATGCGACCAATTTGCATGAAGTGTAAATTGCCTCAAAATATCTAGAATGGAATCACCAAACAACAAAACCACGTATGCTCTATAAGATTGCAAAGAGAAGCAAGAACCTGGAAAACTGGAATACCAGGGAAGCCATCATCAGAAATACCAGCCTTTTCTCTCTCCTGCCAAAATAAGAAGACCTAAATATTAGTCATTGATGTTGCCTAGTTTCAGTACTACAGCTTAATAACAAAATCAATCCGTTCGGACGGAGACGGCCGATTTTGTTATGTTAAAATGCCGTAAAGGATAATTATGAACGTTACCCAAAAGATGGAAGTGTTCACTCTAATGGAGTCACACAACATTTAGTTGGTGTGTGGAATTACGAATTCATTCTCATCAGACTTAATGATAGAGATGCATCACACAAGCCTTTTACTGTTCTGCTTCAAGGATAAGGATATATCATCCTTTGTGCTTGTGTATCTTCCTTACATTTGATTATGATATCAATAAAAGGAGTTTTTTATTATTCTGAAAAAAAGGTGATTTCGAAATTTATTTCTCTGGTAGTACATCCATGCACATAAAGGATTTTTAGTGCATATAATTCCAATAAGAACAAGATATTTACGAATGAAGATGCTAAAACTAGCAGTGCTTGTTCTGTGTACATTATTTAATGGCAACGGAAAGGACTTGTGGCTAGGATTTAACTTAGCATGGATTGTTGTTTTGACTAGCAATCCTTTTAAAATGTAACCCAAAACCTACACATCAAACAGAGCCTAAGAGACTTCACAACAAATCAATTACTTAACAAAAAAAGACGCTTGATGAGAATATGTTAATCTTTTAGTTCATAGAGCAAAGAACTAAACTAACAAGTAGCAACCTATCGACAAGAAACATAAAACTAGAGCTGAATCCAATACGTATTTGATATTACTTTCTAAGAGCTTCATGCTTCTTGTGTTCACATAGGTAATATTTAGACTCAAAGACACAGACAAACAAATAGCATTATATATTTTTATGTTTTCCAAAATCAAACTTGTTCTTCACAAATTTTTACCCTCAATTTTAAGAGCATTTTCCCTGTTTCCAGGCTCTTTCATTCTTCACAAAAAGGATCTTAAAGTCATAAATCTTGTGATCTGTATGCCAAATGCTTAAAGTGTACAAGGGCTCCCTCTCAAGTCTCTTGTAAGTTGTAAATGAACAGAAACTCACATCCTATATGGTTGGTTCATGCCGACTTCAGTTTGACTCAACAAATCCTAATGATGGGAGGACCATTTAAATGCACAGGTTATGCCGAATATTCCCTACAAAAGTACTTCACTTCTAACCCTATGATTGGATAAGATGGTGCAGAGTCTAGAATGTGAGAGAAAGAGCAGAATTTTGAATTGCCTTACGTATTTGAACCTTCTATTAGGAATTAGAATAAATCCACCTTTTAATAGTTAAGCTTTTAGAAGAATTGGTAAACTAACATGGTTTAGAACAAGACATCCGGACCCCAAATCCCTGAAACTGTACTTGGTAAATTAACGCATTCTAGAAATATGGCAAACTCATTGAAATCCTTAATAACTCAAATGCCAGTAACAGTACTCGGTAAATTAACACAGTTTAGCAATGCAGCAAAACCTTGAAATACTTGGTTCAAATCCCTGTAACCATACTCGGTAAACATTCTAACAATGCAGCAAAATCATAGAAATCCTTAATAGCTCAAATCCCCGTAACCATACTTGATAAATTAACACATTCTAGCAATTCAGCAAAACCATTGAAATCCTTAATGGCTGTAATTCTTCACAATTTCAACCCCTTGAAAGGGGCAAAGAAGAGGGTACAAAAACTACTATTAAACGTCCAAAGTTCAGACTAATTATCATCTTCATTTATTCAAAGCCCAACTTAAAGAATTCTAATAAATCTACCCCATCGTGTAAACGGCAATCAAAAGTGTATTAAATCCATTCCCACATTTTCATCAAACCACTTTCAATACAACTAAAAGCACAACAAACACACACATATCACTCCAAAAATACCTCACCTTAAGCGCATTCTTCACTTGAGAAGCCTCAGGAATCAACCGAAACGACACCCCATTGACCTTGAGCTGAAAAACCTGCCCAAAACCCATCAAAAAACAAATATCATCAAACCCACCACAGTTCATATACATATATACGTATACTCTCTTATCCGAGAGCCAGACTAATAACTTTTCTTTTTACGTTATTGCAACATCCAGTTGATTACATTGTAACATCTTCCAGTGATACTTCTCTTTTACATCGTCATTATCATCAGCTGCTAAATTATATCATGTTACACATAACTTTACCTTAAATTACAAGTAAGTCAACTAATTATTACAAATTGTTTATTAGAAAGTTATAACTGTCGGCCAGTATTCTTATATATATACACACACGAATATATATATATATATATATATATATGTATAGATATAATCCATTTTCAAGAGACCTTATTTAGAGCCACAGGGACCACTTTGGAGCCATGTTGCATTCTGGGGTCCAAACTACCAATCTGCTGGAGAAGCGCCTCGGCGTCCTCTTTCCTGAAGCAAAACAGCCCAAGAGACTTCCCAGAAGAGGCACCGGAGACCAACACGAACTCCTCTGAAGCATTGCTCAGCGCGTAAACGGGCACGCCCGCTAGCCGCTCCTCGATCGCCTCCGTCGACATTCCGGCACGACGAGCCCGGGAACTCCGCGGGAATTGGGTGGCGTCGATTGGGGCAATTCGAGCCCAAACTGGGTTTCTGTCAGACCCATCAGAAGAAGAAGAGGAAGAAGAAGGAAAAGGGTGCTCGAAGAAAGGGAATTTGGGGGGGTTGAGAGCTTGTTTGGCGAGGTTATGGAGGTGGGTTTTGGTATCCGGGTTGAAGAGAGGGATGTTTTGGGAAATTTGGTGGAGGAGAGACGAGCAGTTGTTTTGGAAGGTG
This sequence comes from Ficus carica, assembly GCA_009761775.1. NCBI lineage: Eukaryota > Viridiplantae > Streptophyta > Magnoliopsida > Rosales > Moraceae > Ficus > Ficus carica. Next base: position 5,178,083 of record CM019746.1, read on the forward strand.
GTGAAGGCTTGTTGGAGATTGACTTGGAGTTGGGGGTGTTTGGGAGGTGGGAAAGTTGTGGGATTATTGTTGGAATTGTTGTTGTTCATTTTTCGCTTTTTTTTTTTTTTTTTTTCCCCTCGGAGAAACAAGAGGGAAAATAGGGGAAGTGGCTTTTTGGGTAAAGGGTTTAAGAAGGAAGAAGAAGATGATTATGTGAAAGAGGACGATGCCCTGGGGTTTGGAAGTGCAGACCTGTGGGGCAACACTTTTGCATTTGGGTCCCACAAAAGACGAGTACAATCATAGTCGTAAACATTTGCAACATTTTTTAGATTTAATTCAAAATTTTTATATTTAAAGGGTACTAAGTCCTGTGATTTTTTTTAAGCGTAAAATTTTTTTATAGGAATATATCGAGAAATATCAGTAACTATATTGCTATCGAAAAAACTTAGCGCCACTTTACTAGATGACAAAGAAATTTCATAGAAATATCAAAAAAAATTCGATGAAAATTAAGTTGAAAACTTTCAGATTTTGTCACTTGCTACCTTTTTTTAGCATGTTATAATTTTCTTTAAAAACAATAAAATGAAACCAACAAAAAAAATAAAAGACAACATATAAAAGCTGAAAGAAAATTACATGTCTTGACATAATATTATTTGAATTAAATAATAACTAATCATATTTGAATCTTATAAAACTTTTTTTTTTTAATCAGTATGTAAAGAATATAAGATGTTTCATATGTCAAACTTGTGTGTTTATGAATTTTTTTAATATTTATGTTATTCTAAAATGTTATCTTTTTTAAAATCAAATTTCTATAATTTCGTAATTTTATCTGATTAATTCTACCACAAAAAAAAATCTATAGTTTTTATACTTTACATAATTAAAAAGTAAAATTTTTCACATATCCCTCATAAAAATTAATTCTACAAAAAAAAATTATGGTTTTTCTGCTTTACTCCTACTAAAAATTTAAAATTCTCACATTCTCACTAAATTTAATCCTTTAAATTTTGTAATTTAATATTATTATTATTTAAGAAAAAATATTATGTCCTCATTAAAATATATGATTCGTTTTGTTTCTGTTTTGGGAAAAAAATACTATCCCTAGACTTTTCACATAGGGGTGAATCAAAAAAACCAGTAACCCGATTTACCCACCCAAACCTAATCTAATTTAACCCGATCTTGAACTTAACCCAACTCACTCAATCCGAGTTTTCATTGAACAGGTTTGGGTTCAAATTTAGTAACCCATCGTAAATCCAACTCACCCATTAAGTTATTTTATATTTTTAAATATATTTTAATTATATATTGGTTTGCTTTCATTATGGTTTATGACATATATATATATATATATACACACACACACTTAAATTGTTGATCTTTTATTTTTGTATTTACTTTATTATAATCTTTAAGAAATTGAACTAGATTTGATCTTGTCAACTTGATATAAAAAATATGTTATGAATTTGTTATTTTTTTCGCACATTTCTTATTCAAAATTGCATTATTAGTTTTATTTTTTATTTTATGGGATCAACCCACCCAGCCTAATCCAATTTTTAATTGGGTGGGTTGATCTAAATTTTGGATTTAACTAAATTGGTTAAAACTTTTTCTAACTCGCCCAAACTTATTTGGGTGGGTAGAAAAAACCCCAAAACCCGCCCCACCCACCCGATGTTCACCCCTTTTCGCATGTTTGAATGGGATTGGACTTCATGAGAACGACAATCTCCTAACTACGTGGAAAAACTTACCGAAACGATGCCCTCCGTTAACCCCACTAACGACAAGCAAGCATTATTAACTTCACATGAGACTAAACGCACGGTCGTATGTACTGAGACTAAACAGAAAAGGCAAACAATAAACAAAATGCACTTTTCCTTCAAAGCCAACTTAATGCCTGCATCTAGGATGGCAATACGGGTCGCGACACGACGATACGACTCGAAAATGACACGAATTTCGTGGGTTCGGGTTGAAAAAAATAGGGGGCGGGTCAAATTCGGGTCACCCGAAATTGACACAGGAATAACAGGTCAGGTTTGGGTTGGACCCATAGAACCCAAAACACGACCCGTTTTTTTTCGTGTCAATTTCGGGTCAAATGTCGTGTCAATTTCGGGTCCAACCCGAATATAACCCGGTTCCAACCCGAATTTATGTGAAATTCGTGTCAATTTCGTGTCGCGGGATAAGTTCAGTTCGTGTCGTGTCAACCCTTACGGATTCGTGTCGTGTTCGTGGCGGTTTCGAGTCATTTTCGTGTCACGGGTCGTGTTCGGGTTGGGGAAGAAAAAATTCGACACGGCTCTAACACAACACGAATCCGACACGTGACATAAATTGTCACCCCTACCTGCATCAAAGGGTTATTAGAAAATAGATGGCAATTGAAGTTGGTAAAATAGTCGGGTGGTTTTTCTTTTTCTTTTTTTTAGGAGTAAAATAGTCGAAATTTTCATTTGAAAGGTTTTTGTTTTTGTTTTTGTTTTTTTTTTGTTCCCGTTTGCGTTCATGCATTTTCTTTTTTTTTTTTTTGAAATGTTTCATGTAACCTTATAAGAAAAGAAAAGTAAATAAAAGAAAAAAGATAGAGAGATTGAGAGAGATTTTATGATAAAGATATGAAAAGATATTACCTAGAATTCTGTTTTTTACTGTCAATTTTATACCAGAAACAACTCTCTTTTATATTCATGTGATTTTACTCAGAGTTAAAATTAAGAAACGTGCTCGACCAATACAAGTATCCTCCTATCTAATGCTTGGAAGAAAAAAAAAAGTTCATATATATATATATATATAGTAATTTAAACGATGAGGAAATATGGACCATAATGGATTATTATTTAGAGAAAATAAGGCAATGATTTGGAGACAACGTAAACATGCTAAGGGTTAGTTTGAGATTACTGTGCTTTTGACAAATTTCTACTTTTACTTCTAATAAAAGGAGAAGTAAAAGCTAAAAGCAAAAGTTAAAAATTCTAATTTCTCTAACTAATTATTAAAATGCATTGATGTTTGTGTAAATGACTTGTGAGTATTTTTATCAAATATAATACTTGCATCATAATTTATGTAAAGGACTTTTGGGATTTCCGAAAGCATTACCGAACTAGTCCGATATCTTTGATCCATGTTGCAATATGTCGTGTATTTTAGAAATAAAGTTACTCTTTTTGTGGGATGGATTTATTGTAGAAGTCCCATAATTAATACATAAGGATGTGTTGGTTGGAGTTTAAGATAATAGAACGGAATAACTACAATATTTTTGTCCAATGAGTTTTGTAGATCGTAAATTTCTTTATATTTAAGCAGGTACACAAAAATATTGTTACTTCTATAAAACGCACATTTTATTCAACATAACATATAAATTACATGCTTGTTTTTAAGTGCGTTGAAAACTCAATAGGACGGAGTTGGAGAATGAACGTGTGCTACATGAACATAATTGTTCCGAGTGCGTTGACAACCATTCCAAATTTCGGTTTTGTTGCCTTTGAAGTGAGGTTGCGATATCGTGTGCTTCACTAGCCCTTCGTGACAGGCCTTCCCTTCCCCATAAACATCACGTGTTTACGTTAATTGGCACTGATGGTATCATTTTTTAACACTGCGTTCAACACTTCCGTCCCACAACTCGCGATCTTGATCTCGCATTTGATCAAAAACTTGTCACTATTTGGCGGAGGCACGGGGACTGCATTTGATCTCTTTTCAACGGAATGAGAGAATAGAGTTAACATGAATGCAATGTTAAACACAACCACTTGAAAGAAATTGTATGAATTCTCCTAAAAAATAGGACAAGTTTTATAGCATATATATCTGCAGAAATTTCATAATTAATTAAATCGAGGTAAATAATAGAGATATTAATTAGTTAGGACGTGTTTTCAATCCACCAAAGTTAACTATGTACAGTATTAGGAGTGAACTTTTTGTTACGAGTCTTTTGATTTTGATAATCAAAATTTTCTATCAAGAAAGAGCCATGTGTGCTAGTACTAATTTTTGTATATTTTGTCGTTTATAACACAATTAACTATTTAAAAAACTACAGCATTTCTTTTCCTTCTACCTTATAGAGAAGGGGGGGGGGGAAGGGGGGGGGGGGGGGGGGGGGGGGGGTGGAAAAAAAAGGCCCACCAATCTTCATAAACTTTGCTTCCCTCCTCCTTACAGGACCATAGGACCATAGTTTTGATAATTATTTAGAGGAAATAACGAGGTGTTGGGTGGTTGAGTAATAAATGGAAATTGGATAGAAGAAAAATAAATCATAATAGAATAACAATAACATTTTACCAAATGAGTTTTGAATCGTAAACTTCTTTGTTTTTAAGCACGAACACAAAATATTGTTCCATATATCAAAATCGCAATCTTGATCTCGCAGTTGAGTAAAAACTTGTGTGATTAGAGAGAAAACTCCAATCTAGGGCTGTTCTGTTTCAAAATTTGAATTACTTTGTATCTGTAGAATTTTGTCTTCTAACTAAGGAGAAGGTTTTAAAATTGGGTTAAAAAAAAAAAAAAAAGCCTAATAGTGGGGTTTTAGATTTTAGTTTATTTTTTATCACCCATGAACTATTGATCATGTGAAACCAGAAATGGTTAGATCGGGGGTGAATAAACTCATTTATTTTCATATGACGTATCCAAACACAACCCACTGCGTTACATATAGAGAGCCAGTTCGCGTCCAGAAATAGAAATTGGGCTTGGGCCTTAAAACTAGACATTGTCTAATAATAGATAGTTACAATTTCTGGATTATTCAAGCATGGGACTCATATTGCACGTTTTACATTTGGTTTTCTCTCCTTTTTGAGTTTGACCCTTGTGGCAAGAATAATTATATATTCTTATTTATATCATAAATTACATTTAAATGTTCATTCAATCTGAATGTCTGTATGCAGACATAGAATTAAGATTGTGTATTTAAATGAATCTGTGTTTGGATAGTATTTGTCAAAAGTTAATATTTTAATTATGTAAATGTAAAAAAAAAAAAAAAAAAAGAGTATATTTTTAAGAAGTGAAAATATGAATTTAGATTTAAAACATTCAAATAATTTTACTGTAATCATGATCTCAATCAAACGCATATCACATTTGAGTATAATAATAATTATTTCAATAGGTGATTGAAAATACTACAAATAAAATAGAGATAAGTGTAGTACAGCGGTGATTAAGAAAGGTAACTACAATTAGTTACATCACGACTTTAGTCTTTCATTTCATCAAGTATTTTAACCACATTTCTTTGATTGAAAGTAAGGTTTTGTTAGTTCATAAAAGGAAGGAGACTTTTCTTTATAAAGTATATACAACTTTACTGCTAAGCACGCAACATATGAAGGAAAAAAAAAAAAAAAAAGCTAAAGTAGATTAATAAATGAAAAATAATTTCCAGTACAATAATGTATACCCATTTAAATTTTTTTTTTTTCTTGATGAGATTAATTGTCCTATCTTTTGGACCCTTTGAATTCATGTTCAGAAACGAAGGAAAAAAGAAAAAAGAAAAAAGAAGAAGAAGAAAAAGGGTATAATATATTATAATGCTAAGAACACCAATTCTAATAAGTATAATTTTAGATAACATGTTAGTTATATTTTTTTATTGATAAGTTTTTATATAAGTGCCACATCAATTGAAGTTAAAAAGGTTATATCTACCAGTAAAAAGATGACAAACTCACCACAAAATCTTGGTACTAAAAATTAGAATTGAAGTTGTGATATGACTTATGGCAAAAAGTGTCTAATCTCAATAATTTAAAATAAAAAAAAATGGAAAAAAATAAAAAAATAAAAAGAAGAAGGAATTTTCTGGCAAGGTGTGCAAAAAATGCCCTACCAAAAGACACAGTATTAAACTATCATAGACTTCTAAAATATTGAATTTTCATCTTAAAAAATATCAATCTATTAAATGAAATAACTCAATACCTTTATATGTTTATTAGTATTGTCATATTTTTACAATTTGAGTTTCTATTTTACTCTTAACAAGAGATACATAAATTAATTTATATAAATTATTTATTTTGATAATTAGGTAGAGAAACATTAAATCTAAAAGAAAAAAATCCGTACGGGTCCCACATATGTTAATCCAAGGCAGGCTTAGGTAGTGGCAACAATAGCTGTAGCAATTTTCTTCCTTTGAAAGATTCATCCATAATTGGAGCTAACCAGGGATTCGGGTTGTTGTTGTTGATCCCATCATTGCGTGAAAGTTGAAGCACTAAAGGCTCCACATAACTTTGAAATGAATTGTCAATTACGAATTATGATATATATATATATATATATATGCATTTGCTAATATCCTATACTGGACATTTTTCATCTAAATCATATTATATTTTTTTTTATCTAAATTTTATTTTCTTAAAAATTTATGTTATGATGTTGTCTAGAAAGATAGAAATAGAGACATTTAATTTAAAGAATAAATGAAATAAATATTAAAAATTACAGTTATAGTCCTCAATAGTTAATTGATTTACTAATTGAGTAGAGCATTCATTATATTTACCCACAGTTAGCGGTTTCAAAAGGCAATAGATAAGTCTCTTAGTTTCAAAAGGCGATAGATAAGTTAATAAATAATTCAAAACCTCGCACGTGGATCATATTATAATAATTGATCTAAGCAATTTCAATAAAAAACACACTAATTAGTAAATCAATTTACTATTAAGGGTTATAAATGTAGTTTTTAATATTTATTTCATTTAATTCTTTAAAGTAAATGTCTCTATTTCAATCTTTATAGACAATATCATAACATAAATCTTTAAAAGAATAATATTTAAGTAAAAGAAATATAACATAACTTAGATGAAAGACGTCTTTCTTGTAGGACATTAGTAATATCATATATATATATATATATATATAAATGTATACATATATTTCTTTTAACTTTTATGATCATATCCAGCTAACATATTATGAGCCTTGGATAATAGGAAAACTACTCTACCTCATACGAGGAGGAGAGATTAATACAAAAGTAACCAAAAAAAAAAAAATTATACACAACTTTCTACCTTTTGAAAAGTAAACTGTTTTAAAAAAGTACCATTCCCAGATCGGATTGTGTTTGAGAAATGGTCCCATTTGTCTCTTGATGGTACTTGTCATTCGGTACTTTTAGGATTTGTGATACTTATTATTTTAAAAAATGGATGCATGATTTTGTGATCATATTTTTTCAGAATGAAATTTGGATATTTTCTTTGGATTCTTGATTAATTGATTATTTTTTAATCTAGTTAATTTCGCATTAAATTTGACATCTTTTTTTGGATATTAACAGAGTTGATTTTCTTGAATTTGTGTATTCGGAGATTGAAATTCTGAATTTGTAGGAATTATACCCACGAAATGCCTAGTCCTCTATCGCCACAACAGAATCAAAATTTTTCATATTGAACCCAAATTAAAATTTTGACCACTGTAATAGCTTTGGTTGTAGTTTTTATGAGATACTAGTTAGAAAACGCGTTTTGTGTGTTTGAGATAGACCAAAAAAAAAGTAATTTTTTTGTAAAATTAATACATGATGAGCATTGGATCTGTTGTGTGGCGCCCATTGAAGCGTAGTAAAATATAAGAGTATAGTATATAAAAAGGGAGAAAATAAAAGGTATCAGAAGGAAGGAAAAAAAAAAAACAAATAAAAAGGGAGAAAAATAAAAGACATTAGAAGGTAAAAAGGAATCAAAGTTGAGGACACGTGATGGAAGAAGGATGATTTGGTTTTTGAGATTTGTATATATAGATATAGATAGATATAGTTGATGTATGGAAGACAGAAGAAAGATTCAACCGGTCCTAAACCGAGGAGAATGTATCTAGATACTTTTATAAGAGTTGCCCTTCAGAGATTAAGACTCACGTTTAGAGCTTTATTCTAAACTTTCTAGAGCTTCCATATAGAGATAAGTATTCAAAGCATTCTAGGTTTATATGTATAGCTCTCGACCTATTGGTATTGCGATGATACTGAGTAAGGACGTTGAGGAGCTGAAGACAGATCGAAGCTTAGGTTTTGTTAGGTATTTAAATTTAATTCTAACTAAATTATATTTTTTTTTTCATTTCTGTTTTTGTCTTTTTCTAAAAAATCAATAAAAATTATAACTAATTTTTGAAAAGTCAACAAACTCCACTTTAAAAATTGTATCTCAACCGACGAACCAAACACAAGCTTAAAATAAGTTGAGGACAAAAGACGAGCACTAAAATTCTTATTCGGACGAGGTCTAAAGGTGAGATGACTAGGGTGGCGAGTACGAAGGCAATTCAAAGACGTGGGTTCTAAGTTTTTGAACTTATAATTTCAATCTCTTGTATATGTAATTCGTAGTTAATAAAAATCTCTTATTTGAGTTGATGTGTTCAGCACTAGTGATTTTTTTCCCTACAGGTTTCTTACTACGTTAAATAACTATATTGTTATCACTGTGTCAATATTTTATTTTAAGGGCTCGGGGTTTCTTGTTTGGCTTCTTAAATCTAAGCACCTATAAATTTATGTTAAATTTATGTTGGAGTTCAAATTTATCGTGGTTGTAGAATTCAATTCCCCTGGTTTTAATTTGGGGAAAAAAAAAAGAGAATCATCTCAAAACCTTGCCTCGTTTGTTATTTCAATAATTAAGATTTGTCATCTAATTTTTTAAATTGAAGAATCATTTTATTGGTTATTATTTTCAAAATTTAAAGTTTTGAATAATGTGGTACAGTGAGACAGCAAAATAAACATACTTTTTCAACAAGTTTCAATTGACTAACATCACATTGGCCGTTTGACACGCAGTGCCCTAGTGATCATGTTGGAATGCCCAAATGATCATGTTGGTCACCCCTCTTAGGGTACGTTTGGCTCACAAATTCAACTATAACTAAGCTGTACTTTTTTATATCAATTTTTGTCTTTTTCTGAAAAATCAACAAAATTTATAACTAATTTTTAAAAAATCAACCAACTCAAACTTAAAAATTTCAACTCAAACTGTTTTACTAAACGCACACTTACTCTATTTTAAATATCAAAAGAAATGCAATAACGGAAAACTAAAATATGAAATAATTGCATATATAATTTAATGATAATTTTAATTTTGATTTTATCAGAATATGTAGGGGTCGAATTTTTTCATCTCTAAGGTTTTTTTTCCCTAAAAAAAGAATGTGTACGAAAATAATTCAACTGAACATGATATATTGACAACCTACTAATGAACAAAAATTAAATCTCTAAATAAATCATCTTCTTATTATGGAACGACCTTAAACTTGTATGATACATATCTGTTTTGCATTTTGTGATCATATAGTTTAAGTAGAAATTTTTTTTTATCCTGTTCAAGTTGTTACAGGCTTCATTTGGTATATAGTAGTTAGTTCATATTATATAATAAAATGACAGGAGAAAAAGATAAATAACATATTTATGAAAGTAAAAAAAAAAAAAAAAAAAGTGTGAATAGCATAACTTATTTACTTGTAAATATGTTATTTGTTTAAGTAATTTCTAAAAAAGCTATTTATTAATTCTAACTTAGCGTAAATATGCAATTTATTATATACTCAAGTTCAAAACAAAGATTACTGTATATTCCGTAATATGGTTAATAATATCTATTTTTTAATTGACAGTATATCATTATTTACATATTTACAGAGTAGTAAAGTCCACCTTTCATTTTAATTAAAAAATATCCATTATTTATAGAGATTACATTTTTCTTATTTAAGTCTAAAAAAAGGCTAGCTTTTAGCATAACTGATTGTAAAACTATTTAGTAAGTGACAACTTGATTTTGGAATTTTTTTATTTTTATTAAAATATCCTTGAATTTTTAAATTATTATTTAAGGATCAAAATTGTGACTGACTTAATTTTAAATAATTTTTTTAAGAATTTTTTTTTTTTGAAATGGTCAAAGTTTTTAAAAATGAGAAGAAATTAATCTCCTCTTAAGCCTCATAAAAAGTAGAAGAAGGATAAAATTTTGACACAAATTAATCTCCTCTTAAGCCTCATAATGGAAGCTTCGTACTGTAGAGAAAGTTAACTTATACATTTAATTTTATTTATTTTCAATTTAGGATCTCTCTTAATTTAGGATATTTGTTAGGTTTGGATAACTTAAAAATTTTACAATTATATTTTGTATTTTAGCAGAGCTCATTGATAGTGCTCATTATTAAGCCGTTTTCTTTCTTCTCCTAGTCCGTAAATTTAGTAAATACGTTAAATTTTTGTGCTCCCTTTTTTATTTTGATTTCTTAATTACCATATTATTACAATCCGTTTCAAAAATTTAAGCTGTGCTCTGATAAGTTTACCAATTCACCCCAAAAATTTAAGTTGATGGGAGGTGAGCAATAATAATTTTATATTTCAACAATAAGTGATATTTATGTCCAAAACTAAAGAAGTATTATCCATTGTGGTCCCTTTATTAACAATTTAGAAGTTTAGGGGTTTTTTTTTTTTTTTTTTTAATAATCAAATTAAAGTTTGAAGACTAAATTATCACTTTTTTTTTTTAAAGGTTGTAGGGTGTATGACTCCCGTATATACTACAAAGAAATTACAACAAAAAAAAGAAAAAAAAAAAAGGACACTCTCGTTTTGAATCTTAAGGCTTTGTTTGGTAATCAATCTCATCTCAAACTAAAATATACTTTTTTATCTCAATTTTTTATCTTTTTCTAAAAAAGTTTGTCTTTTTCTGAAATTTTTTTTGTTTTTTCTGAAAATTCAACAAAAATTTTCAACTCAAACTCATTCACCAAACGGACTCTAAGACTTTCTACTTGAATCCCTTTTCTCTTGTTGCACTTGTTGAGTTAGTCCTAACGGGTGAAGATCTAAGTTACCACCGGCACCATATTTGAGAGACTACTTGTGCCAAAAGCCCAATTATGTTTATATATATATATAAATATATATATGTATATATAAATATATATATGTATGTATGTGTGTAACAAAGCTCTCGACATGTATAACTGTATAAGATATGATATGTATCTCTTCGAGGATGCCCAAAAGTGCATTAACTTTACAAAACCAGCCAAAGCAAAAATGCCTTTGTTTTGTTTTTATCCAAAACCGTATCACATCTCTGTCTTTGTAGAACTAGATACCCCTCTCTCTACATCTTGGTCTTTGGAATCCAAAACAAATAAAATATAATTACAAAAAAAATAAATATAAAATAAGAAACTTCTAAAGAGGGGAAAAAAAAAAAAAAAACCAAAACCAACAAAACAACACAAAAGGCCAGCAAGAGAGAGAGAGAGAGAAGAGTCAACCAAACCGGTCATTGGACGTCACAGCGTCACTGAGTCAAACTATTGGACGACGCCCGTAACGCACAGTTACGTCCTTGACCCTCTTCCCGGGTCTGGGTTTGATTTTCGCGGTCAACTTCCGATTCCATTGGCTGTTTTGTACCTTGCGTCACAGCTTAGTAACCGGCAGTTCTCCGCTGGGAAAAAAAATATTGGGAGGGTTTATCTTGGTCAAAGCGAGCAGTCAAGGCGGCTTTCTATCCTGTGGGCTCGACCACATGGAACTTTGTGTGTTGTTGTTCTTTTAGGACCATTGTACCCCTTTTTTTATTTTTTATTTTTTATTTTTAAAAGTAAGTACATTGCACCGTTCATCCTTGAATGGTCGATATGAATTATCCTGAATTCTTTGTATTATTAGCCGTCCTCCCAATGGTTGAGACATATCAAATGAATTTAAAGATTTGATCACAGAAAAATATTGGATATTGACGTAAATTGATAAATTGTCAAAACATTTTTTACTTTTTTGAAGAAATTGTCAAAACAATATTGGATGGATAATCATTAAGACAAAAAAAACAAGACAGCAGATCTAGATTTCAAACTCATTATTAAAACTATTGAAATCAACGTAATAAAATAAAATAAAATAAAATAAAATTTGCACATAATAAGATCAAAGCTTTTTTTTTTTTCTTTCTTTTGGGTAGGGTATATATACTTTATTGTTGTTTTCTTAACATGACACCATTTTAGAATTATTAGGGAAAAAAAATAAAAGTATCCTAAAATTATATCTCAATCAAACACTACAAAAATTTGATAAAATCTTATAGATGAAAACGTAGAAAACACACATTTTTTAAGTAGGGCACCCAAAAAAAAAAGTTAGGACCTTTGTTTTTCATACATTAATGCTTAAGAAAAAAGCTTCGTATGTTGAGTTATTAATTCATGATATTTTAATAAAAAAAATTAGGTCATACTTTTACAATCTGATCCACTCTATCAGTGAATGCGATGATCCTTATTTAAGAACTTAGCAATGTTTTCACGCAAAATCTTTTTTTAACATTAGTGATAAGTGTTTGAATTATACATCTTCTTTTTTAAAAGTGGAGACCATCTTGTCTAAAATGATATAAAGTGTCTAAAAACTTATCACATTATTTGATTCACTACATTTGGTTGTTAGATTAGTATCTTTTCATTTTTTTTTATTCTCAAGATGTAAATGAGTGTTTCAAATGTGTGAATGCTTTGTGAGGTTGTACGCAAATGAATACTATGCCATTTTGGAAATATGAGTTTTCTATTTTTATTTTTATTTTGAGAAAGTTACAAAGAGAACCTTATGTATCGTATCAAATTAGTGGATTCTTATCCCTTTTTCTGTGTGTGTGTGAATTTTTTTTAATTTTATTTATATATTTAAATTTTAAAGGATATCCCAATGTTTAGACAATATCAAAAGGCATCTCATATTTTAAAGGGAAAAAAAAAACCATCTGAATATCTTGAGGCTCTTTCTAGGAGAAATAAAATGTCATTTTTGCCCTTTCAATCTAAATGAGTTTCAAGATTTGAAAAAAAAAAAAAAAAAAAAAAAAAAACTGCACATCATTCTAAAAAAAGGCAAAAAGGCCTTTTTTCTTTCCCTCATTTTTTCTTGTTCTTTCTAGAATCTTTTGTATAAAGAAATTAATTGGAAATTTTTATTTAAAGGGACATAAAAACATGACAAGTTCTAAAAACCGTGGCAGAATACTCAAATCATATATTTTTAAAGGAGATGATATCAATTTAATTATATATAAATATCGAGTTACTAAATCACTATTTCAACAATACACAAAGGGTTTGGTAATTTCACATAATAAGGAAAGAAAAAGTAAAAAGTGATTTACTTTCCTATCTAGTCATGTATTTATTGACAAAATAATACTTAGTAAATCCCAAGAAAAATAATTTTAATCTTTACATTCTCTTGCTATGAATTTTTAATTAAAGAAAACAGACGTCAAATGTGATTTAGATACTATTAATAAGGGTATATGTTATAAATCAAACATTATTTAATTATGTGAATTTTTTTTTTAATAATTAACCGACAAGATTCTTATTTCTAAATTTAACAAATATCATAAAAGGAAACTAAACACTAAAAAGTAAATAATAATCGAGATTCTCACTTTCTGATCCTGTTATCTTTGAGTCCGGATTTGCTATCCTAATTTTCAGTCTAAAAAATTGTTCCCTTAATAGCGTTTTGACAATTCATCAATTCACTCAAGACTTTTTAATATTTAATGTTTTTATGTGACTAAATTATTAAATTCAGATGATATGACATGATATTATTATAGAGACAGTCAATAATATAAGAAATTTGGGACAACAAATCTCCACTCGTTATCTTTTCCCGTTACATAATGAATATATAGTTTAGCAATAACATGACACCTACTCTACTCAAATGTGTAGAATTCAGATTCCTTATCTTCAAGTCAAAAAAAAAAAAAAAAAAGAGTACAAAAATTATGAGGACCGGAAACGGATGTATGCACGAGCACACACAGCCCGAGTGGTATGAAGAAACCATAGACTCGCCCGCAGAGGAGAGAAAACAGTGAGGGGTTGGTGTGTCCTTTGATAACCTGCGGACATGGGGAGCCGGTTAAGCCGTTAAACAACACCGTGTTGTTGTTGTCGTTGTCGTCTCTTTGTGAGAGTTTGTGTGTTTTCTTCACTCTGGTTCGTACCCCTTTCGCTTTTGCGAGTGTAATTTACCAGACTCACAAACAAACAACACACAAACAACCAAAGTCCCAATAAAAAAACACACAAACGAAACGACTTTCCTCATTTTCTCTCTACTTTTCTCTCTTCCTTCCCTTTTTATTATTATTATTTTTTTTCATCTCTGAAGACCCTTTTCTTCAGTTCTTGAATCAATGGAAAGCGAACAACAACAACCAAGACTCACACACTCTTCATCAGGTTTTTGCTCGGATCTTGTCACTTTCTTCTGTTCGTTTCAATTTTTCCTTTCTAGGTTTTACTCATTTCTTGTTTTCCTGCCTTTTATTCCCAATCATGGTTTTTGTTTCTGGGTTTTTTCTGGGTTTTGTGATTTCCTCTGAAAACTTTTCTGGGTTTCATAATCTTCATCTGTTAGTACTAATTAAATGGAAATGGTTTTATTTTTATTTTTAGATAATCATGGAGTTCATCATGTTTGTCACAAATGTGGATGGCTGTACCCAAACCCACACCCGAGTGCGAAGCACAGACGAGCTCACAAGAGGATCTGTGGAAAAGTTGAAGGTTACAAGCTGTTTGACTCTGAAGGAAGCACACATTCCAATGTTTCCGACGACGAACACCTCTCCGACGACGATCACAAGTCTCCCGGTGAGAATTCATTTCTTGTCTCTGTCTTTTCCTTTTTGTTACACTATGTTTTATAAATTTTTCTCAAAAATATTCGAGAAAAAAGAATACTAGATTTTTATGTTGGATCTTAAGTTCTAGTGGAATACTAATTATTAGTATTCGATTTTTCGATTCGTTAGCCTAAAATGTGTATCTTAATTGTTTGTACTAGTTAATTTGGCTGCACAAGGTCCAAAAGTTGTGGAAGCAAGTAGTGTTGAGAAGGGTAGATCGGAAAGTGAGGTGTTTTCCGATGCCGCCGCAGAATTTTTAGATCATGGAGTTGGTGGAAGGGGCCAAGGACGTGTGGAGGATGCTGGAGAATCAGCAACTAAAGTCGAAAAGAGTTTAAAGGCTGAATCGAATGCGACTCAATCCATTGAATGTGGTCCGGTTGCTGGTGAGTTTTCGATACTATTGCAACTAATTGGCAGTTGATTTTTGTTGCTTTCTCTAAAAACAAGTTGGTGAAAATTTTGATCATTATTAATTTAGCTGAAAATGAAATATTAGTTAGAAGAATTTTCCGTGCTGTTTAATCACCTTTCTTTGAAATTCAGACACTCTAGAAGAAAGAATTATTAGTCAACAGGACTTTTTTTTTTTTTTTTCCCCCACTTCATTAAGCAGATGTCTATAAAGTATCATCAGTTGTGATATTCCAACATGGGTTGTATTGTTTTTCATGTGTATATATTTATAAATTAATTAAAAAAAAAGAGAGAATAGAATACAATTGCTTAATGCAGTTCGTCCGCAGACTAGGAATAAAGAGAAAAAAGATTCACAAATCACTAGTGATGAGCACTAATCAAATCTCCTAAAATCTGGAAAATAACTATATCAGATGATTACAAATAAAATCAAAATTTTATCTACTAATAGCTACAAAATTCTACTTTCCTTACCATATATATTTTGTTGAATAAGCACTACATATTCTTCCCCTCTCTCTGTTTTTTTTTTTTTTTTTTTTTTTTTTTTTTTTTTTGGGCTTTGTATAACTACAGAATGATATTCGGGATATTGTTTAAGACTATTTTTGTTAATTAGTAGCAGCTACTTTTTTTTTTTTCTTAATGAACAATTGTTAAAACAGAGTGGTTATTTTCTTTCCCATTTAAGGGTGGTGTTATATTTTACCTTTATGTATATGTAAATACACATTTATCACGAGATATGTTGTATTATTGGCATATTTCATATCGTATCATGTTATTATAGCTTTCACACATTTGTTTTATTTATCTTTTTTCCAATAACGTTAGATATAATTTAATGCACAGAAACTGTTAAACCTTTGGGAAGTTCATCTGAAAACGTCCAAACACAACATTCTGAAACTCCGGCGACTACGAGTGATAGATCAGTGTATGTACCAGCGTTCGCAGTGTCTTCAGCGAGCTTTAAGTCCAATACTGTGGTTAGTTCTGTTTCAGATTGTCGAGCGGAGGGTTTAGCAGCTTTGCTTGATGGTTTTGGAAATGCTTCAGTAGATGACTTGCACCCTATCAAGTCTGAAACACTTGAAGCTGTGTCACGTGAGAATGAGAAGACCAAAACCGCCGATGCTAATGTTGATGGCTCGTTAAAGTTGGCTGAACAGTGGACTGATCAGGAGGGACAGAAAGAAACTCATTTGGTTAGCAACTTACAGGATGTTAAGATACCGCCCAGTAAACTAGAGGGCGAGACAGCTGGGGCCATTTCCAAGTCGGACAAAACTCTTGAAGCAAAGCCAGAATCTTCACCACCAAAGCCAGAACATGATGTTCTTCAGTTGCAGGAAGAGCATAGAGACGGGTTTCATTTGAAAACTTCCAAAAGTGATGTGTCTCCTGAAGTAGAATCTGGTGAACATGCAAATGCTCTCTCTGATGCTGCTGAAAAAACGGTAGAGATTGCAGGAGAAGTAGACTACGTAAAGCTTCGTGATTTAGTTGAGAAGAAGGGTGAAGTCAACGAAGATGTACATGTGCTTTCTGTACCAGATGACATCCATAAAGTTGACAACCCTGAGACCATGCTAGAGGATTTCAAAGACCATAAAGTAAAGAAATTTGATCAATCTGCCTCCTTAGAATGTGAACAAGCTAAAGATAAGGGTGGCGATACTCAAGGTCCTGTTCTTGAGGCGAGTAGTCAGTCTAGCCAAAGTGAAGGCGTTCTAGTATCCTCTTTGGATAAGCATGTTTTAGAAGACAGTGTTCAACTGGATCAGAGGAGCAATGCGCGAGTGATCAAAGATGTGCTTGTGGAAGGAGATGCTGATTTATCAAAGCTCAAGGTCGGGACTATTGGAAAGCAAAAATCCAGAGAAGCCAATGAGGATGTTGTGAAGCCTCATATTGAGAAGACTGTTTCAATCTTCTCTCCTGAAGGACAGGGATCTCATGATGTTTGCAGTGACACTTTAGAGGGAAAATTTTCACAAAGTTTTGACAATGCGATATCTGATGCGGATTCAGTGATTGCTTCAGGCAAGGCGGGAAGAGTTCCAGAAACCCACTTAGTCAGTCAGAGCTGGTACGAGAAAGCTGAGCAATCTGATTTATCTGGAGATTATAATAGCAAAGAAGCCGGAGAGGTTGACCGTACTGAGAATCCTATAACTTCTGTTGAATCTGCTAGTACTAGATCGGAGGTCCGAGTTGATCCAGCAACCAACTTACCGGTAGATGATGGTGTCGGTAAATATCTGAAGATTGAAGGTGAAAATAATGATATAACTACCAATGACGATGCTGTCACTGCTGCTCGTCCTGTGAAAATTGAAACTGAAGTTGACAACAGAAGTAGTCCTGCGAAGGAAAGTTGCTCAGAACAGCCTGTAGTTGCTCCTGTATCTGCTAAGAATCTCTCTGAAGCTGAAATTAATCCGGAAACCCACTTAATTAGTGTGAGTGGATACGAGAAAGCTGAAAAATCTTATTTTTCTGGGGATTACAACAGCAAAGAAGCCAGAGAGGTTGACAATGCTCAGAATCCTGTAACTGCTGCTGAATCTGCTAGGAGTAGATCAGAGATCCAAGTTAATCCAGCTACCAACTTACGGGATGGAGATGATGCCGGAAACTATGTGAAAATTGGAGGTGAAACGGTTGGCAATGATGATGGTTTCATTGTTGCTTGTCCTGTGAAGAATGAAACTGTAGTTGATGACAGAAATAGTCCTGCAAAGAAAAGTTTCCCAGATCAGCCTGTAGTTGCTCGTGAATTTACTACTACTTGTCCTGTGAAGAATGAAACTGGAGTTGATGAAAGAAACACTCCTGCAAAGGAAAGTTTCTCAGATCAGCCTGTAGTTGCTCGTGGATTTGCTACTGCTCGTCCTGCAAAGAATGAAACTGGAATTGACGACATAAACAGTCCTGCAAAGGAAAGTCTCTCAGAACAGCCTGTAGTTGCTCGTGAATTTTCTATTGCAAGTCCTGCAAAGAATGAAACTGGTGTTGACGACATAAACAGTCCTGTAAAGGACAGTCTCTCAGAACAGCCTGTAGCTGCTTGTGAATTTGCTACAGCTCATCCTGCGAATGAAACTGGAGTTGAGGAAAGTTTCTTAGAACAGCCTGCAATTGCTTGTGAATTTGCTACTACTCGTCCTGCAAAGAATGATACTGGAATTGACGACATAAACAGTCCTGCAAAGGAAAGTCTCTCAGAACAGCCTGTAGTTGCTCGTGAATTTTCTATCGGTCGTCCTGCGAAGAATGAAACTGGTGTTGACGACATAAACATTCCTGCAAAGGACAGTCTCTCAGAACAGCCTGTAGCTGCTCGTGAATTTGCTACAGCTTGTCCTGCGAATGAAACTGGAGTTGAGGAAAGTTTCTTAGAACAGCCTGCAATTGCTCGTGAATTTGCTACTGCTTGTCGTGTGACAAACGAAACTGGAGTTGATGACAGAAACAGTCCTGCAAAAGGAAGTTTCTCAGAACAGCCTGCAGCTGCTCCAGAATTTTCTACTGCTCGTCCTATGAGGACTGAAACCGGAGTTGACGACAGAAACAGTCTTGCAAAGGGAAGTTTCTCAGACCAGCCTGTAGCTGCTCCTGAATTTGCTACTGCTCATCCTGTGACAATAGAAACTGGAGTTGACAACAGAAATAGTCCAGAAAGTTTCAATGAACAGCCTGTAGTTGCTCCTGAATGTGCTAAGAATCGCTCTGAATCCGAACTTAATTCAGTAACCAGCTCACAGGAAGGAGACCCTGCTAGTAGTTTTGAAAAGTTTGGGACCAAAAAAGATGAAATAATGGGAGATTCTTTTGATGCTGCTGCTCGTCATGCGAAGGATAAAACTGGAGTTGATAATAGCGATAGTCCTTTGAAGGAAAGTTGCTCAGAGCACCCTGTTGTTATTCCTGAATGTGCTAGGAACCTCGCTGAAGACAAAATTAATTCAGAAATCAACTTACAAGAAGGAGACACTGCTGGTAGTTTTGAGAAGGTCGAGATCAAAAAGGACAAAATAACTGGAGATGCTTCTGATGCTTCTTCTGGTTTCTCAGATCACCTTCTAGTTACTCCTGAATCTGCTAAGACCCTCTCTGAAGTTGATATTTATCCGGAAAGCAACTTACAGGAAGGAGACACTGCTGGTAATTTTAAAGTTGAGGCCCAAAAGGTCGAAATAACTGAAGATGCTTATGTTGCTGCCGCTCGGCATGCAAACGATGAAACTGGAGTTGACACCAGCACTAGTTTTTCTGAGGAAAATTTCTCAAAGCAACCTGTTGTTACTCCGGAATCTGCTAAGAATCTTTCAGTGGAAAGTTACTCAAAGCAGGCTGTAGTTACTCCTGGAGATGCTTGTGATGGTGCTGCTCGTCATGTGAAGGATGAAGCCGGAGTTGACAACAGCAAAAGTCCTTCAGCGGAAATTTACTCAAAGCAGGCCGTAGTTACTCCCAAATCTGCTAAGAATCTTTCTGAAGTCGAAATTAATCCGGAGCCCATCTTACGGGAGGGAGACACTGTTAGTAGTTTTGGGAAGGTTGAGGACAAGAAGTACGAAATAGCTGAAGATGTTGTTCGTGATGCTAAAGATGAAACTGGAGTTGACAACAACAATGTTCTTTCCAATGAAATTTGCTTGGAGCAAACTGTAGTCGCTCCTAAATCTGCTCTCTCTGAAGTTGAAGTTAATCCGGAAACCGACTTGAGGGAAGTTGACATTGCTGGTATTTTTGATAAGGTTGAGGAAAAAAAGGTCAATATAATTGGAGATGCTTGTGATGTTGCTGATCGTCATGCGAAGGATGAAAGTGCTGTTGACCATGAAAAAATTCCTTCAAAGGAAAGATGCTTAGAGCAGCCTGTAGTTGCTTCTGAATCAGCTAAGACCGTCTCTGAAGTCCAAATTAATTCCGAAACCAACCTAGGGGAAGGAGATGCTGCTGGTAATTTTGCGAAGGCTGAGACCAAAAAAGCCGATATAAGTGGAGATGCACGTGATGCTGCCGCTAGTCATCCGGAGGATGAAACTGGAGTCGACTACAACATTAGTCCTTCGAAGGAAGTTTGCTCAGAGAACCCTGAAGTCACTCCTGATTCTACTAAGACTCTGGCTGAAGTCAAATTCAATTCGGAAACCGACTTATGGGAAAGAGATGTGGCTGGTAGTTTTGACAAGGTTGAAACCAAAAAGCAAGATATATCTGCAGATACTTGTTATGTTACAGCAGGTCACACAAAAGATGAACTTGGAGTTGACAAAAGCGTTGGTCCTACAGAGGAGAGTTCTACAGAGCACCCAATAGTTACTCTTGAATCGGCTAGGAATCTCTCTGACCTCGAAGTTTATCCGGAAGCCAAGGAAAAAGACAATGCTGATAAATTTGAGAAGGTTGAGGCCAAAAAGGGAAATGTCACTGGAGATTCTTGTGCTGCTGCTGCTGCTGCTGCTGTTGGTCCTGCAGACGAAAGTGTCTCGGAGAATGCTGCAGTTACCCCTGAATCTGCTAACCAGCACTCTAAACTCAACGCTAATCCAGCAACCAACTCACAGGAAGGTAATGATACGTTTGATCCGGAGAAGGGTAAAATTGAGAAGCTTGTTGAAATTGGAACTGAAAGCAAGGAAAGTTCTGTAGAGGAGAATCCACCAATGCAAGTAAAAACTACAACAGAATCTGCCAGCCAAACTGTTGCAGATGATGTGGTAAGTACTTTGGATTCAAGCAGATCAGTTGATGATGTTGTGAGAGAGATTCATATAGACGCCATAGATCATCAACTCGACGAAAATGGCAAAGTCCTGGTGGGAAAAGAACCAGCTCTCTCTCTTTCAGATGCCAAGTCATCTAACCAGAGTTCGACTGCAGTTGAGGGTAACTTGGTAGGAGAGTCTGATGCGGCTTCTGGGTTGGGTTCTGAATCTTTTCAGAGGGAAATTGATGGACAACAGTTTGGTGAATCTACAAACGGTTTATCAATTGACTCAAGCAGCCAAACTGACAGTCTTGAGAACAATTGGGGATCTGTTTCAGGTAATTTTATCTCTTAAACGAAGTTTGTTTGATTTAATTTATATAACGATCTATAAGGTTTTTCTTTGAGTAACATTTTCATTAAATTATGGACGGTTTAAAATCTCCACCCTTCGTAGTTTATCTCTAATCAGTTAATGTCTTTAATTTTCTATCTTTTGTTACCTTTTGATGGATCAATCATAAACCATGCTATGATAATGTACATATGAGAGTGGAAAAAATTGCAGATTATAAAGTTCTGGCTTGATCCCTTATCCTCGTCATTCATCGTGAAAATGAGTTTATTTTGTATTTTTTGATGCATGGGACAGTGGTTTCCGTCCAATCGGAAGCACAAGCTGCTACAGATGCTGATACTGTAGTACCGATCGAGTCCCAAGTGGCAACAGGAGAGAGAGCCAACTCAAAGGAGTCGAAACCTACTTCTGAGAGACAATATCCCGACAAATCTGAAATGTTTGAGCCGCCATCTTTCGTGACACTGGTTGAACCTGGAGGGGAAAATGACCTAAAAGGTAACATTTCTGAAATCCCGACAGGCCAGAACTCACAGCAGGCGAAAACTTCTAACATGCAAGCTGGATGGTTCCCTTCTATTACGAATGTCGTTAATGAGTCGGAAGGGAGAAAGAAGAACGAGGAGATAATTGCAAAGGTGACTAACTGGAGCACTAGTAAGTCCCACACTCCGTTGAAAAACCTCTTAGGCGACGGCTCTCTAGACACCAGAGCAAAGTCGCCGAAAGGGAAAGATCTAGCTCCTTCGCCTCACAAAGACGACAAAGAAGCATCAGCAGTCAACCCCAATTTGGCTACTGAATCATCCGTAGATCAGGCTACTAGCAGAGAGATTGGAAATGAATGGAACTCGCCGGCAAGGTATCCTGCAGAGATAAAGAGAGAGAAAAGGAAACCGAAAGGAAGACCATACTGGGCGCAGTTTATGTGCTGCTCATCGGTACATTAAAACGAATCTCGGGAAAAAGTGTGACCACCCTCCACTGCAGCGATCAGATTGAAGCTTGTGCTGGTACAAATGCGGGTTATGATGCAAAATCTAGTTTCTGTGCTGTTGGTTGTCTATTTCTACTATCAGATGCAGGTATATAGAATAAGATGTTTCAAATTTTATTTGTTAGTAATGTGGTTTGGTGAATTTTATGGTCTTTGTAACTCTTATATAAGCCTTTAGTTTGTATATGTTTGGGCTCTGTATTCAGTTGCAGGGATGCCTTTGCGCATGGTTTTTGTGCTATTTACTAGTTTAGTATGTCCATTCACTCTGTTTTTAAAGGGAGAGAGTCAAATAATAAAATATTATCATATCTTTTGCTTTATTTGGTTGAAAGTCTTTGCGAGAATGTAATGACATGTATAGTCTAACGGTAAATTTAATACTTGATTAAGTTGAATTGTTTTATATGTAGAGTTCAAATCCTCTTTCTTAAAATAAAAAAAAAAAAAAAAAAAAAAATTATGAAGAATTAGGAAGAAGATTTGGCTCTTGTTTGACAAACAAGTTTGAGTTGAGATTTTTAAGTTGAGTTGAAGATAAGTTGAGCTTACTGTTTGAGTTGTGCATTTGGTAAAAAGTTTGAGTTGAAAAATTTAATTTGAGTTGAGTGTTTGGATGTAGAAAGTTTGAGTTGAAAAAGTTTAACTTGAGTTGAGTGTTTGGATGTAAAAAGTTTGAGTTGAAAAGTTTAACTTGATATAAAGTGTGTTTGTAACTTAGGTTTCAAGTTACAATTTTGCATATCAGTTTTTTGTCCTTTTCTTATATGTTTTCAAAAATTATAACTAGTTTTTGTAAAGTCAATCAGCCCCAACTTAAAAATTTATTATTATTACTAACTTACCAAACGGATGTTATCATTCCATTGTAGTATTATGGAAAAATGGGAAAAACAAAATAAACTAAAATGAAATTTGAACATCACCGGAATAACTCAAAATTTTTACAATATTTTTTACATCGTCATAACATACAACAAGAATAATGTCATTTGCTAACTAGAATTGTAAATATAACACAGGCCTTAATTTCAATTGGATTTATACCAAGTAAATTGTTAATATCTGTCCCACATTTTATCGGCCAAAACTTCTCTCCTCTGATTCATTGTGCCTTATGTCGATGCATCTTGCTGGCTTCCAATAATTGGACCTGCATAATCGGCCTCGTCGGTCAACTTGACATCCGCGTTAACATCAACATCTCCAACTACAGGCACACCATCACTCAAATACTCTTCCAAAATAGGATCCCCAACCTGTACCATCCTAATGAAATTATGAACGATCACACAAGCCACTAGAATCATGACTTGTTTTTCCATGGGATAATTGTTGATGCCTTTCAGTATTTTAAACCTGGCATTCCATACACCAAATGTTCGCTCAATGCAATTCCGCAAGGATGAGTGCATGTAATTAAAAACTTCCTTCCGGGTGCCGAGTCCGCCACAACGTTTCCGATATTCGGGTAAATGATACGTCTCCCGTCAAAATGGACTAAGGAAACAATCCTTATTCGTGTATCCCGAATTAGCCAAATAAAATTTTCCTACAAATTAAGAGTTGCATTATCAACCCCAATCCAATATGTTGTAATTACGGTTTACAAATAAATAGTCATATCATGTGAAAAACAATCTTACCAGGTGGCGGTATTAGGAACTCATGAAATGCTATTGCCTCTTTCAACATTCTAGCATCATGGCAAGAGCCCTCGTAGCCGGCCAACAAATATGTAAATTTCATATCGAACGAACGGGCGGCTAGTACATTATGCGAATGTACACCTTTTCGATTAATCCAAGCTTCAGAATTTTCCTTCCGTGGCACACATGGTATGTGTGTTCCATCTATAGCGCCAATACAGTCCTGCATGAAAAAGTAAAATGTTGATTATGGCTACCAGCATTAATAAGACGGGTTGAAAACAAAATTTAGGGATGGGAAATTTTTAATTATTCATAAATATTATTATACTATGCGAAGATATCGAGAACGTACATCAAACTATGGCCTATATTTATAGGAATGATCCGTAATGATAGGTTGAACCTCTATGTAGTTGGCCAGTCTGATGAATTCATCTTTTAGAGAACAAATAGCCGTCAACACTTTGAAGAAACAATTTGAAGTTGTCTCTCTAGAATGCTGGAACAAATACAATATGAGCCAGTTTGTTGCGCCTTGTGCACAAATCGATAAGAAAATGAACAGTTGCTCGTGGACATTCATGTAACGTGTTGGCCTCAACAATTCCCTACTACTTAATAAGTCACTTAGTTCTCTGAATGTATCTGATTTCATTCTTATCAAATCGTATATGATTTCTTCATGTCCATTTAATATCTCTGCCACCCGCTGACTACCAGTTAGGGTTGAATTATGCATTGGTTGTGGAGCTCTTCGTCTTTTACGTCTACTAGCAGTCACGGCAACAATTGCCATCGCCAGCATATCGTTATTGTTGCGTTGGACGTTTTCTGAGGGTTGGTTGTCCACTTCTTTTACAGATGCGGAACCAGAATCATTCATATTGAGAATGACGTGATCGGAGCTAAATTGAGTTGTTTACCTATTATAGATCAAATTTCTCCAAATAAAGTTGAATTAGTCCCAATACCATTATAAATAATATTGATCCCCTATCGTTTCGAATTCGTTATATAATTATTTAACTCTCTACAAACGGTACAAAATATGACGTAATTTAACAACGAAATGACTGATATTATGTAAAGTAAAATCGCGTATCCAACAATTACGTCAAATGTTTAAACATAAATTTACTAAACAACACTTCCATAATCCAGAATAAAAAATAATAGAAAAACAGTGTCAATGTTATGGCTAAATTAAAAGAACGTTTAAAAAAAAAAAAACCAATAACATGAAACTCAATTAGATGGTGGGAGGTGGGAGTTGACAACGGAGTCAATAATGCCCCTTCGATCGTCATCGGAAAACTGGTAGAAAGGACGCTGTAGTCGCAGATGAGCATCGAAGTAGTGCCACATAAGCGTCCGTTGATTTTGTGGCACACCCATCTCGCTCATAATATTCATGCACTCCAGCATGTGATCCTTTCGGCTTGATTGGTCGCTGCTTGTGCCCAATTGCGATTGACTTCGGAAATGATTGACGATTTCCTGCATTGCCGAGAAAGTCATCTCGTCCGTTGCGTCTCTTTGTTTCCTCTTACCAGCATTTCCCCTCGACCGAGACGGACCTGTATCGTCGTGCCCTCGTCTCGTGTTGCCTTGCCTCCCACCGTTGGTCGGAGTTATTTCCTCCTCCAAAACCTGATGTGTTCCAGAGTTGTCAATAGAGAAATCGAAGTCGACGGATGGAATACTGCCACCTCACATCATAACTGACCCAAGCGCAGAGGCACCTGCAGCATGATTTTTCTCGAAAACGTTGTAATATAATTCCTTGTTGCGAAGCCTCTCGTGGCGGAGATGGTTGCACTCCTTGAACACCTGTAAATAAAATATGATGAATATCTTCGTGCACTAGGCGCGTTGTTAAGGAATAGAATAAGCATGGCTTATATTAGAAAATGCAATTACTTGGATAAAACTCTGCCATGCATCATCCGAGCAAACAACTCTATCGGTAGCCGGATTATATCCTAGGCCGGTGCGGGCTTGCAACACCTTCCTATCCCTATAAATTTTTTTCATCATTTTTTTTATTTTTTTTATTTTTAAATATAATGTGACTCCGTAAGCAGGTACTCCACCAAATTCTGAGTTAAAATGAGTGGCCCATAGATCAAGAATTTGGCTTGTTGGCTGCTTACCGCCACTATAAGCCAAAAAATCATCCAGTTTTTCAAGGAATCGTTTTTCCTTCACGTTATCCCACACGTACGTCTCACCCGATGCTTTGCAAGGCATTTCCTTAATACATCGAAAACCAAAATAAGAAAAGATACTTTAAACGTGTAGGATAAGGAGGACTAGTTGGCTCAGTATAAATTGATTGACATATTTCATCTGAAGCATGTCAATGACCCGATACAATGTCAGCTACCATGGCATAAAAACCAGTACCTGACAATATATTTCGGACTAATGACGCACTAGTAAGATAAAATCATATCTATGATAATGGGCTTTTTACATCATAGCCAAACAGATGGGAAAAGTGCAAACAAACACCAACAAAGTCATAAAAAAATGGTCTGAAACCTGAAAACAAAAGCCAAAACCAGGTTGAACAATGTCAAGTAGCACCAAAAAGCACACAAAAACATCATTTAGGTCCTAAATAAACCAAAATTGACCCTAAAATGGTTTAACCCTGTCAAGTATACACAAACGGACACAAAGACCTAATTTAGGTCATGAATCACCAAAACTTGACCCAAAACCGGGTTAACACTGTCAGGTAGCACCAAATACCATACAAACACATCATTTAGGTCCTAAATGAACCAAAATTGACCCTAAAATGGTTTAACCCTGTCAAGTATACACAAATGGACACTAAGTCCTAATATAGGTCATGAATCACCAATACTTGACCCAAAACTGGGTTAACACTGTCAAGTAGCACCAAATACCACACAAACACATCATTTAGGTCCTAAATGAATCAAAATTGACCCTAAAATGGTTTAACCCTGTCAAGTATACACAAATGGACACTAAGTCCTAATTTAGATCATGAATCACCAATACTTGACCCGTCAAGTAGCACTAAATACCACCCAAACACATCATTTAGGTCCTAAATGAACCAAAATTGACCCTAAAATGGTTTAACCCTGTCAAGTATACACAAATGGACATAAAGACCTAATTTAGGTCATGAATCACCAAAACTTGACCCAAAACCGGGTTAACACTGTCAAGTAGCATCAAATACCACACAAACACATCATTTAGGACTTAAATGAACCAAAATTGACCCTAAAATGATTTAACCCTATCAAGTATACACAAATGAACACAAAGTCCTAATTTAGGTCATGAATCACCAAAAAATGCTGGTTTCATCATACTAAATCAACATAGAAATCCGGTATGAACATCCACAATAGAAATTAAACACCAAACAAAGCTGGCTGCATCATCCAAAATCAACAAAGCATTTATTACAAATCCGATTTGACTAGGTTCCAGAGTTAGCACCAAATTCAGAAAAATCCGGAATTCCAAACACTCATAACATATGAGAATGAATCCTGTGATTAAAAGGTGAAGAAGGTATACTAGGGTTACCGAGTTTGAGCCGAATGAGGAGAACACAGTGGATGCCGGCGGATCAGGGCAGGAAGCAACAGGTCGGTGTTATGATTTCTGAACTCGGAAATAGTGGGTAATGACACCTTTTTTTCGACTTTGCTTCGCAGACCCCAGTCGGCGCCGCATTTGCCACTGGCGGTACCTAAGCCAAGAGTCCGTTGAACAGACCCGGTGGTGTCGCGATTTCCAAATCCGGTTTCGAATTGAAGCCCAAAGCAGAGAAACTCTAAAAGCGAAATTAAGGAGTTTGGAATTTATATATGTTCAAGATTCTCGGCCTTGTCGAAATAGATCAAGAGTCCGGAATCCAACCAAGGGAAGGGATGGAGACGTACATAGGGTTGAAGGAACAATCTTACATTTGTGACAGAGTCTGGGGAAATGGCTACTCGAAACTGCAAGTTACAGGGAATCGAATATATTCGATGCCAAAAACCAGAACACGGATGTTGGAGAAAGACAGAGCATCAAAGACCCAAGCAGCACATGGGAAAGAGGAAGGACAATCAACCAAGCAACATGGAGGTAGCAGATGGCTGAGGAGGGACGGAGAATTGGGGCGGTGGATGCACAGTGCTCGCCAAAACCAAGGACAGTTTCACATGGGTTGGGTAGTAAATCAAGTTTGGTTTACTGTGCAACGGTTCAGTGGAGAGTTGGAACCAAACTTGTTTGCCAAATGAGTTAAGTTGAGTTTGAACTCAAAAATTTGAGTTCAAACTGGTGAGCCAAGCATGCACTTGGTTCCTATTTTAGTAATGCTATCACCGCACATGTAATATGTTCCTGGGTTTGTGGGGGAATTATGCGTGTCATGTTTTTAGGAACCTCAAGACAGATTGAGGGCGTGTGAATGTGGATTCAACTCTAATGTCTTATCATTTGTGTCTTTTTTTATGTCTCTCTATTAATATCATGATACATAAATTAAAATATCATATCAATTGCAAAATATATCACATCAGTTAAATTAATTATCAATTTGTTGACATGTAATGATAGTATTGGAGGGGCAAAAACAATATATAAAAAAGAGACGTATGAGCTAAATTCTTGAATATACTGACATAACATGCATGCACGAAGTGAACCATAGATAAATTTGAATTATGCATTTATGATAAATTGGTCATTGGCCATTAGATAGAATTGGCAATTGTCAATTACTTGGCTAAGGCGCTAATTAGAAATTATATATGCTTATGTGAAAGTAAAATGATAAATTATTGAATGATTATGGTTAATCTTTATTTTTTTTACTTCATTATTAGGTCAATGCATTATATGATTTTTAACTCTTATAACTTTGTCAAACGCTATACCAAAGATATCTCTTTAGGTAATAAGATGATTTTCTTTACTTCATAAATTCTATCATTAACATGACATGTATCTATTAGGAGAGAAATTAAATATTGTTAGATAATATGAGGATATTTCATGAAAGTTACCAAGTGTTTGTTTGTTTGGAGGGTTTGTGAAGGTTTTTGGATTTGTTGTACCGACCAAATCCAATTTTTTTTGTAAGATAAGATTACACTAATTAAAAAGAGCATGAATAAAAAATCGGGGTTAGTATTTCTTCATTCATTTTCATCCGATCAAAAAGTCCCCCCCCCCCCCTTATTGGAGGTGTTCATTTCTGGATTTTAACGGATCATGTGATAAAAAAATATTTCTTATCGATTTTATCATTTATTTGATAATTATAAGCGCTAGTCTCAGTATATTTATTACACTTCATATATGTACCCATGTTGATCCATATTCTAATATCCACTTTCTTTCTAAGAATAAAAATTGAGAATTATCCGATCAAAATTTTTTCCGTGTTGAAGCACTTCTAATAAACAAATACTAAGTTTGCATACATATATGTTTGTAAGATTATCTACCCTCTCTCTCTCTCTCTGTTTTTTTTTTTTTTTTTGAATTTGGGGGTTTGGGAGATTCGAATTCTGTATCTTTAGGTGGAGTCAGATGTGGTATTACTGTTAGACTATGCATGGAATCCCTCTCTTATCTCATTTTTAAATCATACTTCACTACTTTCTTTGATGATTTTAGTAGTCATATTGGTCTTAGAGTAATTTTCCCGACATCTTATTTGTAATGCATCTTACGTTGCATTATTAGTTTAGTTAAACTAAAATGAATCTAATATGCTTTGTTTTATTTTATTACACGATATCACATCTTATGATATTATTCATGATATTAGTGATTGATCTAGAATTTGAATCCAGTGGGGCACATATAGGGACTAGAATTTTCAAATTAAAATAATATTAAAATAAGGAAAAACTAGTAACAATTTCCATAAATGAAAGTTAAAATACAAATATATAACAAATTTATAAATTTCTAGAGTATTTCAAAACTTTAACTACATCATAGTGAGCGCAATAACAATAACTTGTCAACATTCTCAGCCAAAAAAAAAAAGGCTAGTTTTCGTTTTTTCAGTGGGGGCGCCTCTACTGGCCTTAAAATTATCTATCATTGACGGTTATAAAATTCACAGTTTATATTTTCGAATCCATTATTATGTTACACAAAACATATTATATCACCGTCAATCTTCAATCCATTAACATTTGACCCAAAACATATTATACTTATTACATAACAATGTGGGACAATTTTATTTTACTGTTAAATCTATGGGGAGACATCATCAATAACACTAATGTATAGCAATGCACATATAGTTTGCCTTGAGTTTGTTGGCATGCATGTCACTCTTGATGAATCATTTTGAAGTGCAATTTTGGAAAGTGTAAAAGGACATCCACCGTAAAAACAAATTACGGATCCCACAAATTAAAATTTAGAGAAATAAGGGGAAAAAATAAAAAAAATTCAGGTGTTGCCTTTGTAGGAAGTGGAGAAGGGGGTGAGCACTACACTACTGTCAGGAGTCCCGTCGTTGAAAGTGGACACCAGAGGGGGGTTGCCGGTTGCATGGCTAAGATTTACATTAGAGGGAGTGAGAGAGATAAGAGAGGAGAGAGAAAAAGTTTTATTTGTTTAAAAGTTAATTTGTTTTCTTAATATAAATTAATATTTGTTTTCTAAGGGAGAATTAATGTTTGTTTTTATAATTAGTATTTAAATTTTAAAACATATTTGTTTAATATTTATTTATGTACAATGTCAGCATTTACATCAAATAGATAAACGGAAGTGGATGGAGGGAGCATATTGGATAGTTTACATATATAGTAAAGCACAATAAATGATTTTGATATACATAGTTCAAGGGGTATTCATAAAATTAATCCTTTATTTCTATCAATATCAAATATCAATATAAATAATTCGAAGTGATGAGTGTTTTGCTACCAAATTTTGTTTGTTGTAGCAAATCCTAAGTTTCCGTGACCAACATCTAATAGCAGAAGCTACTTTAAGTATGCGTTTGGATTACAAGTTCACACTTAAGTTTTTTGTCTCAATTTTTTATCTTTTTCTGAAAAATTAACAAAATGTATAATTAATTTTTAAAAAATCAACCAATTTCAATCCAAAAATTTCATCTCAAACCCGTGTTTCAAATGGAGCCTAAAAATTTCATGAAAACGCCAAAATAATGTCTACAATTTATTTCACACTTTCAACTACCAAAACTGTAATTTGGTAGCAACTTGTTTATACTTTTGGCGCCCAAAGAACTTTTTGCTACCCAACTTTTGGTCGCCAAAAATCTTTTTAAAAATTAACTTTCCCTAACCCCCTCTCTTAAGTCTCCCTCTCAATCTCTCTGTCGTCTCTCTGTCTCTCTCTCAAACCTTGCCTTCCCAATCAGCCGCCCTAGTCGACGCCAGCCAGCCGGTGAGTCCTTTTTCTCTCTTTCTCTCTCTCTCCTCTTCCTCTCTCTCTCTCTCTCTGATTTTGTCCCGCTGTATCCAGGCCCTCCGCCGCCACCATGGCCCCACCCCATCCAGTCCGTCGCAACCTAAATCTTCAGAGGTATATCTATTTCTCTGCTCTTATACAATTCTACTTATATAGTTGTATATATCACATATATACACACACTTAAGCATGTGTATTATATCATATACATAGAGCACATTTGTGTTTTTTTGGTTGAACTTTGCTTCCGGTTTTTTTTTTTTTTTGGGTTGAGTTGGGGATCGAATTCGCCTGGTCCCAGGAAAGGTGAGGCTAATATGGTTTACAAATAGTTTCAGTTGTTTAGCATTTTCAAAATTTACTTCTTTCACTCTCTCTTTTTGGCTATAGGAAAAAAAAAATTGTATATATACATATATATGTTGAAATACAAAATTATTATTGATCTGTTTTGTAACAGCTTAAACTTTTAGAATGGGTTTGTAAACTAATACGGTATCAGAACAGGAGGTATGGAGCTTGAACTTCTACAATTGCGCATCTTTATCCCCTCCATTATCATTTGTGTTTTGGGATGTTTTGGTTTTTTAATTTGTATTGAACTTTTAAATTAATATTTGTCTATCTGTTTGCCCATTATCTGACTTGCACGTGAAGGGGGTGTTGAAATATAAAATTATTTTTAGTCCACCTTTTAAAAACTTAAACTTTTGAGATGGATTGTAAATTTATAATACATACATGTATTTGGACCGTAATAGATATATATAAGAAGTTTGGTGACCGGAATATAAAGTTGATACAATTGGTCTTCTGCCTCTATTATTTTGAGTTTGAACGTTTTAAGAACTGATTGAAATGGGGAAGGTCTATTGGGAATTAGATTGTATGATTAGTTTGTTTTGTGTTAAATTGGTGTTCATATGTTATTTGTGATCAAATTATTGGAAGATTACTTTAATTAGTTAAATTCACAACAGGGGAAAGATAGACAAGAGTTGGATATACATTAAGAATCGTCTTTCATATGAATATCGGAATGGAGTGAAGAAATTTATTGAACTAGCACGTAATCATCTAAATGCGGATGGGAAGTGCCGTTGTCCTTGCAAGAAATGTTTGAATTTTTATTTCCAGCCCATAGATTTGGTTGAGCGTCATTTACATCTCAATGGATTTCGAACAACTTACGTGATCTGGAGAGATCATGGTGAAGAGCAAACGAGTACTTGTCACAATGTACGAGATGAAGAACACGCTGGGAAACTTGAAGAAAAGACTAACGATGTTGAAAATGAAGATAAGACGATGAATGTGCTAAAGGATGCTGGTTCACACAACACAGCAGAATCAAGAGACAAAGCTACAGAAAGAAATGATGGGGATGCTTGTGAAGTAAAGTCTCCGGATTTTGCTTGCTTGTTTACCGAAGCTAGGAAGGAGCTTCACTGTGGGTGCACAAAATCGAGTACAGGTTCGACGGGTTCAACAAAATACTTTCAAGATTTTAGGAAGACTCATGCGAGTGAAGAACATAGATTGCGAAGTGACCAAGCAGGGGGAGACTATGTAAGATCAGTTTTAATCGTACATTTCATTATATATTAACATATACTATTTAAATTTTTATCATTTTGTCTCTCGCAGAAACGCATTATTGACATACGTGATGAGAGATTAAGTCGATTACCAAAGGATTTGCAGCTCGATTCTAACGAGGAAGAAGAGGTCAACTCGCATGTTTTGGTGAATAAAAGGTATGCAAAACATGATTTTAAGCGTGGTACAGATCCCATGCTCAGAAAGAAGTCACAAAAGAGCAACTCTAGAGGACCTTCACCACAACTATCAGTGGAGACCCGTCGCATGACAATGCAGGCCGGAATTACAGAATATGAATGAGGATCTTCAAAGGCGTATCTCAGAAATGGAGGTGCGTTTGAAAAAACAGGGTGAGTTACTCAATATAATCCAACAACTTAATCCGCCTTCAAATCATCTGGGAATAACTTTCATCCAAAAACAAGATGATCTACCACTGCCGCCACCACCTCTATTGTCACCGCCACCGCCACCGCCACCGCCACCTCCACCCTCTATGTCTTAGATATTGCTGTTTGTGTTGGATTACAATATGTTAACTACTATTTACAATGCTTCGACTGTGATTATTGAAAGATATTTATGGACTATTTTTTGAATTATTTTGGAGCCCTTTGAACTAATATCAAGTATTTTGTGCATTCAATATGTCATGTTAAATATTATTTTTCACATCTTTTTAAAAATATAGAGTGTAGTCTCCAACACCTTTTGGTATCAAAATATTTGAGAGCTAAAAGTTTTTGCGGTCAAACATGTTCGGAAGCTAAAACTTTTCGCTACCAAGCTAAACATATTTGGTTGCAGACACCTTTTTGTTACCAAATGCTAATTTGGTCGCAGAAACATTCAGATACCAAAACAAGACTTCCAGTAGTAATTTTTTGGTAGCAGATACTCGGCAAACTGTGACCAAACTTAATCCATGACCAAATTTGGTAGCGGAAACCGTTAGCCGATGTCTCTTAAAGTGTTCAAATTTCATTGTCATCCGTATTTGCAGCGACCAAAAACAAGGCATTTTGCTATTAATTTTTAGCAATGAAAGGTAAAAATTTTATAGTATAAGATTTTAAAAAAAAAAAAAAACTTAAAAGATAAAATTAATTGATTGGTGGTTTACAAAAGGGGTGAAAGGGTATAGACTAGTGGTGTCAACATAATCACTTTTGTAAAGATAGCTAAATGGTGATTTTATGCCTAATTATATCATAAGATATAAAGTTCAAATTTCTGTGTCAAAATTAAGAGAGTCGAAAAAAGAAAGGGATAAATTTGTTGAGACAAGAGTTTTATTTATTTTTATTTTCATTTTTATTTTTATTTGAGACTCGAGTGACCATGAAGATTAATTAAAAGCTTTGATCCGTTGTCTATGCATTTCCAATTATACTTTCGAGCTACTCTTTTGCATTTTTCTTTCTTTTTTCTTTTTATTATGTCAAAGGTTTGTTTTAACCTGTGCTTCAAAAGTAAATTTAAGATTGACTTAATTTCTTGCTAGAAATAAATAAATGAATACATAAAAATTAATATGAATGTTGTGTTCAAATATGTGGTCAAGTATTGGCATATATAGAAATGGATTAGAAAAGATAAAACCTAAAGCTAGAAATTGGAAGCATGACTTTCAATTAATAATATTTCGTTTGAGTCACCCCTGATGTGTAAATCTCTCTGAGAGCCACTGAATAATATTTGAATTTCAGAAAAATAAATAAATAAACGATTAAGCCCCAGCCAAATCGTCTGGTAACTCTTAAGTTACAGAATATAGGGAAGAAGACAAACTTGTTTTACCATGGATTATAGTGGGCAATTTCTTTCTTTCTTTTTTTTTTTTTTTTTACTTGAATAAATGGATAGATAAATTAGGAAGAAGATTTGGTTCCTACAAAGCCTTAAAAGGCATAGTTTGGTAATGTTATCATCACATGCGTATTATGTTCTGGGTCCATGGGGAACTATGCGTTTTGCCGTGCCATGCCTATGGGATCTTAAGACAGAGGGTGTGTGAACGTGAGATTCAACTCTTGAGTTGTTTTATTTTCATCCTCTTTCATATCTTTTCATTAATATCATGTCAATTAAAATACCTTAATCAATTACAAAATATGCCATATTTGTTGAAAGATTTTATCCATTTATTGATATGTAATGATCTTTAGATATGTAACTGGCGAAGGGCGGTACAAAGAAAATTAAAGAGCCATCGAACCAACTTTAGTCTATAAATGAATTTCTTTCCACATAAAATATAGAAAAGTATAAACCAATGATACCCATATTTTTTACTCTTTAGAGTAACAAAATATAGGTATCATTTCCTCACCAATAAGAATTCCGAGCTAGTCCATGTGAAGCCCTATACTGGGCTTGTTTTTATTTATTTATTTATTTATTTTTTTTTTAAGAAACATATGATCTAAATCCGTGAATATTATAGGAATATTGCGCGGTAAAATTTTAAAATTTTTATGATCGAATAAACTCGTGATGCCATGTACAATGAATTACCTTTAATCAATGTACTTTGTTAATCAATAATCTCCAAGAATTATCCAAGAACCCATGTAGAAGAGCTACAACCAACTAGTCTTCTCACTATGTTCTAATTCCTGGACAGTGAAGTGTATTGGCACTCTTACCTTTTATTAATCATAAGTGTTAACTTAAATTCTCTTTCCAACCTCCTAGAGCTCTAGAACCTATCATCGCTTATGGGAGTATGAATAATAAGCTCTTTTTAGAGTGTATGGTCTACCCAAAAATAGAAGAGCAACCTCCTATTATAGGAAAATAACTAGATGGTATTTAAATTTGAGTTGGACACCTTGAAAATATTTTTCTCTCTCCTCCTAGGCACACTATGTGAATTTTGCTAACCCTAGGGCTCCAAATATTTGCACAAGATAGGGTTAAAAAAAAGTCTTATCTTGATTCAAATTCCGATCGCCAATTATCTTGAAATTTGATATTTTATTTATCTAGATAATATTCCATAAATACAATTTTAATTCAAATAGAATGATTAGAAAATAATTATCCATAAATAAAATCATGAAGGAGAAAAAATATCTTCTACATCCTCTCTAAAAAAAAACGCCATTTAAAATGAGATTAGACAAGATTTTATTTCAATTCAAATATCACTGTGATATCATCCATATCTAGTCAACTTTATTTATTTAAATAATATTCTTTAGATATTTTAAATTAATTATCCAAATAATTAATTTATCCGCATCTATTAATTTAAATTAAGCTCCATATTTATCACAAAAGATAAATACCATTAATTTAAATAATAATCATAAATAAATAAATCTTATGATAATTATTTATTAAGTAAATGATTATCTAACTAAATATTTGTCACAAATACATTAAACAAAACAA
Organism: Ficus carica; assembly: GCA_009761775.1. Taxonomy (NCBI): domain Eukaryota; kingdom Viridiplantae; phylum Streptophyta; class Magnoliopsida; order Rosales; family Moraceae; genus Ficus; species Ficus carica. The sequence goes on from CM019746.1 coordinate 5,214,510, forward strand.
AATGTATTCTCCACTAGTTTTACACGCCTACTGTCACCCTCGGTGACTGTGCCGGGTGCGTCATCACAACACCGATAAGAATTTTAACTGCATTAATAATTTGATAAATTACTATATGTTAGTGGAATTATATTGAGCTAGTGAAAGGACCATTTGGACATGTATAATTTAGGCTCCAATAATCTATATGACTAAATATTCTATATTGAATCAATTAATTATATAATCCTTAGTTTCAGAGTCATGCCACTATAAACATGAAACTGCATTCCTGATTGTATATCGTATTATGTAAGCTTATAAATAGCCTTAGTCCATGACCTTGTCAAATATGCAATACCCTTATATGATATCCATGATCAATTTAAGGCTAAGATCCATTTTACCTTCTTGATCATTTTGTTTTAAAGATCTATTATACAACTTATAGGAAAATGATTATCCACACAAAAAATGAATAATAAATCATTTGTAGAGCAAATAACTAAGACCTTGTCCATTTTCCAATTCCCATATAATGTCTTTAAATGAATATCCTTAACTCTGTTAATAGAGTTATGATTCCATATCTATAAATAAAAGCTCTAATCAAATATAAGTAATGTACTCAAGAATCCGGTCTACAAGCTTACTACTTCGAGACACTTTAGTGTTTGGAACATCAAAGTACACAAGTTATAAACATAAAGTCAATTATTTACTTAGGATTTAGGTAATCACATAATGAACGTCATAAGTGAATTAATCTATGTCAACTGACTCATTAAATAATTCATTACATTTAAGTCCTAGTTCAATATATCACCACCACTGGGCAATATATATATGTCTTTACTTGGGAGTTGGCTTGCTCCAAACGGTCAATACAAATCATTTCTCCAATTGGATTTAGACAACATAACAGTCCTAAAATGAGTTAGATTCTCAATCTAACTCCATTGACTACGGGCTATGAATTTAGAGCACTTACTTTAGAATATTGTCTTCTTGCATACAAAATTTGCATGCAATATTTTAATAGTTTAAACACCAAATAGTCAGTGAGCAATATATTTTGTTTACATTTACTTTAACATGTAAATAAATGAGAACAAAATAGCAATGATATAATGAAAAAACCTCAAATATAAATTAATAATCAATCCAAAATAATCAATGAAATATATAAAAATGTCTTTCATACTTAGAGCATTCCTGCCAATCTCCCACTTGTCATAAGGGAGTAAATGTGTCATATCTCGCATCCCCATGGCCTCTACGTGCCTTTCAAATAGGGATGACAACAGGGCACGGCAGGGCCGGGAAATATTTTTCCATCCTCATCCTAGTCCTCATCCCCGCTTAAATGGAAGCGGGGACGGGGACTCCCCATCCGGGGAGCTTTTCCCATACCCGTCTCGTTCCCCATCTATTATAAATATAAATTTTAAAATATAGCAAAGTAAATGCAAACAATAAAGTAGAAATGCACCATAAATTTAGTTCAAAACAAAAGATTTCATAAACAAACCAACTTCTAAATATATGCAAATGAAATCTTAAAAATAAAGCTAATAAAAGTCTCATCAAAACGTTATAAACTCTTAAAACTAAACCTTTATAAAACACTTAATCGGAAAAAAAAAAAATCAAAACCATAAAAAATAAATATAATTTTTTTTTTGTATATTCCTCATAATTTCAATATTCATTTCATAGATGCACACACTTTAAAAATAATTTTCATAGTATATTACATACTTATAAATATATATGGAATCACACATATATGTACACATATATATGAGGATGGGGATGGGGTGGGGCAGGGAGGGCTTTCCCCGTCCCCGCCTGTTAAGTTTTGGGGATAAGATTTCATCCCCGTCTCCATCTCTATCCCCAAATGTTTTCCCCCATCCCCGACCCATTCGGGGTGGATCCCCACGTGGCCCCGTCCCCGTTCCGTTAGGGAATATTGCCATCCCTACTTTCAAAGCTTCTAGCCACCAAAGTCTCAGTAAAAGGATCAACAAGGTTGTCCTCGGACATGATCTTACAGGCATCTATTACTCCTTCCGTCACATACTCTCTAATGATATAGTATCTTTGATCAATATGTTTTGTCCTCTTGTGGTGCCTCGATTTCTTGGTGTTAGCTATTACCTCATTGTTATCACAATAAAGTGTAGTAACTTTATCTACTCCAGGAATAACCTCAAGGTCTCCAAAGAATTTGTGGAGCCAAATTGCTTCCTTGGATGCCTTGGCTATTGCCACATATTCTGTCTCCATCGTGGAGTCAACAATGCAACTCTGCTTAATACTCTTCCACACAATGGTGCCTCCACTTAGAATAAATATCGAACAAAAGTTGATTTCTTCAAATCCCTACAAGATTGAAAGTCTGAATCCGTATATTCAACATGTGTTAGGTCCTTTCTAGAATACACAAGCATACACTTCATTGTTCTTTTAAGATACTTGAGTATATACTTCACGGCTTGCCAATGCTTGATTCCGGGGTTTGATTGATACCGACTGACTATATCAGCTGCATAACAAATATCAGGGCTAGAACAAAGTATCTATACATGAGACTTCTGACAGTAGATGCATAATGTTTACTTTCCTAAAATCAAAAGAAAGTTCAATCAGACATATAGGGGCTGTCCGTAAGATAGAATTTTAAGGGTTTTGAGTGTCTAAATCATGTGTTATGTAGTCTTTTTCTATTGCTTTCTTTTCTAAATTAAGTGAACTTTTTTTTTTTTTTTGGGTGAATAAAGGATCTGGGGGTGGTTCTATCATTTTTAAGTTTTCAACCCCACAGGCAAGAACCTGTTTCCTTAGGTATGGCAAGGAGACATATTCTTTATACTAGTTTCTCTTAGTTCACTACTACAAAATAGAGATTCGACGACGGTTAAAAACCGTCATGGTAATACTTAAACGACGGTTTTCTAACCGTCGTGGAATCCACAGTCGTGGTATATATTTGGATTCCACGACGGTTTGAAAACCGTCGTGGTAGGTAACAACGAAAAAAAAAATTTACGAATGGAGCTATCACGACGGTCGAGTAACCGTCGTGGTAGGTAACAAAAAAAAAAAATTTACATTTTGGACGGAACATTTTATCAACAACCACAATCAACAAAATCAACATTTTGGACGAAAAATTCTCAAATCCGTACATTACCCAAGCAATATACATTACAACTTTCTGGCTTGTCGAGCGTCGGTATGGGCGGAGTGTGGCGAGAGAGAGAGGGAAAGCCGCGTGAGTTCCTTGGTGGACCCGTCGGAGAATGGAGGAGGCCGCGTGAGTGGTGGAGGAGGCCATCGGAGAATGGAGCCAAGAGAAAAATTTGAGAGGTGAGATAGAGAGAGGAGGCGCGGTGAGATAGAGTGAGTTTTTGGAGATTTTAAGTAGGGAGGGAGTGGCGAGAGAGAAATAGAGGGAAGAAATTGGGTGGCTTTGGGTATGGAGTTAGAGAGTGAAAAGGTGAAAAATGCTCGGAATGCAATGGGGTGGGAAAGATGACATTTTTTTGGGTTTTAATACATGCTCCAACAAATTGAATTTAATTTAAAAAATTTCAAAATTCCCGCCTTAGTACCTACCACGATGGTTTTTTTGGGAAAACCGTCGTGGTATGTAACATACCACGACAGTTTTCCCCAAAAACCGTCGTGGTAGAGTCCAAAAATTTTAAAATTTTTTTTTTGAAAAAAGACCATTCCACGACCGTTTTTTAAAAAACCGTCGTGGAAAATGCGGCAAAAACACGGAGCGGAACAAAGTTTTCCGAAAACCGTCGTGGAAGAGCTTGCTTCCACTACGGTTTTTAATAACCGTCGTGGAAGCTTGCAAAAAAAAAAAAAAAAAAAAAAATTTAGCTTCCACGACGGTTTTTAAAACCGTCGTGGAAGCAAAAAAAAAAAAAAATTTTTTTTTTTTTTTGCAAATTTTTTTTTTTTTTTTTTACAAGCTTCCACGACGGTTATTAAAAACCGTCGTGGAAGCAAGCTCTTCCACGACGGTTTTCGGAAATTCTGTTCCGCTCCGTGTTTTTGCCGTATTTTCCACGACGGTTTTTTAAAAAACGGTCGTGGATGTTCCGTCGTGGAATCCACATTTTGTAGTAGTGGTTAGTCATTCGGGGTCTACCCTGTCATCACCAAACCATATTTCAATAGCCGAAGCTGGAGCGAGACCTAAGGGGGATCAAATGAGAATCGAACCCGGGTGGACGAATGGGAGAAACTAACAAAGTCATCCATTGTTACCAACCTATCCACCCCTGTTGTGGGTGTGTTTAAGTGAACTTTTTCTTGACTCTATATACAATTATCTAAGAAGATATTGATCCCAAGAAAGACTAATTTTTGTAAAATATATATGGAATGTGGCAAATACATTATTTACACTTAGCAAATATAAGATCAATGCTTGGCAAATAAAATACTTACACTTAGTAAATATAAATGTACATTGTCTATAAATATATATATATATATATATATATATCTAGTGATGGATCTAGAAATTTATCTTTGTGGGGGTACATACGAGGATAAAATTTTAGACTAAACAATGACTTTATAAGGATAAAACTTTAATTTTTTTGTTCTAAAAGAATTTAATTTTCTTTTCATGTTTAGTAACATGTTTTGATTATTACATAGTGTTTTTATATTTTGAAAGCATTGTAAAATTTGTTCTTCAACTTTGTCCTAGTTGTTAGTCTTATCATACGGAAATAAAAGTTTTTATCTCATAATATGTTAATGAAAATTGAATTTCACTTTTATTTATTTTACATAGTCGTTTTTTCCATTTACAAGTGATTTTTTAATACTTTAAAGGTGAATTGTTTTACTAATAAATAAAATCTTACATGTACCCAATATTTTAAATCAGGGTAATTTTAAAGGCAATAAATCTTTCAAAAGTAAAAAGTTTTAATAAAATTAATTCGTTTGGTTTATGAGTTTGAGTTGAAATTTTTAAGTTTGAATAGTAAATTTCAGAAAAGATAAAAAAAATTTTGGGGGAAAAGACAAAAACTTTTTGGGAAAAAGACAAAAAAAAAAAAAAAGGTTTGAAAATGTTGGTTTAAGCTTGTGAACCAAACAAGCTATAAGAAACAAAAGTAGATAAAGAAATTGGAGGGGAAAGAATACTAAAACATAAAAATAAGCTTAAGTGTTATGTGGAGCATCTTTTGGGGAAAAAAAAAAGTGGGGGCAAACTACAAATATTTAAAGACGTATGGGGGGGTTAATTTGATATTTAAAAAATTGGGGTAAGTCCTTAACTGTAGAGCGTGACATAATTTACAGGTAAGTACAAGATTTCTCTATAAATAAGCAATGAAAATATTGTAAATTTCGGATTTACTACCCCAAAAAAAAAAAAAAAAAACTATCACAAAACACCGGATTTTTTAATAAAATTATTATTTAATATTTTTGATAAAAAGAATTTATTATCTCATGAATCCTCAATCATAATATAGTAAATACCAGATAATAATAAAACAAATACTAGATTTACTTGATCTAGTCAATAAGTTTTGGATTTGATAAATACGAAATTTCTTTGAAAATAACATTATAAGTATAAGATAATTAAAATATAAAGAAAAGTAACAAAATGTAAATATAATAAACACGGGATTTAGCTAATAAGTTTTTTAATGAATAATTAGATTGGGTAGCCGTTTTAAGCGTAGATAGCTGGATTTTTTATTTACAGTTCCTTGTTATGTTTTTACACACTGTATTTTGTTTTTACTTAAAAAATATACCTTGCATTTTGAATTTTTACATTTGTATATCATCGGATTAACAATAATAATAATAATAATAATAATATTATTATTATTATTATTAATAATTATAATAATAATAATAATATTATTATTATTATTATTATTTGGTGAGAGAGGAATGTGGTTATAAATTTCATTTGTTGAGTGGCATACGGATAGAATATTTATTATCATATAGAGATACAACCGAATACAACTGAAAATTTTCAAAAACAATTTACGTATAAAAACTGAAATTCAAAATTTGAGTCTGCCCCCAATTAACTATAAAGATAAGACAGTAAATGAACGGTGATAACCTAAAAGGGACACAAACTTATATTATTTTATTTTATTTTATAATATGTGTGTGTGTGTAAAAACGTCCAAAAACTAGACTGCTTCCTTTAAAGAGTAGATGCAAGTAAAAACGTCAAAGTCTATGTTCTCTGAGATAATCATTAATAATGTATATATGTATATCTTCACCGAGTTATTCTCTTTAGAAAAGTTTCAGATACACCTGAAATTAAAATAGAAGTTAGTATAAATAGAATCACAAAAATACAAAATATTTCTACTTTTTTAGATTCAGAGCTACATCATTAGATTTCGAACCCGGTCTAGCTAGAGTATATATTTTCTCATATCTGTTGGAAGATTGCTAAACTGGTCAAACACTAGCGTGTAAGTATAAGTTTATGTGACAATACTTATAGATTAGATGGACCTGTTTCTCTGTCCACTGATCTCAACATCCAAAAAAGCTTTTCTAATATGCTGACGCTCCCTGGTTACATCTTCTATTTTAATTCATTCATTTGGTGATTCTTTTGAACAAGTAAGTCCAATCTCTAGGAGTGAAACCAAGACCTTTTGTAGATGAGCGTTAAGCCGGTTTCGATTTGAGAAGTTGTTGCGTTCTTCTTTCACTTCAATCTCTATGCCTCCATTGTTACCACCATAGTTTCGTCTATCTTCTCTAGCTCTCAACACATTTTCTTCTGCTTCTCCAGAGATAAGAGAAGAGTCCACAATTTGCACAAGCCTGTCAGGCAATGCCATATTGACGAAGTTATGGAGATTGAAATTGTCTTTGAACATTTCATCGGTGGGTCTTTTTCTTGTGAACATCTCCAACACAAGAATTCCATAGCTATATACGTCTCTCTTTTTTTATGGCTCACCACCTATTGCGTACACTACAAGAAACACAAAACAACACCAATTTCATAAACCATTTTTCTGATGATATGATAGTGATGTATTAATTAAGACCTCAAAATATAGAATTGTTTTTTATTATTTTCTTTTGTTTACCCTCACACCAGATTCTTCCAGTACTTATGGTAATTATCAACAATCACAATAATGCATGTTTTATGATTTATCATGGCAATTATAGTAATTACTGGTGAGACCGTTGCAAAAATATTTATAAAAAAAAAAAAAAAAAAAAAAAAAAAAAAAACCTAGAAGGGAAGAATTGCAAAACTGTTACCTGGAAGAGTATAGCCAGTGGTTCCCTTTATGCAAATTGTGCTACCTCCACTAGTAGGAAGAGTTCGTTCTAACCTGTTATGTCCTAGATAAAGTCTAGACATTCGAGGGAGGTTTCCCATATATGAAGGAATATTTCCGGATAATTTATTTTGATACAAATACAAACCCTGCAAATTTTGCAACTTTCCCAAAGAAGCTGGAATTACACCAGATTATCAAACATACTCAAGATCATTAAGTTGACTAGATTTTCCAACATCGCAGGAATATTCGCAGATATTTGATTGCCTTTAAGATAAAGCTCAGTGAGCCGGGTTGACAAATTAGCTATTATGATGAGTTAGGTACAAAATTATTCAGACTTAATCCCAATTAATATTTCCAGTTGGCTACAATTTGTTAAAGATGGATCATAAAATCCAAACTATTAGCTGAATAACTACCTAAACTATTGTCATCTAATCCGAGCCACCAAAGATCCGGGAGATTTCCCAAACTAGTTGGAACTTGTCAAAAAAAAAAAAAAAAGTTATTCGCAACAACTTCGAAGAGTTGTAGTCGAGTAGCATTTGAAAAGGAAAATGGAATTATCCCAGAGAATTCTTTATCACCAATGAAATATGTTCGAAGATTAGGGAGTGTCAAGCCGATGTTAGGAGGAAGACCGCATTTAAAATGGTTATCTCGTCAAAAAGCTAAGCTCCGAGGGAATCGTACCAGTTTGTTTGTTTCTTCCGAGTCTTAAATATGCTTTTAACTAAGATTGAGACGTTGCAACCGACGGAGACGACCGATTTGCAGTGGGATTTCATCAAAAGAAGCTATTATCTTCTATGCCAATGAACCTCAAAAAGCTAAGGTTTCCAATTCTAATAAAATGCGAGATGGATCCTCCCAAGTTATAGCCCTAACATTTGATTTTAGTCCTAAAATTTTTGTACAATTTGTATTGTGTCCTCATTTATAAGAAAAATTACAACTATACCCTATTCAAATTTTTTACTTCTAAAGTTTATATAGATTTGTTAATACACTCATTATATGAAAACCTGCATTGTGACCACGTTCAATTACTAAAGTATACAATTATGTCTTTTTTCTAGAAAAAATTTTTCTCTAATTTTTTAAAGCGCCCGCTGACTCTATTTTATGGCTATTGTTGACTACCTCTACGTTGTACTTTTTCTAAGTTGTTCAACCTACTAGACTTTCATGAATTGCATTTATTAAGTACACAACTTATTTTCAGAAAATTTTAAAGGACATAAATTTCAACAAAATTTCCCCTCTATATCTTTTCATGACTTATTATTATTTTTAATAAACGTGTTACGTGTCGCCCTCTAAGATAGACCATGTAAATCAGCTTAATTTACAAGTCAAAAGAATTACATAGATATCTTTTAATTATTATCATTTTGTTTTTAATACTGACTCCCTAAGTGATCCATAATAATGGTTGAGAAGGCAGACATTCCCATTATTTGGTATATTCTTCATTTTGCGAATTGTCGTTTCTCTTACTAATGTCGTTTTTATTTCTTTGTTGTTAATTTTCAAAGTTGTCTTTTATGTTGGTTTATCACATCAGTAACTAGGCCTCTTTACTCATATTGCTCGTTATTTCTCTAATTGATTTCTACTACTATAATGAGATCGGTTTTCAAGTTGTAACTTGTCTCTGTCATATATGAGTTCGTATCGTTTTTCTTGTCTTTGTCCTTTTCTTTATGAAGTTTTGTTTTTAATTATTAAATTGTACTTTTTACTACTTTCAAGATTACGTGTCCACTTTTCTTTTCCTCCAACCCGATCTCCCACAGTCTAGTACAAAAGAAAAGCCTCATAAACGATGCTTCGCATGTGTCTTTCCTTTGTTTGTATTGGTTATTTTTCGGTAGAAGTCATTTTCACATTTTTGTCGTTTTCTTGGAACATATTGTCTCTCAAGTTTATGTCGTTTTATTACCGAGTCTTTATACAGTCGTATTTGTCTTTGTACTCCTTTTTGTCAAGATGTTGTTTTCAATCTTCATGACGCATTCTAAGTTTTCTCCTTTTTCTTATTCTAAAATAGCCTTCAACCTCAGTTGTGCAAATTTTAAAAGAGAGTAAGATCTATGTTTTTTTTTTTTTTTTTTTGGGTCGTTTTTGTTCAATTGACTTACTCTGTTTAGTCCGTATGGGTTGTTTTCACTTAAAGTTACCATTTTCATGACCATAACAATAAGCCATAACACATACAAGCAAATTTATTCAAGAGAAGAAATTAAGGAAAAAAAATCCATAATTTATGACTACTGTGCTTCAGGAGTAGAGATGCAAGTACAAACGTCAAAGTCTATTATATGAGCGAGTAATAATTTAAAAAATAAAAAATAAAAAGATATTCATCATCGGATTCCGTTTAGAAACATTTTCAAACACCTAATATTAAAACACAAGTTAGGGTAGATATATTTTCAGAAATACAAATTAAAAATTTTCTAATTAAGAGCAAAATTATTATATTTCAAACCCAGTATAGTTAGAATAGGTGCTTTCTTATATTTATAGGAAAATTACTGAGCTGGTCAAGTGCTAGCTTGTAATGTAATTTGTACCTATTTGATTAGGTAAACCTTCTTCTATGTACACTGATCTCAACATTCATATAATCCTTTTTGATACGTTTATCTCCCTGGTCACTTCTCCTATGTTGATTCTTTCATTGGGTGATTCTTTTAAGCAAGAAAGTCCGATCTCCATGACCAAAACCAAGCACTTCTATAGACGAGCACCGAAATTGTTTCGGTTTTCGAAGTTGATGTATCCTTCTTCTACTTTAATCTCAATACCTCCATTATTGTTCCCACAATAGTTTCTTTCGTTTTTGCTAGCTCTTAACTTCTACTCCTCATGGGGAGAAGAGAAGAGTTCACAATCTGCACAAGCCTGTCGGGCACTACCGTCTTCATGAAGTTATGAAGATTGAAATCAATGGGTCTTCTTCTTGTGAATATCTCCTACACAAAGATTCCATAGCTATACACGTCTCCATGTTTTGATGGCTCACCACCGATTTGTGTACTCTGTAAGTAACTTATAATACAAAATTTGTAAATCATTTATGTATATTATAATAAAAATGTATTAGTTCAAATTTGAAAGATAATGTTTACAGATTTCATGCTGAATGTAGAGAAAAACAAAGGATTACAATTTTTAAAAGCATTAATTAAAAATTACTTCAAATAATAATATAAGTTATCTATAGTAATGACTAATAGGACAGTGACAAAAGTTAACCAAAATATATTTTGTTAGCGTTGTAAAAAAAATTAATAGCTACGGATTAGGCATTTCAACTTGCAGAATACAAGCAAGGATGAAATATAAGTGAACAACTGTCATGAAAGACAAAGAGATTATTAGAAGCAATTGCTTGTTTTATGTTATATACATACAGTGCATTCACTAGTTTATATTTGCAACAAAAAAGACTTTCCAAGAAATTAAGAAAAACATAATTATTACCTGGAGGAGTATTCCCAGAGTTTATATCATTTTTCTTGTCTTTGTCTTTTTCTTTATGAAGTTTTCTTTTTCATTATTATTATTATTATTATTTTACTGCTTTCAGGATTACGTGTCCCCTTTTCTTTTCCACCAACCCGATCTCCCACCAGGGACGTAGGGAAAAGAGGCCTATGGGGTTTAAGCCCCCACTCAATTATTTTTGTTTGTTTGTTTGTTTTTTTTTTTTGTTTTTTTGTTTTTTTTTTGTTTTAATTACCTATAATTTTAACTAAATTTTATAGTAGTCCCCTAAAAATAAAAAACTTGCTCAAATAACCTTTTTCTTATCCATGATATAATTATCAGTCTAAAAAAAAAAATTTCTGGCTTACGGTTTAATACAAAAGAAAAGCCTCATAAATGATGATTTGCAAGTTTCTTTGCTTTGTTTATATTTGTTATTTTTCCAGTAATGTCATTTTCATATTCTTGTGGTTTTCTTGGAAGTTATTGTTCCTCAAGTTTATGTCAGTTTTATCACGAGTCTTTATGCAGTCGTATTTGTCTTTGTACTCCTTTACGTCAAGATGTCGTTCTAAATCTTCAAGTCGTATTCCATGTTTTCTCTTTTTTTTTGTTTTATAATGGGCTTCAACCTCCGTTGTGCAAATTGTAAGAAAGAGTTTTTTGTTGTTGTCGTTTTTGTTCAATTAACTTACTCCGTTTAGTAGGTGTGCGTTGTTTTCACTTACAGTTGGAAGGAAAAAAAAAAATCCATAAACTTTATGACTACCATGCTTGAAGAGTAGATGCATGCACAAACGTCGAAGTCTATTGATTGAGCAAGTAAAAGAAAATAATAATAATAAAGGATCTTTACTAGTGTGGGATTCCTTTTAGAAAAGTATTTAACACCTGAAATTAAAACACAAATCAGCAAAAATATGTTTGCAGAAATACAAAACAATTTTTTTTTTCCTAATTAAGGGAAAGACCCAGTCTAGCTAGCTAGTATAGATATTTTCTTATATTTATAGGAAGATTAATGAGTTGGCCATATGCCAGCATGTAATTTAATTTGTAAATCATGAATTAAAATTCAGTGAGAATATGTGACAGTACCTATATATTAGATTAACCTTTTTCTCTGTCTATGGTTCTCAGTATCCATATAAGCACTTATGACATGCTGAAGCTCATTGGTCACATCTCTTATATCGTATTTTCATTCCAGTCATATTTTCTGTTGTTGTCATTTTCCAGGCGATTTTTGATGATGATGTTATTGTTTCTCATCATTGTTGTCGTTTTCTATATATTGCTATTATGTATTTTGTAGTCTTCTTTCCAGTTTATATCGTTTACCAACCAAGAAAGGTTCTTTTTTTTTTTTGCTGGGAGTTTTGTTTGTTATCGTTACTTATTCCATTTTTATTTGCTTAACTAATTCCTCATCGTTTCTCTAATTGATGTCACTTAGAATTTGTTATCACATTTCTAGTTCATATCATATTTGCCTTTATGGTCGTCTTTACTCTTTATAAAGATGTAGGTTTTTTCATGTTCACTTCGGTTTCTTTTTATTTTTCTTCCTTGTCATTTTTCTTGTGAATATTATTTTTTGTTTAATTATGTTTCGTCAGTTTTTATTATTTGGTTATTTATCGTTTTTCTAAGAATGTCAATTATGTGATTAATTTCGTAATTTTGATCTTGTCGCTTTTTCCCAAGTTGTCGTTTCATGAGTTTATATAGTTTTAGTACGCTAGACTTCTTTACTTATGTCACATTCCTTATCTTTATACCTGATGCGTTTATGATTCGTTGTCGTATTTATCTACGATGTCTTTTTTTTTTTTTTTTTATTTTTTTATTTTTTTAAGTTCATTTGGTGTTTTTACCTTGTCTTTTCGGATTTAGTCGTTTATTGTTGTTTTTGTTTAATGTTGGTTTTCCAATTTCTGTCGTTTGCACTTTTTTTTTTTGTTTTTGTCTCCTATCTCTTAATAGTGTTGTTTTAATTTCTTTATTGTTTCTTTCGTGGCTGTAGGGCATATTTGTTTCGTATGCACAATTTCAAAATGGATAGAAAAATAACCAAAAAAAAGTGTTTTTTTTTTTCCTTCAAAATTTTCCATCATTCTTCTCATTTTGAGAAATGGTGGACATTTCATTCTCAAACATATTTTGTACAATATCCTTTTAGAATTCATTTGGAATTTTTTTGAGTTCTTCTCACAAATACACTACTCCCAACATCATCTAATTAATGCCCAAATCTTGTCAAAATATACATGTGACAACATTACACCAACAAAGCATGATTGAATTTATATAAAAAATTAGCACAAAATATTTTAAATAGAAAAATGAGATAAAAAGATTCAATCCACTAAAACATATAATTTTTAAAATGAAAAGAAAATTAAACGCAAATTAGATCACTTGACATACAAATTCATTACTAGTCTCATCAAAGTGTCTAGCCTAACTTATAATTTATCTCATAAAAATCTCAAAAAAAGAAAATATGAGATGAAAATGCAAGGAGAAGAAAACCACAAGAAAAATTATTCTCAAAATAAAGCCTAAAACAATGAAAAATGCTTCAGAAATAGACGTCCCTTCTTGCTGGTTGCTCAGCAATATCTAAGGCGAAAGCACGGTGAGAAATTCAGCCCAACAAATCTGCTATTACCAGCACCGGGACTGGGCTTGCCGGCCTGGCTGGAGCTGGGCTTGTGGGCTCAAATTGACGCAGCCCACAATCTCGCACGCTGGGAAGGAAAGCTCGCACGCCGCGGGGGTGGGGGAGGGAGTGCCACGTGGCAGGCGCTGGGCAGCTGGCCCGGGAAAACTGCTGGCGAATGGCGCAGCAACACTTGGCAATGCTGCTGCAGCACTGGGGAAGGAGAAACCGAAGGAAGGAAGTAAAAGAAAAGAAAAAGAAGAGGAAAAAGAGAAAAGAAAGGAAAAGAAAAAGTAATGGGAAAAAAAAGACTAAAAATTAATACAAAATAAATTAAAATTAAATATTTCCAAAATAAATATCTTGATGGAAATGTTTAATAAAAATTTAAATTATTTAATAAATGATATGAACATAAGTGTATTTTTATGTACTTATTACCATCCAAACATATTTTAAACTTTTTTCGTTTTCAATAAGGAAACTTTTTTATATATCCAAATAATCTTTCATTTTCAAAATGAAACGACTTTCTCATTTTAAATTTTTTTTTTTCATTTTAAAAATGAATATGTGATCTAAACTGGTTGTTGTTTGCTTAATTTTATGTCGTCTTTGTCACATTAGTGATTAGACTTCTTTGCTCATATTGCTTATTGTTTTCTCTAATTGATGTTTACAACTTGTTGTAGTATTTGTCTTTCTTGCATTCTTGATTATAGTGGCAGTTTTTAAGTTCATGTCGTAACTTGTCCTAGTCGTTCATGAGATTATGTCATTTTTCTTGTCTTTGTCCTTTTCTATTTAATGTGTATTTTCGACGGTTTAAAGGATTGTGCATGCACTCTTCTTTTTAATGATGTTTTGTATGATTCTTAGGGGTGACAATTCGTGTCACATGTCAGGTTCGTGTTGTATTAGAGCCGTGTCGATTTTTTTCTTCTCCGACGAATATGACCCGCGACACGAACACGAAACGAAACCACGACACGAACACGACACGAACCCATCATGGGTTGACACGACACGACACGAAATTGACCCGTGACACGAAATTGACCCGCGACACGAAATTGACTCGCGGCACGAAATTGACACGAAATTGACTCGCGACACGAAATTGACCCGTGACACGAACTTTGACACGAACTTGACCCGAAATTGACACGAAAAGTGACACAAAAAAACAGGCCCAACCCAAACACAACCCTTTTTTTTTTCGTGTCAATTTTTCCCAACCCGAACACAACCCGCCCCCTATTTTTCCCAACCCGAACCCGTAAAATTCGTGTCGTTTTCGAGTCGTGTCGTCGTGTCGCGACCCGTGTTGCCACCCCTAATGATTCTATTCTTTGTTGAGATTTGCTATTTTTCTAGTGATGTCCTTTTTTACTTCTTGTCGCTTTCTTCAAAGTTATCATTTCTCAAGATTCGTCATTTTGTGACATTTGGACTTTTTAAGAGTTGTATTTGTCTGTGTACTCGTTTTCTTTAGGATGTTGTTATCCAAGTTGATGTCGTATTTTTCTTCTTCTTAAAGGGTCTTCATTGACTAAATTGTAAGGGTAATTACAAAAAAAAAAACTCTTATGTTAAGTTGAATGTGATTTTCAATCTATATTTTTGAAAAATAATAGTAGTATCTCCTATATTTGTCAAATGGATTAAAATTCACCCATAATTAAAAGACATAAATGATCTTATTGAATGAAACATTACTTTATGGGGAAAAAAAAGAGAGAAAAAACAGGAGCCAAAAGAAATTAAAGTTCCTCAATTCCAAGATCTATAACCATAAATAAGCCATAATGCATATACGTGTATAAGGCATATCCAAAGAGAACGGGTCATAATAAAAACATCCATGAACAAGACTACTTCGCTTAAAGAGTGCAAGTACAAAAGTCAAAGTCTGCATTCTTTGAGATAGTTACGAAAAATAAAAAAGAAAAAGAAAAAGAAATATCTTCACCATCTGATTCCTTATATAGAAAAGTCTCAAGCACCTGAAATTAGAACACAAGTCAGTTTGAATACATTCTCAGAAACATAAAAAGATTAAAAGCAAAGTGTTTGATTTCGAACATAGTCCAGCTAAAAGTGATATTTTATTCTATTTATAGGAAGATTATAGAATTGGTCAAGTGCTAACTTGTAAATTAAATGTTTAATTTTAAGTTTTTTTTTTAAGAATAGGAGTTGTCTCATTATGTTCCTTACAACTCAAAATGTAATAAAAATCTATCTTAAATTTTTTATGATAAGTTGCAGTTTTTATATCTCAATCATTGAAACATCAATTTTTTGTTTTAACCATGTGTTTTTGTCAAGTTACCCACATGCGATTAAAATCATTACAAAAATAATTCCTTTCCAACTTGCCAAGGATGTGATTAAAATTGTTCAAAAAATTGACGTTTGAATGAAAAAAGTACTCGATTTAAAAAAAAAATAAAGAGTTCAGAATCAAGTCAATATGATACATATCAACTATTTCTTGGGATTAATGATAAGCTCAGAGGCTAATTTTGTTATATTATAAGTTGTAAGAAACAAAGTAAGACAACCTGTAATCTTACTAGACCAAAATAGAATTAATATTTATAGTTAAAAATTAGTAAAGATAGGTGGCAATACCTATAGATTAGGTGAACCTGTTTCTCTGTCCACGGATATCAACATCCAAATAAGCCTTTCTGATATGCTGAAGCTCCCTGGTAACATCTCCTATATTAATCCTTTCATTTGGTGATTCTTCTGAACAAGCAAGTCCGATCTGGAGGATAGAAACCAAGCACTTTTGCAGATGAGCGCTAATCCGGTTTCGGTTTTCGAAGTTGTTGCTTTCTTCTTCTACTTCAATCTCAATGCCTCCATTGTCTCCACCATAGTTTCTCCTGTCTTCTCTAGCTCTCAATGGATTTTCTTCAACATCTCTAGGGAGAAGAGAAGAGTCCACAATTTGCACAAGCCTTTCGGGCAATGCCACCTTGACGAAGTTATGGAGATTGAAATCATCTTTGAAAATTTCATCGGTGGGACTTCTTCTCGTGAACATCTCCAACACAAGGATTCCATAACTATACACGTCTCCCTGTTTTGATGGCTCGCTACCAATTGCGTACTCTGCAAGCAACTCGTAACAACACAAAAATAAAAATGCATTAAGTTCAGATTTGCAAGATAATGTACACAGATTTCTTGATTAATATAGAGAAAAATAGAGGGATTGAACTTTTAATAGCATTAAAGAAATATATATATATATATATATATATATATATTTCAAAGATACCACGAATTTTAACAATTTTCTGTTGTGTCCCTATCATGTCAGATTCTTTAATTATCAACGATGATGAGAGTGCATTCTATAATTAGTCTAGTAATTATAATATTGTAGTTATAGAAATTATCGCGCGACAATGGCATAAAAAACAGTCAAACTACTCTCTTTTTAGTGCGATAAAAAAAAAGTTTCGTATCTTATTGAACAAAAATGGTGATATTGTTCCTCCATTGATCAAGAATTTCGATTTTTGGGAAGTATCATGATCATCCAATAAGAAGGGTAAGTTATGCATTTCAACTAGCAGAATACGCAATATATATATATATATATATATACGTGATCAATTGTTATGGAAGACAAGGAGATGATCACAAGCACTTGCTTTAATTAGGTTGAGTAATAATTCCGTCAACTTATTTATATCTAGGAAAAAAAAAAAAAAAAATTTCCACGTGAAATGAAGAAAGAAAAAATTGTTACCTGGAGGAGTATAGCCAATGGTTCCCTTTATGCCAATAGTGCTACTTGCGCTTTCAGATGCACCAGTGGCATTTGAGACCAACCTTGCTAATCCGAAATCACTAACATGACCAATCATTTCATTGTCGAGAAGGACGTTGCTCAGCTTCAAGTCACAGTGAATGATAGGCTGCTCACAATGGTCATGAAGATAGCAAACTGCGGAGGCCACATCTATAGCAATATTCAGTCTCTGAACCAGGTTCAAACCCCTTGATTGATCATTCCCATCGTCTGCCGAATGCAACCACTTGTCCAGGCTTCCATTGCGCATATACTCGAATACTAAAGCCTTGAACTCGTTGCCCTTGTAATCCATGCTCGAGCAACATGTCACGATCTTAACAAGATTCCGATGCCGGATGTTTCTCAATGCATTGCATTCAGCAATGAAACTCTTGGAAGCTCCTTTTTGGTGAAGATTGAGGACCTTCACAGCAACTGCACTTTCTGCTTGCTCAAGAACTCCTTTGTATACAGAGCCGAAGCTACCTGTTCCGATCAACATGCTTGGAGAGAATCCGTTGGTTGCCACATAAAGCCTCTTGTATGAAACAGCGGAAAGGAAGCTTATTTCTGAAATTGCAGAGGATGATTTCCTCACTGATTTTCTCCTCCAACAACAGACAAACAGAGATGAAAAAACAAGGAAAATCACAACCGTTGAAGCTATTATGATTTTTAGTTTGAGTCCTCCTCCGGTCTTCCGTTGTGCTGATGATTTGATGGGACATGGCGGAAGCTGCAGTTTCGGTACACCACCACAGAGCTTTGTGTTTCCAACGAACGACAGAGCACTTGTGTTCTGGAAGACGCCTGTCTTTGGTACTTCTCCCTCTAGATCGTTAAATGAGAGATTCAAATATGACAAGAAAGGAAGATTCTCTAAACCGAGTGGAATTTGTCCAGTAAAGTTATTCCGCGAAAGATCCAAGTACCGAAGACCTCTTAAAGAAGCCAATGAAGAAGGCATGGAACCTCGAAACAAATTCCCTTGTAGGTTAAGGGATTCAAGAGTTTGACAATCACCAATGGTTTCTGGAATTTCATCAGTCATATTGTTTTCCGAAAAATCAAGTAGATTGATGTTCTTCAGCTTGCCCACTTCTGCAGGAAGGCTCCCGGTGAATGAGTTATGGGAGAAGTCGAGTTGGATAAATGAGAAAACACTTAAAACTCCTTTGGGTATAGTTCCACTTAGGATGTTATTTGAAACACTAAGGAATTGTAGATTTTGGAAGTTTGCAAAGTTTGGAGGAAGAGTTCCTTCGAACCTGTTACGATCTAGAAAAAGTTCAAACGTACGAGTGAGGTTTCCCATTGATGAAGGGATCTTTCCGGATATAGTGTTCTCACTCAAATCCAAAGCTTGCAAATTTCGCAACTTCCCCAAAGAAACTGGAATGTCACCGGTGAACAGATTATCCGACATGCTCAATAACATTAAGTTGACTAGATTTTCCAAAGTTGCCGGAATATTTCCAGATATGTGATTGCCTTCAAGAAAAAGCTTTGTGAGGCGGGTTGACAAATTAGCTATTGAGTTTGGTAAAGTACCTCCAAACTTATTCTCTCCGAGTCCCAAAATTTCCAGTTGGCTACAATTTACTAAAGATGGAATAAAATCCAAACTATTAGCTGAATAATTGCCTAAACTATTGTTATCTAATTTGAGCCGCCTAAGATCCGGAAGACTTCCCAAACTAGCTGGAACTTGGCCGAAAAATTTATTACCAATAACCTCAAGTGATTGAAGTCGAGTAGCATTTGCAAATGAAGCTGGAATCATCCCAGAGAATTCGTTAAGATTGATGTGAAATTCTTCAACATTAGGGAGTGTGCAGCCAATGTTGGGAGGAAGAGTGCCCTTAAAATGGTTTTCTACGACTGAAAAATAGCTCATAGATGACATATTGTAGAGGGAGAGGGGTATTTCATCAGACAGATTATTAAGTTCTACATTGAAAAGTGTGAGCCTTTTCAATCTGCCTAACTCATGGGGAATAGTTCCCATCAGTTGATTTTCTCCAACTGAAAAATAAAGAAGTGAAGAAATGTTACCAAATGACGCTGGGATGACTCCTGTAAGATTGTTTTCCCCAAGTTCAAGCCCAACAAGCTTCATCAAAGAGCCAAGCTCCCAGGGAATCATTCCAATAAGGTTGTTTCTTCTGAGTTTTAAGAACCTCAAATTTGAACAGTAGCTCAAGTTGATTGGAATCTTACCTTCCAACATGTTGTAACTAAGATTGAGATGTTGCAACCGACGGAGACGACCGATTTGCTGCGGGATTTCACCAAAGAAGCTGTTATTTTCTACGCTAATGAACCTCAAAAAACTAAGGTTTCCAATATAAGGCGACATGGACCCTCGCAAGTTATAGCCTTGTAAGTGCAGGGCTGTTATCCTTTGATGCCGTCGACCGCATGAAATTCCAGGCCATTTGCAAAAGTGAATCGAATCGTTCCACGAGCTCATGACTCCATATGGATCTCCAGAAATTAGTTCTCTGAACTTAAGCATAGCAAACCTGTCGGTCTCATTGCTTAATGCGGTGGCAAGGGTGGTGGTAGGTTGCAATAATAAGCTCACAAAACAGAGAAGAATCACATGAAGGAACAAAGACCGAAAGGCAAATGAACTAGTCAAGTTCTCTAGTTTCATTTTGGACGTGGTGGTGAGTCAAGGACGAAAGCTAATTTTTGTGGAATTTCCAGTTGAAAGTAGAGAGGTTTATCTATCAGTTTTTGGGATATTTTACAATCTTTTTCTCCATATTAAGCGGATCGACTTTTTTTCTTCTTCTTCTTTTAAGTCTTCCACCATTGACACAAAAACTGTAAAGGTAATTAACAGCACAAAAACTAGTCTTTTCAGAGAAAGTAATGGAAAAACTCGTAAGAAGTCAATATTTTTTCCAATAAAACTTCACTACATCAAAAAGCACTTGTAATCATTGTAGTATAAATATACTACGTATGTAACACTATCTAATTTCAATCATGGATTTTCCTTGGTAT
The DNA here is from genome assembly GCA_009761775.1 of Ficus carica. Classification (NCBI taxonomy): domain Eukaryota; kingdom Viridiplantae; phylum Streptophyta; class Magnoliopsida; order Rosales; family Moraceae; genus Ficus; species Ficus carica. The sequence continues at coordinate 5,234,827 of CM019746.1, forward strand.
TAATGAAGAAAGTTATGACTATCATGTGTTATATATTTTTCTCATGACAATTTAAGGGGATTTAAATATCTCGAACTCATGCACGACAAAATGAAAATAGCATTTGTGTGTATTTTTTCCGAATAATATTAATTGGAGCGATAACTTATCAAATTAAATTCCGAATGGAATTATTAATGTCAAAACCTTATTCGGAAGGTTGAAATTAGTATAGTATAGGTTTTTCTCAAATTTCAATTCTTGGGCCAAATTTATAATTTTGACAAAATACGATATCCGAAATATAATTTTTTTAGAATACGATGGGCCAGCATATTGTTTTCCAAAATATGTGGGTCAATTTTTAAAAGGATGGGGTTTTATAAAGTTTCTAATTAGTCATAAGTGGAGCACCACTCCCTACAACCAATATAAATTTAGTTTAATTTAAGAACAAAAATTTAAAGGGAATGATGGAGGGTTATATCAGCACTATTTTCACTTGTCTGAAGAAGTTTTTAGGATTATCCTCTCTCTCCCTTCTTCATTTTTCTCCATAGAAAATCCGTCACTCTTGCTACCCACCTAAGAAAAACTCACTTCCACCACTCAAAATGCTTAAATCTCTACCCCGTTCTCTTCCCAACTTATTGTGTAACAATATTCAAAGCTTTGTTCATCTCCTTAAAGATTTTTACAGTCCCAAAAATCCGTCTTTTAAGTCGCTGTGAATTTGAGTTTTGAAAATGGTTGGTGTTTTGGTAATGTTTTCCTCATCGTTGTTTTAAAACTCGAATTTTTTTTTCCCTTTGGCGGAGTGTAATCATGATGATTTTATGTTCAATGACTGGGTTTTTGATGAAAAACATTTTTGGTAGTGGCTTGTTGATTTTGAATAATGTTTAAAAGTATTTACATGCTACATGTTTGATGAAAGGCTCCTAAGTAACTTTCTATGACCAGCTTTAATGATTCAAATTTTGACATATCTTCTTGAACGTTTTTGTCTAACTTATTATTTTTCCTTTAAACTATACATCTTAAGCTTTAACTGGCCTTTTAAATCACGCAAATAGGATTTTTCCAGAATTAGTTATCATTTTTACAAGTTCATGTAAAAACCAATCAAAATATTTTTGACGGACTTGCTTAACTCGTGATTTCGAGTTGATTTTGAGCTGTTTAAAATTTTCAAAACCTATCATGCCATAGTTGATAATTTTATAAAATTGAGTTATTTTATCATTTTTGGGCTTATAAATTGACTATGTTCTTGAGCATTTTAATAAATTTTAGGTTAATTTAATTTAATTTTACATAATTTTAATTTAGATTAATTTATTTTGATTTTGTGTAATTTTTTAAAAATTTTTAATTATTTTAATAATAACTTCAATATATTGTTATTAATTTACCCATCTAAATATTTAATTTTGTCAATTAATTAGGTGAGAATGAATAAAATGGGAATTTTGGGTTCAAATGGGGGCCAAACGGTTATCAAAACGTATAAAAATTTGAATTCAACGCTTACCAGTCCGAAGCCGCCACGTGTCCCACTAACCAGAGCGTGGCGGATCACCTTTAGACGCGCCCATTAAAACCCCGTGCACCCCCAAGTCTCAGCAAGCAAGTTTGCGCCAAGTGTACCACACTAACTTTCTTCTATTCCCTCTCCGCCACGTGGTAGCTGCACTGAAGAGAAAAAGAGGGAACAAATGCTCCCCCTCGCTGGCATGCAGCAAAGAAAAAGAAAAAGAAGGAAAAAGAAAGAAAAGAAAAAGGAAAGCTTGGCTAGAAAAGAAAAGGGAAAGCCAGGCTGGGAGGCCCAGACTCAAGAATAGGGGCCGAAAACCCACAAGAAGAAAGAAGTGAGAAAATGAGGAAGGAAAAGCAAAAAAATAGAAAAATAGAAAAAAGTCAAAAAATAGTAGTGTTAGACTTTTTGGTCTAGGAATTAGTTTTTAGTTTTAGTTTTTAGACTTTATTTTCAACAAATTTCAAGGGAGATGACATTTGAAAAACAAAAGAACGAGATGAGAAATTGATGAAAAACTTGTAAATTTGTGGAAACAATCGTTAGGGTTTTTATTCATTTTTCTTATCTATTTTATTTTTTATAGTTAGATGACGCTTGAACTCCTGATTTGCTTAATTTTGAGTATAATTTCATTTATGGATTTTGTGTAATTTGCTGGTTCTAGGGTTTGATATAATTCTACGTGAACTTTGTTTTAATGATTTGGTTAATTATTAATGAAGTTTTTATTTAATTCATTTGTGTTTTTCTATGCTTAATGCGTCTAATTTGTTGAGAAATGAATTAGTTGATTTGATTTATGAATTTTAATGCTCGGGAGAGATTCATTGATTTATCGATTTGGAATATAAAATCTTAGTTGTTATTGAGTTCAGGAGGCCGATAAAACTTTGATAATCATAAAAATGTGTGCTTAATGAATATGTAGGTAAAAATAATTAAATAGGGATATCAATTTGGACACTTATACATATAATCTCATTTGACACTTGGCAGAGGTAATGTGGTTAATTTTGAGTCCTTGATTAATGAATTGATTAAAACTAGTTAGCAATTTCATAATAAGAAGAATATAGGAAGGATATGGTGAAGCCAAGACCTTAGAACCTTGTTTGTTTGTGTCTTTTTATTCCTTTAGTTTTGTTTGGTCATTTTAGTTAACTTTATTTAATTTAATTTGCATTTTCACTACTATTTTGCAATCAATCGTTCAAATAATCCCAGCGTTAACGAATTTTAATAATTAACTTAAATTTAAGCACAATCCTCGTGTGATCGAAAACTTTACTCATTACTTTATTACTTGTATGACTCGTACACTTATGAGATTTCACGCAGCATAGCTCTGAGGAAAGCCCTATGAGTCTAGTTTGTTTTGGCTATAGTTTCATAATTTTTGGATGTACTTACAATATATTATGAATATTTTTGTAAGAATCAACGAATCTGTCTTTTTGCAAGAGCTCACCTTATGATCCAATTTTTGTAAATTAATCGAAAGCCTATATTTTGGTATTAACAACTAGTTGAAAATATGGTTTTATTAATAAATAAAAACTAACTTTATAGCTACTAAAATTTTAAACATATTTGTATGAGTTTTAAGTTCTATGTTTTAGTAACAAATGATTTATTTTCAATTACGAAAAGCTAGCAAAATTGAAATTTCGATAAGTTAAGTTGAAATCTAATTTTTTAAAGATAGATAATAGATTTGACAATGCCAAATTCTTATATGAAATTCATGTTATGGGCTTGTTTACTTTTGGTTTTTAAAAATAAATGTATTTGTAAAGATTAAAGATATGGAATTAAACGATTTGGTTTGATATGATTTCTTACGAAAGATATAATCATTGTATATAAGTTAAACCTGGAGTGATTTTTTTTTTTTTTTTTTTGTTAAATTATAGACAAAGTTAATAATCTTCATTGAATCTTCCCTAACATTCAATCTTTATAAATCCATATATACACAAGAGTTTTAAGTATGCATGTTCAACTAAGACGTTTAATATGAGGAAATATGATTACTTGCTATCAGGAATTTGTTGATAATTTCTAAAGTTATGTAAAACTGTTAAAGAGTTTTGAAAATATATCATAGACCTCAAATGGATAAATATGTAATTTTTATTGAATTTTACAAGTTAAGACTACAAACTAAAATGTTTTGCTGGAATCCTGTACTAGTCACTATTTTTGTAAGTTTTGAGTTAGTAAATCATAATGTTTTGCAAAACTATTCTTCCAATGACATATTGTTTCCCTTATTTGGACCTGTAAGTGATTTGTTACGATGATTCTAATTTACCCATAAATTTTGACATATGGTATACATGTAGGACCAACAGTGACAAAACCTAACTATACAGTATGAAACACTCAAACACTAAAGAAAATAACTTTATGGCTATAATGTAGACATCTCAAGTTTTGAAATGAGTTATCATACGTTTATAACAGATATGTATAAATTTTAATAAATCACACAATATTAAATTATAATCTAGTAAAATGAGATTTTGCCATGAGCTACTTAGGAAAACGTCCACATTAATGTTTAAAACCTTTAAAATCTTGGAAAACAAATTATAAGGATAGAAACTAGATACTTCAAGCTTTCCAACGAGTCATCAGATGTCCAAAACGGGAGTATACTCAAATTTAAATAAATCTTACAAGTTAAGATCTTACACCGACAAAACGACTAAACATTAAAATGTGACGTAGGGGTAAGTCATAACATATGTTCATATGATCAACTAAATGTGAAAAAACCCTAACATTATAAAGTTGAATCATAAGTTTTTATATGGGCCAAGATAGAGTAAACTAGAGGATAGCTAGATACACACTAAGAGACTACCTTAGCCCAATTTAATGTGAACAACTAGTGGAAATGGGCCTTAGAAGCCCAATAATCCATGAAAGAAAACCCACTTAAAGAGTATACACTTAGGTGACCCCTAGTCACCAAGGTGATGCAAGTTGATTAATTAATTAAGAAATGAATTAATACACTAATAAATTAACAAAAAAAGAACAAAGTATAATTATGTTAGTAAAGTTAATTAGTAGTTAATTAAAATAAATAAATAATTATTAATTAATTAATTATAAGAGTTATTAAGTGATAATCAGTTGTGTAAGCAAAATAATTATGTTGAGCAGCTACATAATTAAAATATATGATTAATTAGATATTAATTAATCAGTAATCATATAATTGTTAATATAATTATGGTTGATTAATTAGAAATTAATTAAACATTAATTATTAGTATAATCTAATTATTAATTATTAATATGAGAATTAATAACTGATAATTATTATGTGAGAAAGAATATTTAAGTAACATAATTAATTATTAATGATATAATTATTAATTAGTCAATTAAAATTATGTAATTTAATTATAATTACTCAACTAAATCAAGTAATAATTAAGTACTAATTAATTAATTAATTGATTGATTAATTAATCAATTAGATTAAGTAAAATTAAATTAAATTAAATAATAATCAGTAGAAGTTTATTTAACTCTTAATAATTAATATGAAGCTTCGGCTTCCACGACGGTTTTCCAAAACCCTGTTTCGCTCCGTGTTTTTGCCACATTTTCCATGACGGTTTTTTAAAAAACGGTCGTGGAAGCTCCGTCGTGGAATCCACATTTTGTAATAGTGAAAATACCTCTTTTTTATTAATAAGATGCAAAACAATGAGTTTTGGAGGCATTATAGGGATGGCAATAGGATGGGACGAGCGCAGGTATACCTCCCCTATCTCCATATCCGCCTCCCTTTTTACCCCAATACCCACCTAATTAATGCGGGTGTGGGGGCGAGTAATACCCGTTGGGGGTGCTATACCCATAACATACCCATTTACCCATCAAGAATTATTAAAAAATAAAATAAAATAACTTCTATTAAAGATTTCATATTTTAACAACATAGTTATAATTGAAATAGAAATTGAAATATTAAAAACATTTCCAAATTTTAGAAATCCATAAAACTAAATTCATAAAGCAAACTAAAATATTAAAACACTAACTTAATTCTTCTTCTATTATAAGGGAATATATGCAGGGTGTGTGCGGGTATAGAGGAGCTTCCCCCACTCTCGTCCCGCACCAGCACGGATGGTTAATCTTAACCTTCACTCCCATTGTTACACCCACATACTATCCCCCATACCCGTTCTATAAGGGACGAGTACCACGGGTACCTGCATCCATGGGTAAAAATGTTATCTTAAGGCATTAGTTGTAAATCAAATAGAGTCAGAGAGATTTTTTTTAAAGTTTTTTGAAGACAAAAAGGGAACTTTGACGGAAAAACGAAATAATCACTCTAATTAATATATAAGATGTCGAAAAAGAATACAGTAATAATAATATAAGGTACTTCATGATAAATAGAAATCCCTCTATGACTTTATCATTCTCAAATAATAAAAGTGTTATTTTAAATTTTTTTAACGGAAAATTGGAGTTTTGAGGGAAAAAAGAAACACTACTACAAATACGGGATTCCACGACGGTACTTCAACGACCGTTTTTTAAAAACCGTCGTGGAAAAGAGTAAAAAAACACGGAGCGGAAAAAAATTTACAAAAACCGTCGTGGAAAAGTATTATTCCACGACGGTTTTTTAAAATGGTCGTCGAAAAATGAATTTTCCACGACCGTTAAGAAAAACGGTCGTGGAAAACAGGGATTCCACGACCGTTAAACATAACGGTCGTGGAATCCGTTTTCCACGACCGTTTTTTAAACGGTCGTGGAAAACGGTTTTCCACGACCGTTATCTTTAACGGTCGTGGAATCCCTGTTTTCCACGACCGTTTTCTTAAACGGTCGTGGAAAACGGTTTTCCACGACCGTTAACTGAAACGGTCGTGGAAAACCTTTTTTCACGACGGTTTGTTTAAACCGTCGTGGAAACGATCTTCCTACCAACCACGACGGTTTTTTGCTAGATGGTCGTCGATTTTGTAGATTCGACGACCGTTTTTAAGAAACCGTCGTGTAAAATTCGCGGAAAAAACCCACTTAACATCGAGAGTTTATTGTTGCCATCAATATTTTTCACCAGCTACTCTAGCTTTCTCTGCATGCCAATATAATTCTGATCGCTCCGAAAACAAGCAGTACGCCGTTTGGATGTCACCACCACCATCTACTATATATCCATCATTATAATTTCTCTGTAAGTGATAACTAATTATTTATTGACTAGTTTTTGTTGTGTTTCTTATATTAATATTATTGATGATTTGTAGATATGATTTTATAAATGAAGGGGTTATTTATTTTATATATATGTTTTGGGATCGATTTAGAGTTAAATTGTGCAATGGGTTGTAATAAATTAATTAAGTAATCAAGTAATGTTATGTTTCCCCCGATATTTAGACCTTAATTAATTATGGTTTTAGAGGTGTTAATTTGTTTTAATTAGTTTTAATTTGTTATGACTTTCAATTGTTGATGATCAATTAATGGGCCGGTGTTGATTAATAATGAAAATTATATATATGCATGTTATATTAAATAGAGTAATTGACCTTCTAATAAAGTATTTAATTTTATTTTTTCTATTTAGGAGTTGCAAATCATGGATAGGAAATGGATGTGGTTTGATAGATTGTCTAAAGCATATGAAGTTGGTGTTGAAGAATTTTTGTCATTTGCCAAAGCTCACATACAAGGTGATAAGATTTCGTGTCCATGTCAAATTTGTGGTAATCATAGATCTCATTCCATTGATGATGTTAGAGGGCATTTGCGCGCTTATGGGATTATTTGTTCTTACCAAACTTGGTATTTACATGGCGAAGCTTTTTTCGATATTAAATCTACTTCGACGACGGCTAAAGGTAAAGAGCCTATTGTTGAGGAAGACGTTGGTGATAATATGTTCAATATGGTAAACGATTTGGAAGAAAACTTTGTGCACCGTCCGGAGTTATTTGAGGCAATGATTAATGATGCCGAAACGCCCTTGTATGTCGGGTGTACAAAATATACGAAATTAGGGGCATTGGTTAAATTATGGAATATGAAAGCGGCAGGAGGGTGGACGAATTCTAGTTTCACGACTCTTTTAGAATTTCTAAAAGATGTTCTGCCGGAGGATAACAAAGTGCCACCTAGTATGTACGAGGCGAAGAAGACGTTGAGCACTTTGGGAATGGAATATGAAAAGATACATGCCTGTCCAAATGATTGCGTCCTTTACTGGAAAGAATATGAAAATTTACATGAGTGTCCGGTTTGTAACGAGTCAAGATGGAAGAAGGGCAAGATGCCATCGAATGGTAGAAATGGAGTGCCGGTTAAGGTGTTATGGTACATTCCACCGGCTCCACGTTTGCGTCGTTTATTCCGCAATGCCGAGCATGCTAAAAATTTGACATGGCACCATGATAAACGTGTTGATGATGGCAAACTTAGGCATCCGGTCGACGCACTACAATGGAAGACCTTTGATGACAATCATCCAGATTTCAGTGCAGAACCAAGGAATTTACGTCTCGGTTTGTCGACGTACGGAATGAACCCACATAGTAACATGAGTAGTCGGCATAGTACATGACCAGTCATACTTGTCAACTACAATCTCCCACCAGAATTGTGCATGAAGCGGAAGTTCTTGATGTTGACATTATTGATCTCAGGCCCGCAACAACCGGGGAATGACATTGACGTGTACTTGGCACCATTAATCGATGACCTCAAAAGCTTGTGGGAAGACGGTTTACAAGTTAAAGATTCTCACCGTCAAGATACGTTCAATCTTCGTGCAATGTTGATTTGGACAATTAATGACTTTCCTGCACTTGGCAACCTATCTGGTTATCCTGTGAAGAGTGCTATCGGTTGTCCAGTTTGTATGAAGGAAACATCTTCCATCCGGTTGAAGAATGGTAAGAAAACCGTTTACCTTGGTCACAGGAGATTCTTGCCAACAAATCATCGATACCGCAAACAAAAGAAGGCTTTTGATGGTAATACCGAAGAAAGATCAGCTCCTCGGATTTTGTCTGGCGAAGCCGTTTATGAGATGGTTAAAGATGTTAAAGTAGTTTTGGGGAAAAGAAAACGTAAGGCTCCAGATGTCGATGGACCTTGGAAGAAGAAGTCAATCTTTTACGAACTTCCATATTGGAAGTCACTTTACATTCGGCATTGCTTAGATGTTATGCATATTGAGAAAAATGTTTGTGAATCGGTAGTGGGCACGTTGCTTGACATTCCAAACAAAACTAAAGACGGTGAAAAAGCACGGTTGGATATTGAAGAGATGAAGATTAGACCAAATTTGCTCCCCGTGAAAAGATCGAACGGCACATACTTACCTCCGGCAAAGCACACATTATCGAGACAAGAGAAGAGAAAGCTTTGTGAATGGCTTGCGTCCGTGAAAGTGCCAAGTGGGTACTCTTCCAACTTCAAAAGGTTGGTGTCGATGAAGGATTTGAGGCTTATTGGAATGAAAACACATGATTGCCATATCTTGATGCAACAATTATTACCTCTTGCATTGCGGGGAGTTTTAACTAAAGATGTGCGATATGCAATTACGAAGTTGTGCTCGTTTTTCAATTCAATATGCTCGAAGGTTATTGATCCACTGATGCTTGATTCGCTGCAATCGGAATTGGTGATGACATTGTACATGCTCGAGAAGTATTTCCCACCAGCATTTTTTGATATCATGATCCACTTAACGGTGCACTTAGTTCGGGAAGTTAAACTATGTGGACCGGTCCATTTGAGGTAGATGTATCCTTTCGAAAGGTACATGAAGGTTTTGAAGGGTTATGTGAAGAACCGAAATAGGCCGGAGGGATGTATAGTGGAAAACTACATAGCCGATGAGTCAGTTGAATTTTGCTCAGAGTATTTGTCTAACGCGGACCCAATAGGGTTGCCAACGAGGGGGCAAGTTACGTCGAAAGGACTATCCGTGGGCGTTCATTCACCAGTAAATCGAGATGATTGGGAAAAGGCTTGTCTGTACGTTTTGCACAATGTTAAGGAAGTGGAGCCTTTCGTTGAAGTTCACATGACGGAATTAAGAGTTGCGAATCGAAGAAAAACCAGATCTGATAAGTGGATTCAAGATGAGCACAACCGGACATTTCGGGAGTGGCTAAGAAAACATTTGCATATGAAGGCTGCACTTTCCCCAGACTTAACGAAGCTATCAAGAGGGCCTTCATCGGTAGTCACACGATATACATCGTACTTTGTCAATGGCTACTCCTTCTACACTCGCGAAAAAGATGAGAAGCATACCGTCCAAAATAGTGGTGTCAGCCTCCGTGCCGAGTCTATACATATTTCATCCGCAAGGGACAAGAACCCGGTATACGGTAGCATGAACTACTTTGGGTTCATTGACGATATTTGGGAGCTAGATTATTGCGGCTTGCGGATAGCACTTTTTAAATGCAGTTGGGCTGACAATAATTTTGTTAAGATTGATAGGGACGGCGTGACAGTGGTGGACTTTAGGCGTTTGGGATACAAAAATGATCCTTTCATTATGGCGTCACAAGCTGTACAAGTCTTTTACACAACGGATCCCGACAATTTAGAGTTATCTTTAGTTGTGCCATTGAAGCCAAAAATGCACGGGGATGACCAAGAAGATGTTGAAGATTGCACCGACATTCCATCTTTCACAAACGGTTTGCCACCGGTCGAGGAGATTGATGATTTGGATGATGATGCCTCACACTTGCTTCGTTTAGATGTCGAGTGGACACGAGTTGAGAAGAGCATAAAGAAAAAGAAAAACACTTGACATTTTATTTTTCGTTGTATATAATTCATGTATAAGTTGGTATATACAAATATGTTAATTATGCACAAGTACAATATATTAATTGTTAATATATATGCAAACTGTACATGTGTGAATTAATAGAAGAACATTACATTATTATTGTGGGCTGGTTCGTGCATAACACACAGGTGTGCCCGCCTGTGGGATTATAGGTGGACAAAAGTTAATCAAAAATATTATCTACGACTTAAACACGACGGTTTTCGACAAAAACCGTCGTGGTATATAACATACCATGACGGTTTTTGTGAAAAACCGTCGTGGTTTAATCAATAAAATATTTTTGAAAAAACATTACATTTAAAAAAAACACTTTATGGAAAAAAATTAATTTTTAAAATTTTTGTTTATTCTGGACAACAAACCACGCGGTTTTCATCAGAAACCGTCGTGGTATAATTAAATTTTTTTAAAAAAATTTGTTTAAAAAAAAATCAATTTTTAATTTTTTTTATATGGGATAAGAAACCACGACGGTTTCCATCAGAAACCGTCGTGGTTTCCAAGGTACCACGACAGTTTCCATAGGAAACCATCGTGGTATAATTAAGTTTTTTAAAGAATATTTAAAAAAAATTTTAATTTTTTAAATTTTTTATTTTGGTAAGAAACCACGACGGTTTCCATCAGAAACCGTCGTGGTTTCCAAGGTACCACCGTCGTGGTATAATTAAGTTTTTTAAAGAATATTTAAAAAAAAAATTAATTTTTTAAATTTTTTTATTTTTGTAAGAAACCACAACGGTTTCGATAAAAACCGTCGTGGTTTCGAAGGTACCACGACGGTTTCCGGAAACCGTCATGGTACCTTTAAGTTTTTTTAAAAATATTTTAAAAAAAATTAATTTTTTAAATTTTTTTTTTATTTATACAGGAAACCACGACGGTTTCCATGAGAAACCGTCGTGGTTTCTAAGAGATACCACGATGGTTTTTAAAAACCGTCATGGTATCTCTTAAAATTTAATTTTCCCCCGAAAATCGTGCGCGCGCATTTTTTTATGTCAATTTTTGGAATTTTAACACTCCAATCTCTATTTCCCAGACCTTTCGGCATTCTCCTCCTTATTTTGTTTTGGTTGTCTTTCCAAATCTCCTCCATTCTCTTTCCAAATCTCATCCATTGTCCAAATCTCCTTCATTGTCTTTCCAAATCTCTCTCCCTCTTCGCCGACGCCAACCCAACTTCTTCTCTCTCTCTCCTCGCCGTCGCCCACGCCGCCAACGCCTTCTCTCTCTCCGTCGGTTGCGCCCACGCATTCTCTCTCTCTCTCCTTCGCCCACGCCGCCCACTTTTTCTCTCTCTCTCCTCGCCGTCGCGCACGCCGCCCACGCCTTCTCTCTCTCCGTCGGTCGCGCCCACGCATTCTCTCTCTCTCTCCTTTGCCCGCGCCCAAGCCGACCTTCGCTCGGTCTCTCTCTCCCATGCCGAAGCCCAAACGAGCCGTCTCTCTCTCTACTCGCCGACACCCACTCGATTTCTTGGTAGGCCCAAATTAATTTTTCACCGCACAGTTTATGAAAATTATTTTGGTTAATTGTTTTTATAATTTGGGGTAAATTTTTCCTATAATATATGCTTTGATTTTGCATGCTAAATTTTTGCAAGTTAAACATTTTAGACAAATTGCCTATTTGATTGAGACTTATTTGCTTGTTGTACGATGATTGGGTGATGCGACGGTAATCGGAATTTAAGATGGGCCAGATTTTTGTTTGCTTTATTTATGATTGTGTTTTAAGTCTCTGTTTTCTGTATTGCAGCTTTAATGTGTTTGTATTTTCTTGCGGTTTTTGTACAAGGAACTTCATTAATTATCCTTTATTAGGAGTAGGAAAGTTACTTAGCTCTCGTAACTTTTGCACAGAAAATTGATATGAGTTTGGATTGAATACATATATATGTACCTATTCTTAATTTTTTTGGCTAAATTTGAAGAATCTGTTATTTGTTTCATATTTTGCTCAAGTGAACATTTTACTCAGGTTGATTTAAAATGTCGCAAGATCACGAGGAGGAATGCTCAACGCAAACTCATGTTGGAAAACCGCGCCGAACCAACTCACCTAGATTCAATCCCGATAAAGAGGGTAAATGAAGATCAACTCTAATGACAAGAGTCCACAAGGTGAGGACAATGGGGCAACGAATTGAAGTTTCGTTTGACGGTAAAGGGCAACCTATAGGGAAGGCGGGTGATGAATTACAGAGTTGGATTGGAGTTCTTGCTCGAGAGCACATACCCATTTGGATTTCAGACTTTAGAAGTGCAGATTTAGCTCAAAGTAAAGAAATTGTGTGGATGGAAGTTGTAACTTCATTCACTGTTGAAGAATCCTACAAAAAACAAATTTTAAAGTCTTGTGGGGAGTTAGCTAAAGGTTTTAGACACGATCTGTACCAAGCTTTTGTCAGAGATCATATTGATGACGAAAAAGTGTGGCAACGACCGGCAAAAGTTGTTCACAATTACCCCACCATCACCCAGGATGATTGGGAAAAATTCATTCAGTACCGACGTACACCGGAATTCAAACGACTGTCCGAACAAGGAAGTGAGATAAGAAAGAAGAGCAAATACGGATCAACCGGGGGCCGAGACGGATATAGGAAACGAGACCAAGCTCATGTAGGCTATTTACTTTGACAAAATGTGTAAATGGTATGTTGTACTTACAATTTATTCGTTTATGTCTACTAATGCTAATTATTAAACTGCAGTTCGTTAAGACGGGAAAATATGCAGAACGTTATGAAGGTGGCTGGACATGCGCGTCAAACCCGATGGACAATTCAAGAAGGAAGAATTTAAAACTATTGCCGAGAATATTGTAAGTTTTCAAATCCATTTATAATATAATCATTCCATAAACTCTTTTATGTTTGTAAGTACATAACATTTTATCTAATTGTTACAGGAGGAGTTTACTCAACAAGAGACACAAGGAAGTTTTGATTCTGTGGGGACAGAGGACATATTGACCAAGGCATTAGGCAATGCCGAGCATTCGGGCCGGATTCGGGGTCAATCTAAGTTTGTCAAGCAGTCGCAATACTTCAACCTTGTGCAACCGTCAAGGGGGAAAGATGAAGTATCGGATATGAAACTAAAGATTGCCGCATTGGAAAGAACCGTACAGGAACTTTGTACGAAGCACGGTATAAACCGCGAGACTATGGCCGAGGAGATGACCGCACCGACGGTAGATCAACACAACAGCTTTAAAGCTAGTTGCACGTTGAATGAAAAAGATGGGCCGTTGGATCCGAATCCGATGCCGAACGCAAGTCAGGAATGCCGGCTCTTTATTCCTGATTTAGTCAACGGAGGAGTCGTGCTTGTTGCAATCGGCAGGGCATACATGGACTGTGTTCCAACCGACACAGTCCATGGGATTCCTTTAGGTGAGGAGAATGTACGAGTGACAATAACAGTCCCGAAAATTAATCGTGCATTCCTACCTATTCCGACGAATGAAGCCACATCTATAGAAGAAGCTGTCGGTGGGTTTGTTGCTTGGCCGAAAAGTTTAGTCGTCGTGCAAACAAGTTTGAGCCAGGCAAGTAAAGGTCCCAGTCGTGCTCCTGAAAGAGAAGCTGAGGGCAGCAAACGTACGAAAAAGAGAGCAGGGAGGAAGAAAATACAGTCGCAACCAGAGGTAGAACAACAACCGGCGCAACAAGATATGCCTTCGTTTGACCTTAATGATATTTCCTTCGAGTTGAGACCTTTGGCATATTACGCACAAAGTTCCATGCGGGACGGTACACAAATAGTCTGCCCACAACAACACTTCGTCATGGGCGATGAGATGCCCATATATATTGGGTTTGAAGATGTATATCATTTCATTTCATTTAAAGAAATTAGTGCAAACAGCATATTGATTTACATCAGGTAATACATTTATCATTAAATAATTTAATTATTTATCTTCTTAATCGCATATATGTTGTTTTTGCGTAACAAGTGTGCCTAATTATTTTGCAGATACTTAGTCGAGTGTTGTGCAAGAACAGGTATGGATCAGCGGTTTAAGTTTATTTCACCAGTCCTTGTCTCACCAGTTCAGCAGAATGTAGATCGGGCCACCTACGTTCGAGAGAGGGCCGAATGTATTATACGGATCTTACGAAACGCACCAAAGGGAAAGCGGTTTCTTATGCCATATAACAGCGGCCAACATTGGATATTGGCAGTTATTGATCCGTGGGATGACTCGGTCATGTACTTTAATCCTCTAGGAAACGAACCGGGTGATGATTTTAAAGACCTAATTACGATGTAAGTATTCCTTTCTATGTTCATTTCTATGATTAGACAACAAATAATTGTTATTGTAATTGTTTTGAAATTTGTCAAATTGATAGGGCACTTAATGATTGGAAACTGTTGGTGGGAAGCGGAATTAGACAGCGACGCAACTGGGAGACGTCGATTGATACCGTTCGATGTCCAACATAGGAAGGTTATGTAGAATGTGGTTATTTTGTGTTAGCTTACATGCGAGAAATAACCGATACTATTGATGGACTAGCCGTGCTTCAAACCAAAGATTTTTATACTGATACTGATATGAGTTTGGTTAGGCACGAGTGGGCTAATTTTGTCATGCGGTTTATACAATATTGACTGTATTTTAACTCTCGTTATATTAGTTGTTGTTGTACAATGCTATCCAAGTAATTACATAATATTTTACAAACGTATTATTAGCATAGGGGATTTACCACCCGTGGGAAATGAAACGAATTCGAATGCCCATTTTTTTTTTTTTCCAAATTTGCAACCACGACGGTCTCCTTGTGGGACCGTCGTGGTATCCCGGGGATACCACGACGGTTCACTTGTGGAACCGTCGTGGTATCCAGGGATACCACGACGGTTTCTATGTGGGCCCGTCGTGTAATGTTTTTAAAATCAGTCTGAATATGTCATTTCTCTATATTACACGACGGTTTTAAAACCGTCGTGGAATCTCAAAAGATTCCACGACTCTGGATTCCACGACGGTTAAAAAACGGTCGTGGAATTGATACCACGACGGTTTTTAACCGTCGTGGAATCCCTTTTTTGTTGTAGTGAAAAGTGATAAAATACCTTTAGGAAAAAAAAAAGTTACTATTAAAATTAGAGAAACTACATTACTATTAAAATGTGTGATTATTAGAAAGTATATTAATTGTCCTCGTTAGTATTTTACTTTTGATAACATATTTTTTTTGGATATTCTTGTCATTTTAATGTATCCTTTACAATAACAAGTGTAAATTGTATATAAAAATTAGAAAGGGATTTTCCAAATAATAATAATAATAACAAAAAACTTATTTTATTGTTGCATTATGATTAGAAATATTTAAAAATCAATTAAACATCATTTTTTGGTGTTAAATAAGGGTAACAATGTGATTTTATACCTCCAAATATAGGTGAAGACCTTTTTTAATGCAATGAGGGGGTATATCTGGTATTTTGAGTAGAATTAACGGTCAAACTCACGACTAATTAATAGATGGGGTGTCTCTGTAATTTTTTTATAAAAAAATCTGGGGTGGTTGACGTTATTAGTTTTGATCCGGGGGTATCTCTACAATTTTGAGAAAACTTAAGAGGTGTCAGTGTAATTAACTCTAAGAAGTATATAATGTAAGTTAGACTTTTTACATCTTTAAATTAATAAAATACATTTATGACATAAATATGTACATTTTCTCGATTAATGCTTAATTTTTACATTTAAAAAAAATTAAAATCCATAATTACACCAACTTATCTTTCAAAGTAACTCTGGTTTTTATCACCAGATATATATATATATATGTATGTAGAGATCAGAAAAAAAAAAAATATATATATATATTATATAAGAGAAAGATCCTCACTTTTGTGACGTTTTTGTACAATTTTTTCCCATACAATTTTCTTACCATCTTACCAAAGTTAGCCTTACGTTTTATAAACCTTACAATAATTGAATTTGTAGACCAATAATGAAAAATATGGGCGTAGTGGTGGTATCTCTACCAAAAAGAGAGAGGAAGTTGACAAAAAGTGCTTTGCTGAAGATAAAAATTACAGTTTTTTTATCCCATTGATAAGGTAAAAATTATTCACCTTTCGATTCGAATCAAAGGGCTGCAAAAGATTAATGACCACCAAACTAAAGTAAACCTCCCCACATGGAATTGCCATCCAACCAGATTGGGGGAATTAAAAAAAAAAAATTTCTGGCGTTCTCACAACTACCGGCGAGAACGCCGCGAGAACGCCGGGAGGACCTTCAGAGACCAAAACAACACGAAGTGGCACAACGCACGAAGGGGGACGCGTTTCGGTTGGCGTCGAGGACAGGGGGAGGCCGAGGACGGATTCACGAGGAGCTTGGTGGGGCGACAGATATGGAATAGCAACGTCGGGGGAGAGGCCCAGGACGAATTCAGGATGGAGCCTGGAGTCGATGGAATCGCGACGGCACGGAGGAGGCCGAGGACGGACTCGCAACGGGACTTGGAGCTGATGGAATCGACGGCGGGGGAGGCTGAGGACGAATTAGCAACGGATCTGGAAAATCTCAACGGCCGGCGTCGGATATGAAAAATAGCCCCCGAACCCCCTTTAGCCGGATCTATGCGACCCACGGCGATGCCGCCGACGACCACATGATGGCCTCCGTCGGCCCGTCGCGACTGTGGGTAAAATATCAACTTTCCGTGGATGGGTCTCAGGGCCGAGTTTTTCCTCTATCGATGATCTCCGTTTGACAAGTTCGGGAAGCAAGGTGGCGGAGAGGGCCGCCGGTGGAGGGGCTGCCATAATTTTTTATAAATGTTTTTCAAAAATAAAAATTGGGTGTGGCATGTTCTATAGTTATTTGGTGTATCTTTTTAATTTCAGCTATCTAAAAATTACAATCCGATATCAATGAGGTAAAATAAGTTTATCCCGAATTCACCAAAAATTATATATATTGAAAGATATATCTAGTCAGTCGGTCAACACCAAATTTTTCCAAATTATTTAACACATGAACTTCAGCAGAAACAGGCATATACTTTATATATATATATATATATATATATGTATGTATGTATGTATACCAACAAGTCCTCTCTATATAAAAATCACTCTTACCATTAAGAGCCATGTTTATCATGACATATTATACTACTAATATTAGCAGATGATGCAAGTTTTAAATAATAACCTTGTTGAAGATTTTAAGCACACTTTGATATATCTTCTGGTAGGATAACACTACTGAAAAAAAAAAAAAAAAAAAAAAAAAAAGACACACCTCACATCACGATTAAGTACAAGTTGTCATGAATTCAGCAAAATTAAAAAATTAAAAAATAAAAAAAGTAAAGTTGTCATGCATATATATATATATATATATAAGTTAAAAAAAAAAAAAAAAAAAAGAAGAAGAAGAAGAATGAATTGACATAAAGCTTACAAGTTACAACTAATTAAACACAAACGGCAATAAATAACTGATTAATTTATCTGTTTAGTTTCTGAACTAATATTTTGTCACTTTGGTCTTAAACTTTTAATTTTTATGAATTAGTCTCTAACACTAGTATTGGTCCCTAACACTAACATTGACGAATTATTTTTGAAGTTTGAAAGACATAATCACAACCCTATGGCATAATAACTGAAAAAATAGTTATTCTTTTTAAGGGTATTTAATAAAAATAAGGAGGACATTTCATCAATTTTAAGATAAAGGACAGAAACTAGAGAGAGAGAGAGAAAAGGTGCAGGGACTAATTACTTACCAAAATTAAAAGTTTACTGTCCAAAATGACAAAATTACATAATTCAGACTAAACAAATAAATTATCCTATAACATATAATTATTACTAAAAAAAAATTTAAAAGGAAAAAGAAGGGTACAATTCCCACATTAATTCACTTTTTAGCTCGACAATATATTGGATTGAATCCCAGTTGGCTTCTTTCTGGACCATCTTCTGTTCCTGCTAGCAATCTCCTGCGTATGCAGCGGCAATACATTACAACAAAGTAACAAAGAGGCAAAGAGTAACAGTGTGGTAATATTTTGATTTTCAAATATTTCACCCATTAGGGTAATTTTTAAAAATGAAAAAACTCTACCGATAGGATTTTATTTTCAAACGTCATACTTGTATCAGGTAGAAAACTCCGGAAAAAAAAAATGTACGTAGTTAGTACTTACATGTATTAGCAGAAGCTAGGAAGGCGTATGCATTCAGTCCAGGCATGCATATCTTCACCAAAAAGCCTAATTTTCTTTCTGCAAGCTTCATCTTTGTGGTGGGTGCAGGCTCGGACGTAAACAGTTTCATCACTTTGATCAACAAAGAATGAAACAAAATTTCCTGCTTTTAGAGCCTTGGCCCGAGCATAAGCTTGCCAAGTAGCCTTTGAAAGAACCGGTTTAAAGTAAGATCCTTTGTGGCGAACGCTGATTTGGAAGGCGTACCGATTGCCGTTTGTGATGTCTTTGGCCGTGAAATCTGTGGTCCTCTTACCTTTGAAGAATGGGAAGTTTTTGAGTTTCTTGCATGGAATTGACAGCTTCTGTTTCTCGTCTGTTTTAGATAAAGTTTTTGAGAAGAGTAATTTCATGTTGGAGAATATTTGGGATAGGTGTACAATGTCTATCATGTAAAAGAATGACCAATATACATGTGTATATATAGAGAGAGGAGGGATAACACAACCAAGATGTCATCAGGGTCTATTCAAAAGTTACTTTAAGAAATATCTGGATAATCTGTCAAAAGATATTTAACTCACATTTCAGTCAAAGCTATAAAATGTGATTTTATTTTTATTTTTAATTCTTCATACATTCTGATTCTTGTATTAGAGCTTCAATAATAGAGCATAAATGTGAAAGGAAAAAAAAAAATTGACCTATAGTTGGATCATGAAGATCAATATCTTCAAATTTTGTCGTCACTTTTCTGTGTGAAAAGATATAATATTTGTTCCGTGTTTGTTTTATTACTCAAATTGACATTGAGAATTTGAAGTCGATGTGCATTGATTGCCAAAGTTGTTATTATTTTATTAAAGAAATGTATTCCAAAATTTTTGGTGGGGACAATTTTTTTTTTTTTTTTTGGTTGAAATATTTGGTTGGGACTTTATTAAAGTACCTATCATGGCATTATCACGATTGTACCAATGATCCTTTTCAAAACACAACAATGTTAGAAGTAGTCAGCACTATTGTTTTCAAAGGATAAAGATGATTTGTCAGCCAAAAAAAAAAAAAAAGGATAACGTCATGTCAAAAATAAAAAAATAAAAAGGTCACGATTAGTAATATTAAACAACAATATATAAGCAGAAATGCATTTTCCTAATGCAAAATTATACTATATGAAAGGTCATAGTACCAAAGCAGCTAAAATGAATGTTTTGAAATAAATTGAGAGAGACAACTGATATTTGAATTTTTTAGCATATTTGTACTAAGGAAGGGAAGATACAAAGAAAAAGTCATAATTTCTAGGAAAATAATAATCCAAGAGAAGGCAAAACCGAAACTAAGGAAGCTAAAACAAACTGGTTGGCCGGCTAATATCAAAGAATAAAACTGTAATCCTTATTTTGAAAACAAATCTCAATTATGTTTCGTTAAAAATCATCTAATCAAAACCTAATTAAAAAAAACCGGAGAGAAAAAGAGTATATAATATTCCTACATCAGATGCAATGTTATACACACATTAAGTTCCTAATGCTCGTCTTTCTTTTTGAAATTCGGAAGGTAAAACGATATGAACACTATAATTTGGAGAGAATTTTTCTAAATTTTCTTTTTCCTACTTTACTGCCATTAACTACCCCTGATTCCAAGGGTACAGAAGGACAATTTTTGTTAAAAAAAAATAAAAGTATGCACCAGCAGAACTTTTCATGTCAGTACATCAGTAGACATCTCACATGTTACTAAAAAAGCAACTTTGGCGAAAAAGAAAACCTAGTCAAAAAGTCAATAATGATTGAGGACGTCACGAAAGAAGCCTCCAATAAAGAAAGACTTCTGATTTCTCTTTTTAAAACGTGGGTTTGCTTTATTTGATTAAAAATGTCCCATTAGTCTTGGGATAGACAATATCAATATCGACGTTACATTTATTATTAAAAAAAACAGCGAAAAGAAGATTAACTTTTTTTTTTAAAGCTTATTATTTTGAAATGTTTTATCTATTTTTATCATCATCATGATGTTTTGAAAACTTTTTATATTGAAAATAAGCATTAATAAAATGTGTGGCATTTGTTTTTGTCACTAAGTAGAATATTTGCCAATATATACAAATATATTGTAATTTTTAAATTTAGTATTGTAAAATAACATTGAATTGGATAGTGATTTTCTTATCTAAATATCAAAATTTGACTTTTATACATGATTTAAACATTATATTAGAGATGTTCTTGTCTGACATTATACGTTATACCTGTGTGGGAGTGGAAAATTTAGGATGCAAAATTGATTTTCATCTCTACTGTCTCATAGTTTTGTAAGAACCTAATTTTTTAGTTCTTTTACTAATCCTTTTTTTTTTTTTTTCCGCATTAGACGAAAAAAAAAAAGGAGTGCCAAGGAGTTGAATTAGACAACTGAATTTCGAAGTTTGAACATTGGCATGTGTTTGGTGTTTTTGTTCAAATTGGAAAAATTCAACTATGGTTTTATCCTCTTCTAAAAAGTCAACTCAGTTTTACTATTCATAATTTTTATTATAATTTAAAAACCTAAACTTTAAAAGTCTATAACTTTGCAGAAACAAGTCCAAATAAAGTGATTTTTTAATAATTGCATAGACATTTAAGACGCACAAAACAATATCCAATTTTTTTTCTCCTGAAAATATTTTAAAATTTTTGTACTTTTTAACTCTAATAAGTACGTACAATCCATCCAACTCACATTTTCTAACTCAAGCGAATGTTTAAAACGCATGATAAGTCATTTTTGGTAAATGATTGGCCTTATATACGAGAAAAATTAGCCATCAGGATGATGATCAAAGATTAGAGGGGACATTCGATATCAACATCTGCATGATGATCAAGAACAATCAGGATGATCAGGTCGAAGATTCCTAACATGATGCTTTTCACTAGAATAATACAACTTCATTGCTTTTAGAGCGACAGAAGGGAATCTACATCAAAAGTGAATTTATCAGCTTAAAAAAGTTGGGCCCAGTCGGACCAATTCGATGACTTGCAAAAAAAAAAAAATATATATATATATATATATTCAGATACATAATTTTTATATTATAACCCCAATTCATTAAAGAAAAAAGAAATTTTTCGCTGGTGTTTAAATTAAAGCTGCTGTTCAAAAGTTGAGTGAGTTTCAATGGAATTTTTTTGTTTGAAGCATATTATCACATCATTCAAATAAAAATATACAAGACCAACGACTGATTTGTAGGGTGCTCATTTCCTTATTAAATATTGGTTCAAGACGTCTCTATCACGTTGATTAGAATATATGAACAATTTATTTCGTGAAAAATTCATATATTACATTGAGAGAAATCTACTTTCTAGGTTATCTATGTATACCGACCTTTACCTCAATAATCCTCTTTTAATACATATATTAGAAAAAACAAAAACAAAAACAAAAACAAAAATAAATATGTACAAGGTAACAAAATAAACAAAAAGACTAAAGGACAGCTTTCTTGGATGAAGAACTACTTTGTCAAACTTTGCTGTCCTTTTGCCAGAGAAAAAAAGACAGATGGCAGGGTCTTCTTTTGCTAAGATCATCTTCTTTAATTTTCTATAATTTTTCGTTTCTCTTTTGTGTTGGTAAAGTGTTTCTTCCTTTGTTTGGTTGTTCTTTATAGATTACATATATATATATATATAGTTGAATTGTCTGTTTATTATTTGCTACCTATATATATTATTATTCTTTAATGTTCTTTGTCTTTTTTGCAAGGCACATAGATTCTATAAGACATATCTTGTCATATGGTCGGTATATATGACAAGGTTTTTAAGCTTCACTGGCCAATATTTTGGCCCACAGATTTTTTTATTATTGTTATTTTCTTTTACTACTTAGGCAACATGTCCTTTATCGCCAAATGAGCATGAGTTCTGATAAGGTCTCGTGCTTTGCTTTTGGGTGTTTAAAAAACAAAAAACAAAAAAAACAAGCAAACAACTATAGCGAGTACTACATTGACAGGAATTGAATGTCTTATTTATGGTACTTAAGTGGCCACATTTTCATTTTCAATCAATAATTGTTTGGACATGATCCTTTAATGAGATTCATTTATAAATCATAATATTATTACCTTTTTCTAAATGTTCTTATGTTAATTTGTTCGTAAATTATTTGCATTCTTTATAATTTTGTGTGTCTTTATATTAAAAAAAAAAAAAAATCTAATGAGATCTATTATGACTTCGAATTCTAGAAGTAGTACTACGTATAGAATCTTGAAAGAGAAAGGTAGCTGACTAAATCCTAAACGCTTAGAAGTCCCAAAATTTGAGGTTGATGCATCTAAAATAATTGAATGTATGATATCATGGGTGGGACAGGCGAATATATATCTGGTCATATGGTAGGATACCACCAAAAAGCATATGATTTTGCACCACCTAAAAAAGTATAGGACGTCTCTGTCAAAACTGATCAACTTCTTCAAGAAGTTAACATTTGAAGATTTTGCAGCCATTAATTACAAATGGAGAGTTGAAAGATACTGATTCCCAAACAAGAATTGTCTTATAATTGTCTTATCAGTAATAGACTAATGTTTTATTTGGTGTTCCAATTAAAAAGTTAATAAATATAATAACTAATTTTTAAAAAGTCAACTAACTCCGGCTTAAAAATTTCATCTCCAACTGACAAACCAAACAGAAACTAAATATGTTCCCCAGAAGAAAGCTTGCTTGAAGAGGGATCAAGTTTAAGCAAAAACTAAGGACTATAGAAAAGAAGTCATGAATGTTGGGTTCTTGGGTTCCGTTCTAAAAGGATAACATATTAATTAGGAGTAGTAACCCAAATCCTTTTAAGGATATTACCAATTTTATGTCTTGTCAATATGAGATTTTTTGTTTGCACATACTCAACAATGAAATCCGGATTTGTAGAGGATAGATTGCTCTACTGTGTGCTACCGGCTGGGACGTGCTTGGGCTCATCGGCTTGTTGTCTTGTCTCAACTCGACGGTAGAAAAAATTTATACTCATAGAAGTGCCAGAGTCAGGGCATGTTTCTGACTACAAAAAATTCTAAAATCGCGTTTAACAACTGGAAAACTGAGGACCGGATTTTATTATAAGCTCAAATTCATAAAATGGGTTGTGAAACAAGAGCTGAAATTGTACGTCAATCGCATCGGGACCGCAACGAGACTCGGGAAAGATTCAAAATGAGCATCACAAAGATCTAGCATTAAACAATTTCCAAAGATGAGCAGAAAAACTTCAATATTTTTTATAGTAACTCCATAATTAGTACCGCAAAACATTCCAAAGTTTTTGTACGTTAAATAAACAAAAAAAATTTACAATAATTATAACTATTTCACACTAGCCGAATCCATTCATTGGAGTTACTGTCCTCGTTTTTTCTCTTCACTTCGATTCTGTACATTCTCTCGCTGCTTTCGTCTTTATAAATGGAGAGAATATCGCCGGTTTGGAGTTTCCTCTCACGAACAAACGACAACCAACCTGCCGAAAAGACTAGCTTGTGCCGATTCGATCCGGTTCGGATGATTGACATCCGAAACGTCCATGTTAGGCCGTTCTGATTCCGGAAGAGGAGATCCACCGCGCCGCCGCCGCCATTAAAGGACTGAAAAAACTCTATGAAGAAGTCGTTGGAAACCACCAGTTTGCTATTTAAGTCTGTCTGTGTAAGGGACTTTGTGAACTTCATGTTGAGAGGTTTAATTCTGTGTGTGTTTGATACAAAGATTTGGATTTGACCATGAATATTTCTGTTTAATAGTTAGATGATCGAGAGAGAGAGAGAGAGAGAGAGAATTTTTTTGGGAATGTTACTGGTATAGAGTTTTTTTTTTTTTTTTTTTGGGCTAAAAATAAAAAGAAATTCGTTTTTGGCTGTTCATTTAACATGCGGGTGGGTCCCACGAGAGATGTTGATAATCACAATAAGCATGAAAATGGTACTGTTTTTTTTTTTTAAATAATTAATTGAGAGACGAAAGTTGGGACCACTACAGACAAAAAGAAAATCAAGACGGGTACCAAAATATATATAAAATTTAAAGAGACTTACTTAGTGTTATTATATTCTATGTATATATATATATATATATATATCTATATATAAAAAAAACTTAATAATTTGCTTAGATTATTGACTTGAAAAGTATATTCAATTTTTGTAAGTCCAATCTCTAGACGGTGATCCAATTTAAACTTTTTAATATCGTTATGTTGTTCTACTTTAACAAAATTGAGGTATAAGATAATAAAACAATCCTATTAGTGCTATGTTCCAAAGATAATCTTAGATCTTGTATTCGAAATTTTTTTTAATAAATTAATAAAATAGTTGCCTATGTAACATCATCTCCCTCTCTGCTATATATATATTATGTTTGCCGAGATTTATACTATATCTTAGTTGCTATTGGATATTGTATCCTATGTTGGATGGTATTTTTGTCATTATATAAAAATTATTTTAAATAATTTTTATTCAAGTCAATATAGGTAGGAGTCTACCTAATTATGAGGAATGTGACAACATAGGTAGGAGCTTACTTAATTATAAGGAAGGAGACAACCTATGTAGGAGCTTACTTAATTATAAGGTAGGAGACAACTCAAGTAGAGGTCTACTCATTGATGAGGAATGAGACTACCCCCCTCAAGTATGAGTCTTCATAAGGACATCAGAAGAAGAAGTTCAAGCGTCTACAAAGGACAACGTTCAACAATTAATAGGAGTTTACAAAGGGAAAACTCAATCGTCTATATTTAATATCAAAGACGTTATATGTCTATATTTATTACATATCGAATCACCGGAATGTGAATGGTTCATTGTAATTAAAGAGAGAATAAACTCTCAAATTAATAGGAGAATTAAACTCCTACATTCCCAATGTATTATAAATTCTCTTGAATTGAGAGGAAAATATAAGACACAATTCTCAATACAAAGCCTTGAGGCAATTATACCGGATTTCGGTTTTCTCTACATTGTTCTTAAGGTTCTTGTGTTTTCTTGTGTTCATGCTTAATGTTCTTGATTATTTCTTTCGTTTGATCTTGTTTTCTATTTCAAGAACGTTTATTTGGTGTTGGACGAAATTCTGCTCCAACATTTTGGCGCTAGAAGGAGGGCCTTGTGCGATTAATATTCACAGGTTCTCACCAGCATTTTCAATCTTATTTCTTAAAAGATGGCGAGCGAGAACATGTCAAGTGCAAACCCCACTAATACAGTTGGTGCTCAAACGGAGGGAGGTGGTGCTGGTAAAGGGAAAGGTAGACGATTACCACGTCCTCTGCGTCCTCCAACACGCATGGATAGGTTGGAGACGGGTTTGGAGAATTTGACAGGATTAGTGACTGAGTTTGTCAATACTTTCCATGGCGTACAACCAGCTAGAGCTCAGCCATCCAATGGCCAACAAGCCACACCGAAAAACTCGCGAAGTGTGAGGAGTGGTAGAAGCCGACGAGGTGAAGAAGAGGTTTCCATAGAAAGGCTGCAACAAAGGGATTTAGCTGCTAGGCAGCAACCACGACAAGTTTGGTAACGTTTGGGAGCACAAGGGCGAAGTGAAAGTCGACGCTCACGAACGGAGAGAACGCGTACTTCCGTGTTCGATAGGTTGGCTCACCCGGAAGGAAGTGATGAAGAGGTAGATAGTACTTGAACTCCATCAGGATCGGAGGAGCTTTCCACTACTGATCTACGTGATCGACTCAATGCACGACGTAATATATCACATGGTGTACCCCAACCTCGGAATCCCCGAAATGGTCGAGTACCTTCAGCAAGGAATGAAAAAGGTGGTCGAGCCAATCCTCCGCGAGGTGCCCGAATTATACAACCAAACCAAAGTAGAACAAGCGGTGCGTACCATGAACAAGCAAAGAGCCAGTCAAATCGTAGCATCCGAGAAGTACAACTTGAGCAACAGCTTGAAAGGAAGCAAAGGCGAATGGATGATTATGAGGCAAATCGGAAGGTGCCAGAAGGCATTAAAGATATGATGGATGAAACCGAACCTCCATTCACCGAGGATATCCTAATTGAGGAGTTTCCCGCCGACTTCAAGATGATTCCTATCAAGCAATATGATGGGAAAGAGAACCCTGCTGGTCATATGCATGGATATTGCACTTGGATGCGGATCCGGGGAGCGACTCAAGCTCAAATGTGCTTAGCATTCTCTCTGACATTAACTGGACCGGCACTTCAATGGTTCCAACAGCTTGAGCCGGGTTCAATTGGCTCATTTAGAGAGCTAAAGCAACAATTTTTGGGTAGATTTGTGATGGCAAAAACCCGCAAGAAGGATAAGCTCTATCTTTATTCCCTCAAACAAGGGACCGAAGAATCATTAAAGAGCTACATAGAGCGTTTCAGCCAAGAGATGAACTATGTGGAAGGATACACTGATAGTGATGCCGTTGCCGCAATAAGAGAAGGTCTTTTGGAAGGAAGTATGCTAAAGTCTATTGTGCACAAGCAACCCAAAACTTTTGCCGAACTTATTACCCGAGCACAAAAATTTATCAGTGCGGAGGAGTATATGCAAAATCGAAGAGGTCCAGCTCAGGCTGGAACATCGAAACTTGAAGGAAAGCGGAAGGTTGAAGAAGGAGCCAAGGGGTCTGATCAGAAAAAACAAAAGGCAGAAGTACAATCAGAGACGAGCAAGTTAAAAGCTTTGACACAAAAATTTCAAGCGTACACTCCGCCTGATGTGACAAATATTTATACACCGTTGAATACAACAAGAGAACAAATCTTGATGCAAATTCAGTATCGAAATTTGTTAGTTCCACCAGCACCCATGAAAGGAGATCCTAACAAGAGGGATAGATCTAAATATTGTCGTTTCCACCAAGATTTTGGTCATGATACCTCGAATTGTTACCAATTGAAAGGACAAATTGAGGCTCTTGTGCAACAAGGACAACTGCGGGAGTTTGTGGAACGAGTGATAGCAGAAAGGCGGATCACACCCCCTATGGTACAACAGCAACAACAACAACCCATACCACCTGCTCCATTGGCCAAGAATAATAATCCGGTAGGAGAGTTGAATGACGTTCGAACAATATTCAGAGGACCAGAAACAGGTGATAGTTCACGTGCGCGGAAGTCATATGCCCGAGAAGCCAAAGATTTTGATGGTGCACAATATGTGAACATGACTGAGCATATTGCAAAGTTTTCAAAGATGGAGAATGTCGCCATAACCTTCACAGAAGAAGAGGCTAAGAAATTACTCCACCCACATAATGATGCCTTGGTAATATCTCTCCGAATAGCAAATAGTCGGGTTCATCGAATTTTAGTCGATAATGGGAGTTTTGCGGACATATTATTCAAAAGTGCATTAACACGAATAAATCTAGGGGGAGCAAAACTAACTCCAGTGTTAACCCCTTTGTATGGATTTGCTGGGGAATGTGTTAGGGCTGAAGGAGTAATAACTCTCCCGGTTACAATGGGAGAAGATTTGGCACAAGTAACACGAATGGTGAATTTCCTAGTAGTGGATCACCCATCTGTTTATAATGCCATTATTGGCCGACCAACTCTAAATGCGATGAGGGCTGTTACCTCTACATATCTTTTGATGATGAAATTCCCAACAGAAAATGGCATAGGAGTGGTAGTTGGAAGTCAAAAAGAAGCACGGATTTGTTATGTGAATGCTACCAATGGGGAATCAAGCGCAAAAGGAAAAGAGGTGATTTCAACCATTTATCAAATAGATGGAGATTTACCAACTGATTTGCCAAAAGACTTAAATGACATACATAATTTTGGAGAACTCGATTCGCGTGTAGAACATGTGAAAAGAGGAAAGTCTGTTGAGGATTTAGTATCAGTACCTCTAGATGAGTCTATGCCCGAAAAAAAAAAAAAGTGCAAATCAGATCAAGGTTGTCATCACCGTTACGAGAACAGTTGGTTAGCTTCCAACAAGAGTACAAAGATGTATTTGCTTGGTCCTATGAGGATATGCCAGGAATCGATCCAAGAATCATGGTGCATCGGTTGAATGTAGACCCAGCCTTCAAGCCCAAGGTGCAAAAAAGGTGAACTTTTAACCCAAAGCGCCACATAGCGATAAACCGAGAAATTGAGAAGTTATTGGAAGCAAACACTATGCGGGTAGGACTCCAACTGGAGAAACGCCTTTTTCTATGGCATATGGTATAGAGTCTGTGATCCCTGCAGAGGTAGGAATGCCGACTTATAGAATTGAGGGCTATCATGAAGAGCAAAATAATGATGAATTGTGTACTGAGCTTGATTTGGTGGAAGAGAAACGAGCACAAGCTTGTATTCGGGTGGCTGCGTATCAGCAAGTTACAGCTAGGTACTACAATTCAAGGGTTAAGGAGCGGAGATTTAAAGAAGGAGACCTAGTTTTGAAGAGTGTGTTTTTATTTAAGTTAGGTTTTTGATGTAATGCCTAGTTTCCAAAGGCATAATAATTATTCAAATAAAGATGAAAATTTTGTCAATGCTTTTTTGATTTTTGATTTTCTTTTACCATGCTAGCATGTAAAAAGAAAATAGGGAGTTATCACCTCCAACGACTCCATAGGAGGAGATAAGTAACCTCCAACGACTCCAGTATCCTCCAATGGCTCCATAGGAGGAGATAAGTATCCACCAATGACTCCAACATATTAAAAAATATATAATAATAAATAATAAATATAGTTTGGCAGGACCAAACATAAAGATGACGGCAGGACCGATCATGAATTTTTCGGCATGACCGAATTCATTATAGTTTGGCAGGAC
Organism: Ficus carica; assembly: GCA_009761775.1. Classification (NCBI taxonomy): domain Eukaryota; kingdom Viridiplantae; phylum Streptophyta; class Magnoliopsida; order Rosales; family Moraceae; genus Ficus; species Ficus carica. The sequence continues at coordinate 5,264,267 of CM019746.1, forward strand.
CAAACATAAACATGACGGCAGGACCGATCATGAATTTTTTGGCAGTACCGAATAAAATATATATATATATATATATATAGTTTGGCAGGACCAACCATGAACATGACGGCAGGACCGATCATGAATTTTTCGGCAGGACCGAATTAAAAAAAAAAAAATATATATATATATATATATATAGTTTGGCAGGACCAAACATAAACATGACGGCAAGACCGATCATGAATTTTTCGGCATGACCGAATTCATTATAGTTTGGCAGGACCAAACATAAACATAACGGCAGGACCGATCATGAATTTTTTGATAGGACCGAATAAATATATATATATATATATATAGTTTGGCAGAACCAAACATGAACATGACGGCAGGACCGATCATGAATTTTTCGGCAGGACCAAATTCAAAAAAAAAAAAAAAAAAAAAAGTTAAAAAGTCCCTGTCGTTTGACATACTAAACTTAGGGACTGGGGGGCTGATGTTGGATGGTATTTTTGTCATTATAAAAAAATTATTTAAAATAATTTTTATTCAAGTCAATATAGGTAGGAGTCTACCTAATTATGAGGAATGTGACAACATAGGTAGGAGCTTACTTAATTATAAGGAATGAGACAACCTATGTAGGAGCTTACTTAATTATAAGGTAGGAGACAACCCAAGTAGAGGTCGACTCATTGATGAGGAATGAGACTACCCCCCTCAAGTATGAGTCTTCCTAAGGACATCAGAAGAAGAAGTTCAAGCGTCTACAAAGGACAACGTTCAACAATTAATAGGAGTTTACAAAGGGAAAACTCAATCGTCTATATTTAATATCAAAGACGTTATATGTCTATATTTATTACATATCGAATCACCGGAATGTGAATGGTTCATTGTAATTAAAGAGAGAATAAACTCTCAAATTAATAGGAGAATTAAACTCCTACATTCCCAATGTATTATAAATTCTCTTGAATTGAGAGGAAAATATAAGACACAATTCTCAATACAAAGCCTTGAGGCAATTATACCGGATTCCGGTTTTCTCTACATTGTTCTTAAGGTTCTTGTGTTTTCTTGTGTTCATGCTTAATGTTCTTGATTATTTCTTTCGTTTGATCTTGTTTTCTATTTCAAGAACGTTTATTTGGTGTTGGACGAAATTCTGCTCCAACATCCTATATGGACCTTATAGTACGTGGTATTATATATATTCTTAGATGGTGTTTTTACGAACTTAAACGTAGAGCACTTACAAAACTTATACATCAATATTGGTACACTTTTGATGTCAGTAATAAAATTATTTATATCAAATTGTACTATTATTTAATGAAAAAATAGTTGCAAAAAATTATCAATAAAATACTTAATTAGTTGAAATATGTACCTAATTTTGTGGTTACAAAGTTGGATTGCGAAAGGTCTATTGTTTTGAGTTGTGTGGGTCAAAACACAATGTGAATGGTAGCTAAACTAAGTTCATTTTGTCACAAAAGTTAGTAGCAAAGAAGAGAAATCTTTTTGGGACCAAATTTTTGGTTGTGCCAAAATTTTGCGAACAATAGCAAAAAAACCTTTAAATTTGGTCGCACGAATAATCATTTATTTCTTTTGCATCAATTTATTTTTTAATTCACATTTTAATCAAACACACATTTCAATTTGAATTTACAAATCTCCAACTTTAATAATTATTTTCAAACGGGCCTGATTTTCAAAGTTTAAGCATGAGTCATTTTTAGGTAAATGCTTGGCCATTAATTTGAGAAAAATTAGCCATCAGGTTGATGACCAAGATCAGAAAGGACACTCGACATAGCTTTTTTGTGAATAAGCATATTATCAGATCATTCAAACCAAGTCATACATGGTACAAGAAAAGAAAAGACTATTTCTTTCATATTAAAAAAAAAAAAAAAGAAAAGAAAAGAAAAGAAAAGGAAAAGACTTTAGAGAACAAATTTCGTTGGATGAAGATCTACTTTGTCAAAATTTGCTGTCCTTTTCCTAGAGAAAACTAGACCAAGATGGTAGGGTCTTCTTTAGCTTAGATCATCTTCTTTTCTTTTTCTTTTCGCATCTTTTGCGTTTGTAAGTGTTTCTTTCCTTTGTTTGGTTGTTTTGTATATAAATTATTCTTTGCTACCTATATCACTTTTTTCTTTTTTTTTTTTTCTTTTTTCAAGGCACGTGGATTCCAGGGTGTTTAGTTGGACTTTATTAAAGATATCTTATCATATGTGATCATCGGTGTGTGTGTATATATATATATATATATATATATATATGACAAGGTTTTCAACCTTCAAAGGCCAACATGTTCGTCCACACACTTATTTTTTTATATTATATATTATGTATATTATATCTATATATATATATATTACTTCTTAGGCAACATTTTTCATTCTCAATCAATAATTGCTCGGTTAGGATTCTCTTATACACTACAATATCATTATTATTATTTTTTTCTTGAAAGTCTTGTGGTTAATTTAATTTTGTATTTTATATAAGTTGTGCGTGTTTATTAAAAAAAAAAAAAAAATCTTATGATATCTAATAATACTTCGAATTCTAGAAGTAGTATAGAATCGTGAAAGTGAAAGACGGTTGACTAAAGCCAAAAACGCAAAAGTTCCAAAATTAGAGGTTGCTATACATAAAATAGTCCAAAGTATAATATCACGAGTAGGACAGGCCAGTATATCTGGTCTTATTGTAGGATACTACCAAAAAGCACATCGTTTTGTCTCACCCTTAAAAAGTATAGGACGTCTCTTTCAAAACTGATCAACTTCTTCAAGATGTTCACATTTGAAGACTTCGCAGCCATTAATTTCAAATGGAGAGTTGAAAGATACTGATTCCCAAACAAGAATTGTCTTCTTATTAGTAAGAGACTAAAAAATGTTTTTTAGAAGAGAGCTTGCTTCAAGAGGGCTCAAGGTTAAGGAAAAATTAAGGACCCTAGAAAAAGACAAAAAAAAAAAAAAAAAAAGTCGTGAAATCCGGATTTGTAGCGAATAGATTGAATACCGAAATCGCTCTACTATGTGCTGCTGGCCGGGACGTTGCTTGAGCTCATCAGCTTGTAGTCTCAACTCAGACGGTAGGAAATATCTTTACTCGTTGAAATGCAAGAGTTGTACAGTGCGGTTTCTGGGAATAAAATTCTATAATTGCGTTTAACAACTGAAAATTCAGGACATGTTTCGATCATAAGTTCAAACTTATAAAACGGGCTATCAAACAAGAGCTGAAATTACGACATCCAGGAAACATTCCAAATGAGCATCACAAAGACAATTGAAAAGAACAAAGAAAAGAAAAGCAGATTAAGAAATCGTGTTTTGGCCATAGCACTCTATGGAACTAACATTAGTACAATTTCCAAAGATAAGCAGAAACGCTTCAACATTTACTCTAGTAATAACATGATTAATACCTTCAAACCTTCAAAAATTTTTTTTTTTTTTTTGCTTTATTTAAACTAATTTTTACAAGATTTACAATTATTTCACACTAGCCGAATCCACTCATTGGAGTTACTGCCCTTTCTTCTCTTCACTTCAATTCTGTACATTCTCTCGCCGCTTTCCTCTTTATAAATGGAGAGAAAATCGCCGCTTTTGAGCTTCCTCTCGCGAACAAACGACAACCACCCGGCCGAAACGACTAGCTTGTGCCGATTCGATCCGGTTCGGATGATCGACATCCGAAACGTCCATGTTAGGCAGTTCTGGTTTCGGAAAAGGAGATCCACCGCGCCTCCGCCGCCATTATCGGAGTGAAAAAACTGTCTGAAGAAGTCATTTGGAACCATCAGTTTGCTCTTTAAGTCTGTCTGTGTAAGGGACTTTGTGAACTGCATTTTGAGAGGTTTAATTTTCTGTGTGTGTTTTGATACAAAGATTTGGATGACTTTCATATTGACCAAGAATATTTCTGTATTTATAGGTAAATGATCAAGAGAGAGAGTGATATATATATATATATATATTTTTTTTTTTCAAATGTTTACTGGTAGTGTTCTTTTATCCCTTTTTTTTTTTTTTTTTTTCTTGGCTAAAAAAGAAAAGAAATTCGTTTTTGAGTGTTCATTTATCATCGGGTGGGTCCCACGAGAGATGTTGATCATTACAATGGCGTGAAAAACAATAATAGAGCAGAAAAAGATCAAAGTTGGGACCACAAACAAAAAAGAAAATCAAGACGGTCACCTAATTAAGTATTTAAAAATTCCAAAGAGACTTGTTTACTGTTATATTCTGGTTATATTGCTACCTCAACTAATGATCCATTCGATCATAAATTTAAAATCAAATTTTTGTGAGAAAAATAAAAAATAATTAATTTTTTAAAATTTCTAAAAACAATTGTTTTGCTATGTTTTCATGAAATTATGATAATAAGACAAACCTCCTGGGACTAGTTCGATAGGTGATATTTAGGTCTTGTTTGAATCGAAGTTTATTTTAAACTAAATTGTACTTTTTTCATCATGATTTTTATCTTTTTCTGAAAAAAAATTTCGTTATTTCTGAAAAGGTTTTTTGTCTTTTCTGAAAAGTCAACAAAAATTACTATTAAAACTAAAAAATTTTAAACTAAATAGACCTTAAGTTTGAAAATTCGGAAATGTTTTTTTTTATTTTTTTTTAATCAAATAAAATAGGTGCCCATATAAAACCTCATGCCCCTCTCTTTCTGTTATATATATATATATATATATATATATATTGAAGTATAGTTTTGCAGATGTCATGATTGTTGACTTTGGAAAAATACCGATTTAGGCTGTCTTAGGTTTTTTGCTATATATGTTGGATAATGATGTATCTTATGGACCTTGGAGTACGTGGTATTGTATTAGACGATGTTTGACAAACTTAAAAGTAGAGCATGTATAAAACTTATGCATCAATGTAGGTTAACTTTTGATGTGATCAATTGTATCAAATAATATATACTATTGATTCAAATATATATATTTATATACACACACTATTATACAATGAAAAAATAGTTACAGAAAAATTATCAACAATATATTTAAACTAGTCGCAATATGTTTCGAATTTCGTTACAAAAAGAACTTCGGGTGACTCATGAAGTTGGATTGCAAAAGGTGTATTACTTTTGAGTTATTTAATGGGCAAAACACAACGTACGTGAATGGTAGCTAAATTAAATTTTTGTCTGCGCCAAAACTTTGCGAATAATTGCAAAAAACTTTAAATTTGGTTACACAAATAATTGTTTATTTCCCCTTGACACTAATTATTAACTTTTGTGATTATAGGCATAACTTAGTCATAATATCATACATAACTCTACCTAAAAGTGCAGACTTCGAATTTCCCATCTCTAAATTCAAATATATATATATATATATCAACTTTCGATTTTCCTAGCACAAAAATGCTATTTTTTTTAAAGCCAAAATTCAATCCCTTGAACCTTTAAAAAAAAATAAAAAATAAATAAATAATTCAAGCGCTTGAGAATTTTTTGCAACCGAGCTGTAGTGACTAGCAAGTGACAAAAAATCGAGTTGCAAACAAACTTCTGTGATAAAAAATAATAATAATAAAAATAATAAATCGTCACTAATGGACCAAGGGAGGAACTTAATTTCTATGTGTGATTTACCTCATTAAGAACAGATGTAAGGAAGTGAATTGGATTATGAAGAGCTAGTTTGGCAATTTTTCTTTCATGTGAGAAAATATATTTGACGAAACCATCTTTATCTCTTTTATTTGTTTATTATTTCTGTAATGATCTTGAATAAATCAAAGCTTCAATAATTCTTTGTATTTTTCTTTCTAGAAAGGACATGAATGTTTGGTGGGACTTTATTAAAGGACTTGTCATGTCGTTATCATAAGGTACTTCATTTCTTTATTAGTCAATATTTATTTATTTGACGACTTTGTCAGACTGTCCTTTTTATACTTTATTATTTTATATAATTTTATAGTTTAATAATTGTTTAATATTTTGTTTCACATCTCAATTTAATTTTAATTAAATTATATATATATATATATTTTTAAAAAGTTAATAAAAATTAAAATTAATTTTTTAAATAGTTAATTTACCTTAAAATTTTTATTTTCAACTGACGAACTAAATACAAGTTAAAGCTTAAATATTATAAGCATAATTTAATTGGATAAATAAAAATGAAAAGTATTCTGACATACCGATTTTCTAATAAACTAATGGGGTATTTGGTGTGTAAGTTTGAGTTAAAATATTTTAATTTTAATAGTAAATTTTTTTGAATTTTCAGAAAAGATAAAAAACTTTTTAAAAAAGATAAAAATTTTTAAAAAAAAAAATAAAAACTGAGTTGAAATATTTTAATTTGAATGAAAGTACCAAACAAGCTCTAAAGTTAAAAACGGTTAACTAAGCATCATTTGCATGTATATTCCTAATTGAAAAAAATAAAAATAAAAATAACCAATACACACGCAAACAGGCAAGGACATATATAGACTGGACGTAGGCCAATCAATCGACATTATTGTACATCTTACGAAGTTCTGGGCAATTTTCAGAACAAAAAAAAAAAAAAAAAAAACAACGACGATGTGTAAGTTTGAGTTAAGATTTATAAATTTAAATAGTAAATTTTGTTGACTTTTCATAAAAGATAAAAAATATTTTGGAAAAAAGATAAAAATTTTTGGGAAAAAAGACAAAAAAAAATTTGAACCAAACTCGTTGTCAAACAGGCCCTACTTCATACAACTTAAAAACAAATTTAAAACTCAAATCCAAATTTATTGATTTGTTTGGTGGAGTAGTTTGAGTTGAGATTTTTAAGTTTCAATAGTAAATTTTTTGAATTTTCAGAAAAGACAAAAAACTTTTTAAGAAAAAAATAAATTTTTTTAAGAAAAAGGTTTGAGTTGGATAGTTTGGATGGTTATGCCAAACTCCCCCGAACTTTTAATATTTTAAAATCCACGTCACATTAATTTTTTTCTATCCTAACTGTTAATCGAGTGTAGATCACTTCCAATTCGAATTGAATTTTTTTTATTAATTTGAATCCATACTCCAAAAAACATGCTTAATTAGTTGGGAGACAAATTACTCATTTCAAACAAGATTGTTCGGAACTGTATCCTAAATTATGTCAATGATGTCTATTTAGTTTTAGATAGGGACTCTGTGACGAGCTAACTTTCTTTTATGTAGAATTAAAATTGGCAAATATATAATCACTTATGACTTATCTGCATGATATCAGATACTTCTTCAGTATCTGAATATAATAACGCTTATGAAAGTTCTATTAAGATGTTTTGAATTGTAAGACCTTTATTAAACTTTTTTTTTATTTATTTTTTACATAACATGATAATATTAAAAAAATCAAATCTGACACTTTAAAACATGCATTTTTAATAGAAAAATCTTTACAGTAGAAATCTTTCAATTTTTTAAAAGTGAAGACCCCCCAGAATATTTATCTGCTAACTGAAAACAATCTGAATGATTTTTCAAGTCAAGTTGAGATTGTCAGAGTACTCTAAAGATCAGACCAGCCGAACTTTTTTTTTTTCTCTCTCACCAAACAGGAGTTGAAATAGATTCAACTTCATAGTTTAACCATTTTTATTTTCTATTTTTAATCATGTGGGCAAAAGATCAACAACATTCAAAGCGACAAATCATCCTGCATATTTGTCATGAATGTCAGCATCATGTGATAATTTAAGATGATGGGCCCACATGCAATCAAAAGAAGAAGAAGGAAAAAAAAAACAAACAAAAAACAAAAAAAACGAAGAAATTACAGAAGTTGACCAATTGGATAGTGGCCTTTTTAGTGCATATTCATCACCTAATTTAGATTATGAAATAAAATTTAGATAAGAACTGTACTTTTTCTTTGTAACTTTTGTTATTTTAGTTAGGGCCTGTTTGGTAACAGATTCGGTTTAAATTTTTTTTTGTCTTTTTTCTTAAAAATTTTTGTCTTTTTCTCAAAAATTTTTTTGTCTTTTCTGAAAAGTCAACAAAATTTACTATTTAAACTTATAAATCTTAACTCAAACTTACACACCAAACAGGCCCTTAATAAATTAACTTTTAATAGTTTGATTTTATAATTAAAAGCAATCTTTATATGTAATGTTGTAATATTTAACATGAACACTTAATAAATAGACCGTCGAAATGTTATTAATCAATAGTTAAAATAATAATAACTATCAGTGCCATAAATAGTTGGATTAAGACCACTTCATCTTCAATGGTTATAGTATTTTTATCAAATCATGGCATATTTTGATAAATCTAAATGTCTTTTCTCGATTTAGTTCAGAATCAATTTTGACTAGCTCATAAATTGTTCTATCTATAAATCTTGGCTCGCTCTAACTATTTTTGACAAACTGAAAATCTACATTTTTGAAAATGAAAGATGGTTGACTATAAAGGCAAAGATCAGAAATTCCAAATTCATCAGAACACTCAAGTTTATGATGCGCTTGTTAATTAAAATAATTGAAGATATAATATGGTAGGTTATACTTATATGATATATATGTATCGCGGGCCAGGGTCTACTTAGGATAACACCAAAAAGCAAGTGACTAAAGCATCACATAAATGGACGTCATAGCAACATATCATCAGTGCACTAACATTCAAAATCCATGTGTGTATATATATATATATATAAATATATGTAATATTCTATTCATATACATATCAGTCGAGAAATAATTGGTTAGTGGCCTTACGAGATCGCAGCTGCCCTACCAGAAAAAGACAAATCACGCAAACAAGCATGAATTTTCAAAACCACGCGTTTCAATCAATTTTTTAAATGGTACTTGTTTTAGTACCTAGCAAATAGAATAAATGAAGACATCGATTAATATAGAATTCATACAAGGAAAGTCAGAGCAATGAGGTGGAGTGTGCAATAATATTAGCGTTTATATATATATATATATATATATATATATAGCAGTGCAAAAGAAGAGATATTGCTTTTAGGCTATTTCGTTAGATATCCTTGACTTTTTTTTATTTTTATTTTAATTTAACAGTTTAATCTCTAAATTTTATTTGAAAATCAACATATAAATTTATAATTTATGATACTATTAATCATTTTTACTCAATTTCATTAAAATTTAAACAAATTTTTACACGTAATAATTCAAAGAATATTATTGATCATTATTACCATAATTTTAATACAAATTTCTTTTGAAGTTTATATTTAGATTTGAGTCGTAATCGTATTTATCACAATTCTCCTCTACTTTTATCACCTTTGGAAAGATTGGTTTATCAATGGGTCGCTTTCTCCTTTTTCCTTTATCAACTTTTTGGTAATAATATCTAATCTTTTATTAAGTATTAATATATATTAACAACTCTTCATTAAACAGTTTGGCAAAAGCAAACAAAACAGTTCATACAAACTAAAAGTTGCATCAATAAAGACAAGCAGATTCTCATATTGAAAGCGACCCCGAAAGAAATTTGCTTGGTCTATAATTAAAATTACTATTTTAAACTTCTATGGCTACAACAAAATATACAAATATTTATCCCCGCATAAAGTCTAGAATATTCATGGCATTGATAAATATGGCAGACAGACTAGACCGAGTTTCAGGTCACGATTCGTCAAAAAGAACAACAAAGTAGAAACATCCTTGTCGACTTAATTTGTTTATGTGAACAAGTTTACTTTTTGGTAAATAATGAATGATATTGGTCCCAAAATTCAACATGAAGGACTACCAAATGTCCCATCACAAAACAATAACCTTTTCAAGTCATGATCTAGAGCAATTCTTCTATTAGAGAGAGAGAGAGAATGAGAATAACTTAGCTCAAACTTCGAAATATATATAAATAGTTAAAGTTGAGACTTGAGAGTTATATTAGTGGGTATCTACATATATATATATATATATATGTAAATATATAAAGTATGTGATCTTTTGGTTACTATTTTTCATCTTTTAAAATAAATTAAAAATTAAAAATTTTAAAAAAAGGCCGCTAGAGAATGTAATCACTGAGCAAAAGTTGCACAAAGTTAATAAATAAGTTCTCTCCTTTGGTTCTAACTGGATATCTTTCCTTGTTTACCATCTGAAAGAAATCAAATCAATATGGAATTATGATTTTATTTTTTCTCAAAATTTTATTTTTTTTAATAAAAAGAGTCTAAAATAGTTTAACAATTCATACTTTACCCCCGCACCCCCCCCCCCCCCCTTCCTCGAGAAAACTACTTCCCTTTATATCTTTTTTATTGCATAATTCGTTTAATTAAAATACTGTTCAATTAATGTAACATTTTAATTAATTAGACCTAATACAAAAATTTACTTTTGTAATTGATGGATAAATAATTAGATAAACTATTGTACTAACATGTCAATAACTATGTAAGTAGATAGTTAATGAAGTAGAATAATTGTTATAAATAGAATAGAAAAGAATATGGATAGAATATTCTTTTTAGAGTAAAATTTGAAGTAGATGGTTTGGAGATGAACTTTAAGTTTGATGCAAAAGTTACGCTATTTTAGTGCAAAAGCTGCGTTAAAATAGGATCTTTATTTATTCATGTGACTAAATAATTTAGTGTTTTTGCATTGGTGTAGGTCAATGTTACCTTAATCACGGGCAGCGTCAAGAAAGATATTCAGAAGAACGGAATCAAGAGTTTGCTTTGATATAAACTAAGTTCCATAGACAACAAGTCTAGATGTATAGGATTTTTCTTTTTCTTTTTTTTTTTTTGGATGAAGATTAGGCCTCTAATTTGGATGATAGAAGATCTACATTGATTTTGTATTTATCTAGGTTCAAGCTTAATATATATCTTGGTCTACCATGAGGCAAAATAAGTTTCATGTTTCTCCACTGAAGCAGAATATAGGAGCTTGGCAAGTTTAGTTGCAAAAATATTATCAAATCACCAATTATTTGGTATGATAATCTGAGTACAATTCTGATCTCAACTAATCTAATTCTTAATGTCAGTACAAAACGAACTGAGATTAACTTGTATTTTGCACGGGAAAAGCTGTTCCAAAAGGAGATAGAAGCAATTGTGTTTAAATTGTACTAGTCAACTATATTTATACATAGCCCAATAAATATGTATTTCTTGATAAGTGTCGTTACTGATATAACCTAATGATAAATAATTAAAGCACTTGTTATAAGATATAAAGTTTCAAATCCCCTTACTCCAAACTTCAACTGTTGCAGTATGAGACATGCCCCAACAACTTAATTAATAGGAAATTTCATAGTACCTCTTAGATAGGGTGTTTCATATGCGATGTTTGAATGAACTCTTTTTTCCTTGCCTTCCTAGTTCCTACTTCTCTTTCTCTATACCTTCTCTCCTATCTCTGTCTCTCTCTATCTCATTTTTTTCCTTATTAAAACAACGATAATAATAAATTTGGGATTTTAAGCTAGAAAGCGCTAATATTAAAATCATAATTATCCTAATATAATTTACTATAAGATACTCCAAATAACAATTCTAAAAATATCTAATGATCATACTAACCCAAAATATTTCCCACTCGTGTTAGTCCAAATATATATGTATATATATATATATATATATATATTTCCCATTCAACTATGCCTCTACGTCATTTTAGTTAAAAAACTAATGTGAATTATTTTGATTACTTTGTCATTTTAGTCATTTGAATAATGTCTTTTTCAAAATTTCGGTGTTTTTAACTAATTGTGTATGTGTGTGTATTATATATATATATATATATACACACACACATATGTATTAAATTGAGTGTATAAATAAATAAATAAATATATATATATATATTGTGAGAATATCCATCTAACATTATCCATAAATTAAAACACGGCATTGATATTTTAATCCTATTTCTATTAATAACGCGATAGCTTTACTGTTCGATGCCTTTTGGCTTAGAGTAAAAATGTACATACATATAATTAATATATATTATATGTGAGTGTTTGCGTGTATGTTCAAACAAACGCCATTAAGTTCTATTAATTAACTGATAATAACATATATATGTTGGCTCAACATGTTGATGAAAGAACAATTCCTGCCCTCACTTTATGATCAACAAAAATTAAATTATATATATGTCCTATGAATATACTAATTTTCCTTATTAATTAATAAATTTGTTACAAATGTAATTAACGATTAGTGCACGTTATAAATACAATTTGTAAGCAACTTGAATAGGCACAAAAGCACCTGTTTATTAGTTTTGAGAAGACATATATAAAGAAAGATAAAAGTAAGAATGACCAGATCTCCAAGATATATGTTGTCTTCTTTGCCATCTGTATTATCTCCATCCTCTTGATCACCGTTAACACAGGTGCTTCATGATTTTCTACTTAATTACATGCGATATATGTAAAAAGATAGTGGCAAAAGCCTTCCCCATATTTTTAAAAGAAAGTTCACCTAGCTATTTTTAAACACTCAAAACCCGTCCTTAAAACATATTGAATCATAATTGATTACGTAAGAAAGAAACTTTTTTGGGCTTCGATTTTAAGGATAAAAATTTGTCAAGAATCAGCTAGAATAAAACATTCGGGAAAAAAAAATAATAATACGAAAAGTTTGTTATTCTCAAAAATAGAAGAAAATTAGAAGATCATAAATATTACTGCATTTAAGGATTTTTCCATCAAAGCACCAATATTTGTTTTATAAAGATATGTAGCCGTGTCTTTTCCAACAATTAATTTTGCTAAAATCAGACATTAGGTGGTGGATTTCTTTGGTAATAAAAACAGAATGGTAAATTTGTCTGATTAGAAAAACACAAGGAATTATCTAGATTAAAAACACCTTCAATTAAATGTTACGATCTTCTAAAAGGTTATTGATGTGGATACGTATAAGATGTTCGGTTTTCGTGACATATTTTTTTGGACTTCGTATCATCAATTGCGGTTTGAAAAAATCTCCATAGCATTTGGAGTGTCGTCGAAGAAATTTTGCAGGAAATAAACCCAGTCAAACATGGCAACCAGAAACCGTAATAAAAAAGTGTAAGCAAAGGAAAAATGCTGCTTTCGGACCATGCGGTGGACATTGGCCAGTGAAATGCTATTGTTACTACAGTTGTTGAAAACTGCGCCAAACACCGTGATTCTTATTATGCTACAAATCGGTTTGTGTTCTTAAAATGTATCTATATATATTAAAAAAATATTATATAATAAAAAGAAAAAACTGGTAACGATGCTTTTATGGTCTGATAGGATGAAGGAAGAGTAAAATACTAATGTGAGAAAATTAAGAAAGAATGATTGAGATTTTCCGTCATGTTAATTAAAAAAGAATGTCAAATCTAAAATATTTTAAAATCAAACCCTCGTATAAATAAAAAGATAAGAGATGATTAAGATTAAAAGAAATCATTGATTTATCAAAAATTTTCCTCATCTTTTCCTTTCGAGGCTCTAATGCCGAGTCAAAATTAGATTCAGATGGGAAATCACTAAAAATAAAACTAAAAGGGAAAAAATACATGTTGATTTCAAAAAATTTGCATTCATTTCCCCTATCTATGAAACTTTAACAAAAGAATCTTTTTGTTAGTTTGAATATGAAAAGTACATGTATCAAGTTTTATGGTGTAGTTGTTGAGGTATTAAGTGTACAATTACTATTTTACCACCTAGTCTAGTTAACATTTATTAGTTAGATTAATTTTTCCGGTAAATGCCTTATTTGCATGTTCTGAAATAGAAATAAAGCTTTTCTAAAGTTTTTTTTTTTTTTGGTAATTTCTCTCTTAGAATTATTTTTCCTAAGAATTAGAATTCTGATTTTCAATTATATTTTAATTTAAATTGAATAAACTATTTATACAATGAAAAAAAAAAAACAAAAACAAAAACAAAAAAGATATTCTCTCTTTCTCTTTCTCTTTCTGAATACGAAAACAAAAAAGTTATACAGTGTTTGGCCGAAGCTTTGGCACCGCCTATGGGTGCGTCGTCGGGCTTCCGACCCTGAAGTTCAATCCCCGCACTCGTCTCGACATCAACTTTCTCGTGATGGTGGCTGTGTGTGGAAAGGCACATCCATTGGGACGAATCTAACCTGTCTTGGAGGTGGGTTGTCCTTCTGTGGTGGCTCCGCTCAGATATGGCTTCTATTCGATGGCTGATGACTTGCTACCGGTGGATTTTTCTTTTGTTTTGTTGTAACAAGAGTGTTGATGTTTCCGCTCCTTTGGTGTGTTATTTTATTATTTACTATGGTGTTTTTGCTTAGGTAATAATAGAGGCGATGTCCTCTGCTTGTGTCTCCCATCCGTTTGTTATCAGATGTTGTGGTGTGAGTGCCCCCATTACGTGGGGATTGGTCTCGGTTGACTAAGCTGGTTCATCAACCGTTTTGGTGTTGTTTAACGAGCAATGGTCAAGCTTGAAGTTTATGTGCCGAGCGGGTCTTCCTCCATTTGAGTCTAGTACTGCTATTTTGATCTTTACTAGTGGATCCAGTGTTTGATTCGGGGTCGAATTCCTTTGTATTTTGGGTCATTTGTGTTTTATATATTCTGTTTTTTTGTGAAATGAAATCTCCCTTTTCAAGAAAAAAAAATTAATTAGGTTTTATGAATAATGGAAATGTATATATCACAAGTTAATCACATGTCCAACTCCACTGCAAATCTAATGGAAATAGTTTTTTTGTTAACATTTTTTTAGATTGGAGAAACAAAATGTTACGATTTAAAAAGTAGAAGATAAAGTATTACACGAGCCAAGTCAAAGCAAGGGTGAAATTTTGCAATTAATTCTCAGAAATATAAAGACCAATTTGCAAACCACAAAAAAAGCATGAAGGGGCCAACGTCTTTTGGGTGGGATAGTATGGTGATAGTCTTCGTTACTAAATGCTTGGGTTCAAGTCATTCTCCACTGCATTGGTCAAAGTATATGGATAATCTCCTAATATTATCTAGATAGGCCAACTTTAACCCTTATAATCCTCTTTTCTCCTTACAGAAAAAAAAAAAAAAAAAAAAAAAGGGGCACGAAGGGACATTTTTGGCAAAAGCTCATCGAACCATGTCCGAAAACCTAAAATAATAATAATAATAATGTTAATAATAATAATAATAATCCTACTAATTTGATTTTGTTGATCATGGTTGCTTAAAAAGAATATAAAAAGGGAGAGAGAGAGAGAGAGAGAGAGAGAGAATAGATAGCCGAGAATCTCTCTCCCATAGTAAAGGACAAACAATAGGTCATTGGAATAACAGTTCATAAACGGCTTCAAATTAGCCTTGGAAACTCAACAATTAAAAAGAAAAAAAAAAACTTCAAAGCCTTGTTTGGTTGCTGGAAAAAGTAAGAGGGATAGACAAGGGATAAGAGGATTAATGGACCCATATTAAGATTTATTGTTTCGTAAAAGGGACTAAAAAGTTAGAACTGCAACAGATTGCGAGTGAGAGATTCCAAAATCCTTTAGTTCTAATTTTGGTTCTTCCAAATTGAAAAAGGATTGGAAAATGGGAATATGTACAAAACACAAACCCTTCCTCTTCAATTTCTTACATGCGTTATGATGCAAGAGTATACTTGAATTTTGACACGGGATTTTGTGGTTTGGACTTAAAAACAATGCCTAAGCCTGTATATTAAGTGCGTCTATCAATTCGGGTGCCCTAATGACTAGTTAGTACTTAGAGTGAATACGTAAGTCTGGTTGTCTCTAGTATTTTATGCGTTTGATAGCACCTCTCCTATCAGCAATGACAGTTGAGAAGAATGGTTCATCACTCCTATATCACGTTATACCTTCCTTCCTCTTATTTTTATTTAATTTTTTTTTTTTTTAACCAAACAGAGCCTCAAAGTCACTGCATGGATCAACTAATTTAAGAACATGCTCTAATATTTTATGAATCATTTTATCGTCAAATCAAAAATTACAATTAAAAATTTAATCACTTTTCTTGATATAATCGGAACTCTGTGCTTGAATTAGCCTGTGTGACAGCCGATCATTATTCATATTTCTTCTGACTTTATCAAGGAATATCCATGTACTTCTTTTCTAAACATAATTCTCAAGGATCCACACTCTTCTCTATGAAAACCAACGAAAAAGTTCAATTTCTTGCGTTACAAGCAACTGTTTCTTCTTCAGCCAAGTTTCCCCCCCCCCCCCCCCCCCACTTTTTTCGGATAATTAGTTTTCAATTCTTTACCAATAATGCCATCCCCTGTTGCCTCAACTTCACATGTTTCCGCACCAAGCATAGAAAGACACCCTGTCGAATTCGTGCACACGATTTCGGAGGCTGGTCGTTTGCTTCCTTCCGCTAGCCGATGGAACTCGATAGAACTTGATTTTAGGATCTTCCCTCAGTCTTCCACTGCCTACAAGTCTCTACCTTCCCGGTTCTCCAAGTCGTTCGATTACGATCTCGTTATCACAGACAAGAAACACTTCAAAAGGTTCGCTTACATTTCAGCCTCTGTAGTTCTTGTTATCCTAGCACTCATCTTGCTGGTACTCTATCTACCTCACAAACACAAACACAACGGGAATTCGAAGAATCTAACGCTCGCGGTGAACCAAGCTCTGACTTTCTTTGATGCTCAAAAGTGTAATCTCTTCTCTCCCCATTAAAACTATATTTCTTCAATGTAGCTCTGTGATCAACATTTTAATTTCTTGTCTTCTGCAGCTGGGCAGTATCCGAAGAACAGTCCTGTAAAGTTTCGAGGAGATTCAGGATTGCAGGATGGAAATGTTGGCGGTTCAACACATGCGGATCTTGTCGGAGGTTTTTATGATTCGGGGAACAACATGAAGTTCAGTTTTCCTACAGCATATACCCTTACTTTATTGAGTTGGACCGTGATTGAATATCACGAAAAATATGCCGGGATCGGCGAGCTCGAACATGTCAAGGATATCATCAAATGGGGCACGGATTATTTGCTCAAAGTCTTCATTCCTCCTTCAAATGCAAGCTCAAACACCGTATTATATTCCCAGGCAAGACCTAAAAAAATAATAATAATAAATCTCATCGTTTAATAGTTTCGCCTTTTCCTGAGCATATGATATTTTTTGTTTTGAAGAAATGAAAGAATTTTTTTTTTTTTTTAATCTATCAGGTTGGAATTGCAGGCAACGGCACAAGCCAAGGTGACGAGAATTGCTGGCAAAGGCCAGAGAACATGGACTATCCTAGACCTGTCTCGTCTTGTGATAGCGGGGTCGCCTCCGATCTAGCAGGGGAAATCGTGGCAGCGTTGTCCGCTGCATCAATAGTCTTCAAAGAAGACAGCGAGTACTCGGGGAAACTAGTACAAACAGCGGAGAAGTTATTCGAACTCGCAAGCGAAAAGAACCCTTCTCAGCAAGGCACATACACAAGGCTTGACTGTGGAAAAGAAGCAAGAAACTTCTATAACTCATCCGGGTACTTAGATGAGCTGGTTTGGGGAGGAACTTGGTTGTCTTTCGCCACCGGCAATACTTCCCATCTCGAATATGCCACCGGGTTGTTCAGTTCGGCGCAGAGCAATGAGACAAGTCTAGAAAAAGGGATTTTATATTGGAACAACAAGCTTCCTGCTATTGCTGTAACTTGTTCTGGCATTTTCCTTCAAATTTTTATGACGTAAAATTTGTACCTGGTTTTTTGAGTAAAAGTTTTGTAAAATTTTTTTTTTTTTTTTTTCCTTTTCAGGTTTTGCTAACACGCCTCCAATTCTTTCACGACATTGGCTTTCCATACGAATCCGCTATGCAAGAATCCGCAAGCATGATTGACTCCCTGATGTGCTCTTATGTTAATGGTCGAAACTTCGACAAGACAGCAGGTACAAAAACAAACCTTATCAAGAGGCATTGAATTTGCATTTATAAATAAATTCTGAAAGGCTTGCTTCGATAAGTTTAAAAATAGTTAGAAATCAAAATATTACAGATTGATGGTAATTTTCGTAGGCGGATTGATCCTTCAAAGCCCTGAAACTGGGCCGCCGCCACTACAATTCGCCGCAACAGCTTCTTTCCTCAGTAAACTGTACAGCGACTATCTCGAAGCTCTGGTCAGGTCAGGCGGAAATTGCGTCGACGACACATTTTCCATACAAATGTTGAGGACTTTCTCCACATCTCAGGCTAGTTTTAAGAACCTGAAACTAATTTTCCAATTCCATATTTTCATACTAGTGAAAATTTTTAAATTATTAAATGCTCATATCATTTGGGAAAAAAATGATGCACTAGCATGAAGAAAAAAAAAAAAAAAAAAAAAACAGTTTCACGACTTCAAGGGTAAAAAAGCAAAGACATATAAGTGATTTTAGTTTTACAGAATTTACGTAATTTTAACATGTGCATTCATGATATTTATGATAAACGTTTATTTGTTATGACGTATGTAATTAATATAATATTTTTTTCATATTATCAGATAAATTACATTCTCGGAGATAATCCAATGAAGATGAGCTACATGGTAGGATTTGGGCACCAATATCCAACCCAAGTTCACCATAGGAGTGCATCAACTCCTTGGGATGGCAAGTACTACTCATGCCATGATGGGGATAAATGGTTGCAGTCTAAGGACCCGAACCCGAACATTCTTGTCGGGGCGATGGTGGGTGGACCGGACCGGTTCGACAAGTACGTAGACCAAAGGGACAATCCGAAGTTTACTGAACCCAGCATTTCAAGCAATGCCGGCTTGGTTGCGGCTCTTATCGCACTTCATGATCCTCCTCCTAGAGACTCTTCTGGCACTAATGTGGGAATAGACCTCTTTGGCCTCTTTGAAAAGATCAAAGTGATTTTTGGACCTCCTTAAATGCCTTGCAATTTGTTAATTATAACTTTCACACATTTATTGGCCACGTATAACCAAGATTTTATTATTGGCCACCTAAACAATGACATAATTTTTTTTTTCCCCCTGCTGAAATAAGCCATATCACTTATCTTGATAATCATATACCAGAGCTTTACATGACTTTTCATGCTGGCACAATGTTATTTATAAAGATATATACACATATATATTTAAAGCTTTCTTCAATATCTTGCTCATTAAAATTTGAATTTTCAATTTGAAAAGTAATTAATTCCGATACATCGTTTGAAGGATTTCACTATTTTTAGAGAGATAGCATAAAGAAATAACAGTTGGCCAAAAAAAAATTTCGAAAGGGGAAAATATATTCTAACTAAGCAACATTTCTAAACACAAATGGCAATGCATAAGATTCTGTAATACATGAGATAAAATCCTCAATTAAAATCAGTTTTATCAGAAAAATCTAATAAAATCATGGAAAATGACGTACATCAAGTCCTGATGATAACAAAATATATGGCACATTAATAATCGTGCACGCATAAGGCTCAAAACTTCTACAATTGATAAAAAGTTTCCAACCGATCGCGATCTAATATCTTTTAGCATGAAAGTCACCATCAACTATGCGTAAAAATAAATAAAGTAAAATCAAAACACACAAACTACCAAGCCTTAGATCTGATGGATGGTTAGCCCAAAAAATTGTAAGAGTAATAAATTGTTAAAAAAAAACAATATTAAGAACCCAAAATACCAAAGTAGAAGAAATTGAGGGGCAAAAATACTATAATCACTTTTTACTCAAAGAGATATCATGGGAGGAGAGAGAAAGAAATGAAAAGTTCCAAAATGGAGTGTGTACGGACACTGAACCAGCACAACCACGTCAAGACACCACCGGCGAGAAGGAGCTTCTTCAGTTCCACCATTAATGGCTTGCTTTTCCCGCCAAACTTCCCAATTAGGCCTAAGCGACTCCCTTCCCTTCGTCTCTCCGTGCGGTCGTCTTCGTCCCCACAGCCACAGGGCAGCTCCACAGAGCACACGACCCTGCTCGTGGAGACCTTTCATGAGCACCGGAGGCTTAAGTCTCTCCTCAAGAGGCTCAGCAAGACGGGCTCGTGCCCTCTGATATTGCTCAGAGAGGATGGAGATTGGAGCAAAGAGCACTTCTGGGCTGTCGTTAGATTCCTCAGACACGCTTCTAGGTTTGAGGAGATTCTTCAGGTGCTCTTCTTGTTTTTTTGCACTCCATCTGTTTGTTTTATGTTCTCTGAGATTCTCATGCTGGGTTTGGGGTGTTTGATGATGTACCTGGTCTTGAATTCTGCTGGAAACTTAACTTCCATTTGGATGCCTAGAAAGAGAAAATTACAACTTGTAATTTTTTCTTGGAGATATTTGGTAGATAAGCAGTTTTTGGACACTTACTTCGAAAGAAAAAAATGGCTGAACTTTTCTGTTAAGAAAATGGTTGGTGGCCATTAAAAATCAGTGATTGACCGATAAAAACGCATTGACATCGGATATAACAGTGACTTAAAAGAAATAATGAAAACTAATGCTATACATAGAATCTGTTTTGTTAGTGCTATTAGAGAAATGAACCCAGAAATCAAATGATGGTGGTTACTTTTTCTGTTTTTATATTTAGCCTCTGTTTAGAATACAGGTTTGAGATGAAATTTTTAGGTTGAA
The DNA here is from genome assembly GCA_009761775.1 of Ficus carica. Taxonomy (NCBI): domain Eukaryota; kingdom Viridiplantae; phylum Streptophyta; class Magnoliopsida; order Rosales; family Moraceae; genus Ficus; species Ficus carica. Next base: position 5,284,870 of record CM019746.1, read on the forward strand.
ATTGGTTGACTTTTCAAAAACTAGTTAATCCAAATGCACCATTAGTAATGTTGCTAATCTTCACCAGTGATTATCATTGCCACAAAGTTATAGAATTCATATATGGAAACCACATGCCATATGTTGTGATGATGGTAATCACCATCGATGAAGATAACTTTTCTTCCTAGATGGTGAAACATCTGCTACTAGGATGATTTTAAATGGAACTATAAGTTTCTTCTTATGAAATTATTGATATTTTACTTTGTTTTCTCAATATCTGATCGCATGTAAGATGTTTGTGTGATGCTTTAATTTAGTTGAAATTGAAGGTCTTATTAACTTGTGAACAGGTATTTGATCTGTGGAAGAATATTGAGAAATCAAGGATTAATGAATTGAATTATAGCAAGATAATAAAAGTGCTAGGTGAAGAGGGTCTGATGGAGGAAGCAATATTGTCATTTAAAGAAATGAAGAGCTATGGTCTTAATCCTACTCTCGAGGTCTACAATTCAATGATTCATGGGTTTGGTCAGAAAGGAAATTTTGCTGATGCTTTAGTTTACCTTCATGAGATGAGAGAAGACAATGTGGCACCAGAAACCGATACATATGATGGGCTTATTGAAGCTTACGCAAAGCACAAGATGTATGATGAGATAGGAATGTGCTTGAAGAAGATGAAATTGAATGGCTGCCCACCGGACCAGATTACTTATAATTTGCTTATGAGACAGTTTTCAAAAGGTGGATTGCTCAAAAGAATGGAGAGTGTATACCACACCATGATTTCAAAGAGAATGCATTTACAGTCTTCCACTTTGGTGGCAATGCTCGAGACTTATGCAAGATTTGGGATCATGGATAAGATGGAAAAGTTCTACCTAAGAGCTTTGAACACAAAAACCCCTCTAGGGGATGATTTGATCCGGAAAATGGCTGAGGTTTATATTGGTAATTACATGTTCTCCAGATTAGAGACCTTGGGGGTTGATCTTTCTACGGCATTTGGTGAGACTGACCTTCTATGGTGTCTGCGTCTTCTCTCACACTCTTTTCTTTTAAGTCGACAAGGTATGGATTCCATTCTTCAGGAGATGGAAAGAGAAAACGTCCCATGGAATGTAACATTTGCAAACATTATCTTGTTAACTCACTTGAAGATGAAAGATTTTACACACTTGAGGATTTCTCTCTCCCAATTAACTCATTCTGTAGAACCGGATATCGTTACTGTTGGAATTCTATTCAATGCAATTGATATGGGTTTTGATGGAACCGGGACTCTAGAAGCATGGCAAAGGATGGAATTATTTTACAAAGCCGTAGAAATGAACACTGATCCTGTAGTTATTACCTCATTTGGAAAGGGGAATTTCCTTCAAAACTGTGAACTGGCATTCTCCACTCTAGAACCTGAAGAAAGGGTGAAAAAGATATGGACTTATAATAACCTAATTAATTTGGTGTTGAAGCACAAAGGAAGCTATGGACAGTAAGAGGAAGCCAATTCAAGTTGTGAAAGTGTATATCCTAGCTTATCGAGATTGTGGTATTCCAACCGTTTGTATGGATTACATATGCTCTCATGATGGATAGATTCACACAACAAATTGCTACGTGCTTTAGGGGCCTTTGCACGGACGTTTCCTGCTGGTATTGCACGTACAAGAAAATCTGGAGTCTTTCCCGCTAACATTTTGGTTTGCTTCTGCAGACTAGTGACTTGTGGTATTTGTAGATGACTGAGAATAGCCCTAACCCACAGAAGGTTGTCGTTGCCTCCAGATGATACTGAAAACCTGTAGCAGGGCTATTTTAAGAAATCAAAAGTATATTTCATTGTTCCTTACATAAAGTGGATACATGCTCTGTTGATAAGATTGATGAGGAGTAAAAGAAAACAGGTATTATTAGCTCATTTGAGAAGACTTATTTGTGTAAAAGAAATTTCTTGCCAATTTTTTCGACAGTAAAATAGAATTCTCTCTCATGTCACGTTATGGTTTGTTGATGTGTACATTCTGCAGTCAGACATTTGAGCTCTCTTTCTTTGCCTTGATACTGCTGTGCTTTTTGCTCTAATTCGACCATTGTTTTTGCAACATCAATAATAGCAATTCGCAAATTTCAACCTGAATCAGAGGAGAAGTGCATAGGCTGATGCCTGTGCAGGAAGCATGTGAAATGACGGGAAATGATCCTATGTCATTTTTACACTGCAATATTGACCAAGGGTATGTATAATCATTATTCAGATGGTCATAAGAACTAAAACTTGGAACTTAAGGGTCAGATACAGATTTTGCTTACAGTTGCATAGAATTTGTTTTAGAATTTTATAAATGTGTGTGGGGGAGTTCGAGTTTTCATTTGAGCATTAACTCTAGTAGCTTGAGATTCCATTGTGGACTTGTGGTTGATAGGCTACATTATAAAGTTTTAAGGAACTTGAAAACCTCAATTAGAACTTGAAAGCAAGTATCGAAATCCACTTCAATGGCATTTCTTATTTAGTGGGGAAAAGCAGTATAAGATGCAGAATTGAACAAAATAGTTTGACTCTTACATAGCATCAGTTCATAGCATTAAAATATTAAGGAGACAAAGTACTATATTCCGTGGGAGGCCTAGAAGGACAGCTGGAAAATGCTGCATCGACGGAAATGAGACTACCCACATGGATGATTGTCTCGAACTCGATAGGTAGCCCTTCAATTCGGAAATCTTTGAACTCTGCGCAATCTGGGTTAAAAGAGACAAAACGCCTATTCCTATATGAATAGAAGATTTCATCTCCACCCTTCAAAGTGCATAAAACTCGAACAGCTTGTTTTCTGGTCCCATTCCATCTGCATATAGCAGGAGGCGCACAGTTGATTCTGAAGTCTGCTGGAACATAATTAGGAATGACCAATCTTCTGGTCCAAGACTTCTTCGAACTGTAATCCTTCAATTCCCATTTCTTATTCTCCCAGCCATGAGACAAGACCACCGCTGAGAGACGATTGTTTAGAGCCACAAGCTGTGTAACAAGCTTGTTCACGCCCAAACCAGTAGTGACCTGGAATTCTTCAGTAGCTAGATCAAACGCGATAATATCTTGGTGTTTCTCTTCTTCAATCAAATAGCTAGTCGTCAGCCAATGAAGATTTCCGTTCACCAATGTGTCGGATGCCATACAAGAAAGCCTGAACGCCTTTTGACCTTTATGTCTCCATTCAAAATTGCCTAGGGTAAGAACATAAATCTCAGGTTCCTTAATGGCTCCGCTGAAAATGTTGTTTCCCTCTGTATGGTACACAATCTTTATCACTTTGTATTCCTTTGTTCTTGGATGAAATCCAAATCCAAAATTTACCCTCACACATTCCGATTTGTAGGCTTGATCAACTCGGGGAGCTCTCTGAATTCTCGGGTAAAAGGGTTGTATACGTACAGCAGATCATTACGTGTCCTGTTATATAAGCATATCAATCCATAACAAGAACCTACTACATCAAAGTAGGGTAATACCAACTCACTGGGAAAGTTGAGTCTTCGCCAAGAACGTGTTGTTGTCGGAGATGCTTAAATCTACAGCGTCGAGCTTGCAGATGGGATAGTCAGAGAAGCAAAAGAAGAATGGATTTCTTCCCTTTGCACGTGAAAGATGCGTAGAAATTGACAGCGGATGTTTGGATGAAGAGTGCCATATTTGGGAGACTAGTTTACAGTGCATAAGAGATGTTATTGCAAGCTGGAGAGAATGTCGAAGAAGAGTTCGATAATGATGCTTTGTTGGGCTTTGACTTCGCATCAGTTTTCGATGCTTTCATTCTCAACATTTGATTCCATGAAGTGAAGAAAAATAATGACCAGGTTTAGAGGCAATGTGAGCAGCAAAAATGAACAGTTTTAAGGCTGGACGAGGGAGACGAGCTGCTAGGTAATGTAGTCCAAGTATATATAATGTTCCATTGGTTTTGAATAGCCATATAGCAAAACGAATTAACCAAGAAAACCAATTTGTCCCTATGATTTTGTAGATAATGTAAAAAAAATGGATTAGAAAAAAAAAAAAAAAATCGTTCATTGCCTTCAACGTGTTAATTTATAGTGTAAATTGCTCCTTTGGTTTTTGAATTTTTTATAAAGTTGTGATTTGGTTTCCCAGTTTTTTTTTTTTTTTTAAGTCAAAAACTCTTTAAAATGACGTAAAATAGTCATTTTTATTAATAAAGATTAAAAATTAGATGGAATAGATCATATGTATAGTACATGTGAGTTGAATCATATAATTATTTTTCTTTATTACCTTTTAAAAGTAAACCATGTGTGATTTATCTGACATTTTTTTAAAATTTTTATTAACAAAAATGATTATTCTACACCTTTTTAAAAAGTTTAAGAAGCTTTTAGTTAAAAAAAAAAAAAAAGTTCAGGATCAAATTGCAACTTTGTAAAAAAAAAAATTTATCCTAATTTATAAGCTGGACTCCTGTTTTGAAGTTGAGTTCATTTATCATTCTTTATAAGTTGAATACAGTTATCAGATTATTTATGTAATCCCATTAATTCTTATAAGAGAATATGCAATATTTTTATTGGTTTGGAGGACAAGGACAAAAGGGAAATGGCATCAAGTGGTATAAAAAGTAATTGACAAATTGATGATCAAATCTCCTTGGAAAATCCGTACAAAGGAGCGAGACAACTTTGTTTGGTGAATAAAGAAGCAAGACAACTTGGACGTATGCTCACATAAGCCAAAGGATTTTGTTTTAAACAAGGGCAATGCAATGACCACTGACTGCACTTCTCCCCCTCTTTTTTGGTATGCTTTTAACATATGTACATAAATAATCGATAAAAAAAACAACAACTAATCGACTGCGCTCAAAACTCTCGTGTTTTTTTATTTGTTTTTAATAAAAATTCTAAACCCTATATTTTGAACTTTTATATTTTTATAACATCAGATTTAATCTTATTTTGGTCGACACATAATTTTAACATAAAAATACCCTAAATACCTTTAAAAAGAAAAATTACAATTTAGATTATTTATAATTTTATACTATGTATTTTTCTTTTATTAAAATATATACCATGCATTTAAAGTCATATTTTATATCATTATGATACATTAATATATAAATCAATATTTTCTCTTGATCAAGACTTTATTTTTAACCTAAATATAGCCAAAATACCTTTAAAAGAGAAATTATAAAATGACAAAATCTTTAATTTTCCCAACAAAAAATTCAGACTTCTCAACCCTACCCTCATAATCTCCGCACTTTCTCACCCCTGGTGTCGCACACACCTTTTGACCTTCGCCTCAATCCCTTTATTTAGGGGGTGTTTGGCGGATTCGTTTCACTCAAGTGAAACTGTATTTTTTTTTTTGTCTCTTTCTGAAAAAAGTTTTTTGCCTTTTCTGAAAAGTCAACAAAAATTACTATTGAAACTAAAATATTTCAACGTAAACTTACACACCAAACACCCCCTTAGCTTTTAATTTAAACTAGTTTAAAACATGTGCGATGCACATGATTGGACATTTTTTGAAAATTTTTACTTAAATAAGAAAAAAAAATACATAGAAGACAAAAAAAAATCAACAAAGTACTTGAAATAAATAAATTAGACATAAAAAAGAACAAAAATATAAAAGGACTAAAATGTTAAAAATATATCAATACAATAAAGGAATAAAATAAAATAAATAAAAACTGGGCCAAAAGAAGAAAAAAAACTGAAGGACCAAAAAAAATAAAAAAATAAAAAAAGTTTTTTCTTCCAAAAAAATAAATAAAGTACCTGAAAAAAAAAAGAAAAAAAAAAGAAAAAGATGAATGAAAAAAAGACCAAAAAGATAAAATGACTAAAATGTTAAAAGTATAACAATACAAAGAAAATGACTGGAAAAAAAAAAAAAAAAACTAGGCCGAAAGAAAGAAAAAAACAAAACAGAAGGACCAAAAAAAATAAATTATTTTCTTTAAATAAATTGTTGATCTAGAAAATATGTAGAGTTTTTTTTTTTTTCAAAGATATTTTGGGTATTTTTAATGTTAAAAATAATTGTTGATCCAGAAAATATGTAGATTTACATACTAACAATAATTTAATATAGTTGCATAAAAATGTGGAACTTCAAAAGGTAAGTAACATTTTAAATAAAAACAAATTGCAATAATACTTAGTTTTACATAAAAAGGATTAAGTGGAACTAATTCAAAATTCAAGGTAAAATGAATGTTTTAAAATTTAGGAGCAGAGAGAGAATAAGCTAAAGTTCAAGGGCACGAGTGACAATTAATCCTTCATTTTTGCTTTGGGGCTGTCTTATTATTTTTAATTGCGTTTCAACATTGCCTTGTCATTTTCGTTAAGCTTTTTTTATTAATTTTCTTTTTTAATAAATTTGAATGGAAGATTTAGATGAAATGGATTTTTTTTTTTAAAGAAAATGTATCAACTTAGTTTAGATGTTTTAAAGAATTCTGATGCTAGTTATTCCCTCACATCATTTTTACATACATGCGTGCATACATATATATACTCTTTTTTTTTTTTTTTAGAGAGCATACGTATATACATGTTTAATATCAACACATGGTGAAGAATAATGCATTTTCAACCACCAAAAAAACAAAAAAGATAGAGAGAGATATTAAAGTCGTGAAGAAGAAAATGTGCAGTGCAATTAAGGTCATCCGTTCCAGAAAACGGCTGAACAATTTCTTTCTTACACATTTTTCATGTAGAGAAGGTAAAAGCTTTAAGGAGCAAGTTTTACCTATATGGAATTTACACACAACTCTAATTTGGAAAATTTATTCCTAGATTTCTTGCTTAGAACACAAACTCATTAGGTAAATTGCTCATTTGGTCCCTAAATTTTTTATTTTGTGTAAATTTGGTCCCTAAACTTTTTTTCATAGCTGAAATGCACAAAAACTATTAAAATGTTGCCACAATAGTCATTTCCGTTAATTTTTGAAAGAAATCCGTTAGTAACTTGGTCAAAAAGTGATGCTAACAAACAGATTTCATCCAAAAATTAACAGAATTGACTACTGCAACAACGTTTTTAAAAATTTATGGTCATTCCAGCTTCGAAAAAAAAAATAGGGAATGCCCCCAAACTATTAAAACGTTACTACAATTGTCATTTCAGTTGATTTTTGGACCAAATCTGTTAGTAATTTGGTTAAAAAGTTATACTAACTAACGGATTTTGTCTAAAAATTAACGAAAATGACTATTGTAGCAACATTTTTATAATTTATGGGCATTCTAGCTACGAAAAAAAATTCATAGACCAAAGTAACATAAGGTTAAAAATTGAGGGACCAACCTAGCAATTTACCAACTTATTATCAAGCGAAACCAAATCCAATACACTGAAATACCAGCATAATGACGTAAAGGAAATGGGTTCGAACCTTGGAACTCAGAAGAAGCATGAGAACTCAAGTGAAACTTTATATGACCGTTACAAAATATAACCAAACAGTACCTGTCTCACAAAACAAGAAGTTGCAAGGTTCTTATATGGCAATAAAAGTAACTCAACGAGCAAAAGTGTTGAAAAAAATTATCAGGCGAGTGACTTTAGAGACATTGGTTCAGCACCGATTCAAAGAGCACTCGAAAAAGCGTTAGCATCAAAAACTTACTCGATTATGAGATGAAATTACACAGAACATTCAGAACTGAAATAAAGATTGTCACAAGTTTTACACAAAAGCCATTTCCAGCGTGAACAGCTCATCTACTAGTTGTTCTTGCAAGTATGCATGAAGCCTTGTGTAATGAATCTTTTTCAATATTGCATGATAACCGGAACCAATTACCATATTGAGAACAACCCAAATGCGGGAGAAGCCATATAAACTATTAGAACATATGATCCTCAACCCAAATGCTTACTGAATTATGGGATGGAATTGCACTGTATAATCATCTGTACTAAGCATTACAAAAAAGGACCGGATGACTACTCTTCATAACTTTAATACATCTGAACTTAGCTTCTCTTAACCAGCACATGTAATAATTTACAGCATTATGCAGATCGATTAAAAATAGACGTACCGAAGAGTTATAGAAAGATGCTTATGCCTTTTTGAATGAATCTTCTTCAAAATGCTTCGTATGCCAACTGAATGATCAGGCACCAAACCTTTTCGGATCATGTCCTTGAGAAGCTTGAGTGCAACATCTATTCTTTCATTGTCGATGTAACCGTTGACAAGGGAGCAGTAGGAAATAACATCTGGCAAAACACCCTTCGCTACCATTTGCTCAAAGACGTCGTGTGCCTTATCCATCTCACTCTGCAGACAAAACCCCTTAATCAATGTGTTGTAAGATATCAAATCAAGCTCAGTACCATATTGAATCATAACGCCAACCAATTTCTTGCTTTCATCCATCATGCCATTTTCAGCAAAAGCATCCAGAAGTCCACTAAAAGTGAAAATATCAGGAAAGATATTCTTCCTCAACATCTCATGAAAGAAACTCTTAACACTTTTCGAAACCCTTAGGGTCCGTTTAGTGAATGAGTTTGAGTTGAAAAAGTACAGTTTGAGTTGAAAATTTTTGTTGACTTTTCAGAAAAGACAAAAACTGTTTCAGAAAAAGACAAAAACTGAGATGAAAAAGTACAGTTTGAGTTAAAACCCCAAATGAGGCCTAAACTCTTGAGTTTAAAAATGGTACAAAAAAAATCCTTTTTTTAACGGAATCTGTTAATGAAGATTGAAAATCAGAGGCTTAATTGCTCGGTTGGTCCTTACACTGCTAGGTTGGTCCTTAAACTTTTGTTTGTGATGTTTTAGTCTCTTTTCTCTTGAAAATCTTAATATATATAAAAGTACATATGTTCTCGCTGCTTTTGTCTTTTGTCATGTGTCAACCCATTGTTTTTTGTTTGTTATTGTTTTTTTTTTTTTTACTTCTCTTTTTTGCTTTCATCCTTTTTTATTTCTTTTCTTTTTTCATTATTAACATCTTTTTCTTCTCTCATTTATTTTCTTTTATACTTTTATCCTTTTTTATTTTTTTTAATCTTTTGTAAATATGGTTGTTTTTAAAGAAGTTGATATATAGCGGTATCTTAGGCTTCATTTGACATTTGAACTTAACTCCAACTAAATTGTACTCTTTTATCTCAGTTTTTGTCTTTTTATCAAAATCAACAAAAATTATAATTAGTTTTTGAAAAGTCAACCAACTCCAACTTAAAAATTTCATCTGCAACCGGTGAACCAAACACAAGTTTAGTGTAAATTATGATTGGTATAGAACTTCAAACTTGAAAATGAAGACGTAAACAGGTTTGCAAGATTGAAGAGTAACAAAGATGTGAAAGGAAGAAAACGAATGTATGATGACATAGATAACTTGTCTCAAATAGTAAGCTTTTATTCTTTTTTTTTTTTTTTTAATTTATAGAGTCATGATGATTTTTCTCTTGAAATTTTCTGGTTGAAGTGATTGCGCCTTTAATCATAACCATTGCAATCATGCCCCATGATTCACTTGACATTTTATTTGTAAGATTTTTACTCTCATTATATGTTGAGGCATTTAGACCTAGTGCCATGCCAAACCACAAAATCATAATGAAAATTTTGATTGAATTGTATCCAACTCTTACATGGTGCAAATAAAATAATGTTACTATCTGCATTGATGCAAGTTGCTACCACAATATGCTCAGTTAATAGTTACTGCCAAAAACAAAACAAAACAAAAAAACAAAATTGTTAAACATAGTAGTGGTAATCGGCTGGACAACTGAAGACAGTTAACCTAAATTATAGATGCCCTTGGATATATTTAGGCTGTTGAGATGTCATTGGACGGTTGGGAAAAACTGAAATTTTCATTCTTCATTTTTAGAGGTGATGGACCGAAGTATTACCCTATATATGAATATATACACACACACACACACATATTTACTGAAATAATCAGGAGGTAATGAAAGGGGTTCAAACTTCAAACACTATTTCAAATACAAAAACAGAAAAAATTAATATAATAAAAGAAATGTAACATAACCAAACTGATAAAAAGGTAAAAACTCCTCCAAGAGTTCTCTGCTACAGAACAACAAAAATAAAGAGTCTAGAACTCAACTAGTAAAGTATTGAAAACAATATTCGACGAGTGATTCTAGAGCCATCGGTTTCAGAACAATCCCAAGAGCACATGAAAAATATATATACAAATATATATCTTAGCATCCAAACAAGACGATTTATGTAAATGGAACTTGGGCTGTGCTGCCCATCCATTTATATTTCTGACCATACGCAGCCAACATTCTCAGAGCTTATCAAACATTCAGGATAGCATGAACTTTTGAAGGAAAGTTTTGCCACATTAAACCGGTTGTAAGAAGGTGACTCTTGATTTATTTCTATCTTCCGCTAGGGTCTTTATGCCCCCCGCGCGGGCACACACATACAGGCATATGTATGTTTTTTTAGCAAAGATGAGCACATGAAGAAACTTATCACCATTCAAGCAGCAGTCTAACCCAACTGAGAAGAACAATCAAAAATAAATATTACTCGATCAGAACTAATTCGCATAGGCTACAAAATAAGGCTCCAATTCAACAACCAAACAAACAAACATACTAACAGACTAACTAACCGACCGACCGACCAACCAACCAACAAATGTACAAAAAGACAACTTAGTCTATTATGGGACGAAATGACATTGAACATTCAAAAATTAAATTAAACATTCTTACAAAAAACCATTTCAAGTGTAAACAGTCTAGATTCAACTAGTCATAATAGTAAATTAAGAATATACAATAGTCTAAAGCAATCCGATTAGTTCAAGATCTCATCACTTGCATGTTCTTGTATTAGATGCTTGAAGCCTTTTATAATGAATCTTTTTCAATCGAACCAATTACCATAGTAAGAACAGCCCAAATGTGGGAGAAGTCATATAAGCAACAACATATGATCCTTATAATGTTCAAACAAAAAGCTTACTAAATTATTGGATGGAATTGCATTGCACGATAATCTTTAATAAGCATTACACAAAAATACCAGACGACAACACTTCATAACTGTAATACATCGAAACTTCATCTTAACTAGCACATATGATAATTTACAGCATTGGGAGCCAATTAAAAGCCGTACCTAATGAAGAGTTATTGAAAGATCCTTATGCATTTTTGCATGAATCGTCTTCAAAATGCTTCGTATGCCAACAGCATGATCAGGCACCAAACCATTTTGGATCATATCCTTGAGAAGCTTGAGAGCAGCATCTATTCGTTCAATGTTTATGTAACCTTTGACCAAGGTGCAGTAGGAAATAACATCTGGCAAAACACCCTTCGATATCATATGTTCAAAGATATCATGTGCCTTGTCCATTTCACTTTGCATACAAAGCCCCTTAATCAATGTGTTGTAAGTTATTAAATCAAGCTCAATACCATATTGAATCATAACGTCAACCAATTTCTTGCATTTATCCATCATGCCATTTTCGGCAAAAGCATCCAGAAGGCCATTAAAGGTAAAAATATCAGGAAAGATTTTCTTCCTCCCCATCTCATCAAAGAAACTCTTGCCCTTTTCAAATTGACCTGAAAGACAAAATCCACTAATTAAAGAGTTGTAGGTGACCACGTCAGGAGCTAGACCTTTCCGAGTCATTACACCAAACACTGCAAGAGCTTCATGCCTTCTTTTCGCTTTGGATAGAGCATCCACTAGAATTTTAAATGTTATGACATCAGGTGAAACACCTTGATCTTTCATTCCATCCAACAAGTGAGTGGCTTCCTTCCATTGTCCTGAATGGCATAACCCATACATTAAGGAGTTGTAGGTGATGATGTTGGGCTCTAGACCTCGAGCAGTCATTAATTTCATGTGATCAAGTGCCTCTCTAGTTTTTCCGATTTTGCATAGAGCATCCAACGTAGTGTTGAACGTCACCACATCGGGTGAGATCCCGCAATTGATCATGTTTTCTAAAAACTGAGTTGCTTCATCCCATTGACCACACTTGCACAAAGAAGAAACTAGAGAATTGAATGTGACAACATTAGGCTCTATGCCTTTTCTGGTCATCATTTTGAATAGTGAAATTGCTTCTTGAGTTTTTGCTTCCTTGCAAAGAGCATCCACTAGAGCACTATATGTAAATGTATCAGGTGAGATTCCACTATCAATCATGTCGATTAGTTTTCTCTTGGCTTCTTCTTGACGGCCAAATTTCCATAATCCGTGAATCAAAGAAGTAAAGCAAACAACATCGGGCAGAACACCCCGGTTGATCATAACATCAAACAAGTTCAATGCCTCATCTAGCTGTCCTTCTTTAGAAAGGCCATCAATGATTGGGCTGAAACAGTCCACAGCGGGTTGAATCCTGTCATCAGCATACATTTTCTGAAGTAGCTCGAGCGCCTTCCGAGTTTCTCCAGACTTACAAAGCCCGTTAATGACAGTCGCATAAGTGATATCATTACATAAGTATTCCTTCTCCTCTATCTCCCGAAACAACTCCATCGCAGCAACCATGGAGCCTTCCTTGCAAAGCCCATGAAGCAGACTACACAGAGTATAAGCATTTGGGTGAATGCCAGTTTTAACCATAGTTGACAAAACAGAGAAACCTAATTTCACCTCCTTCAAAGAACAGAAGCACCTGATAACAACACTAAGCGTAAAGACATCCGGTCGAAAATCAACACGACTCATTGTCTGTCTGTACATAGAGACGACAGTAGAATAGTGGTTCATGTTGGAGATTGCAGCAAACAACTGATTGAAAGTCCAAATAGAGGGAATGGGTCGGAGTTTAATCAAGGATTGGAAGAAATCCAAAGATTCAGAGAGAGTGAGGTCTTTGGATTTACAACGCATTAGGACCAATTCCTCCAAACGGGGAAAAGAATCATAATTTGCACTACTTGGAGAAGAAAAAGAACGAAACTGGGAAGATGTGAAAATCCCAAAGAGAGAGAATGAAGAAGAATTACCAGGAGCTGTTGGGGAAAACATTTGGATTTTGAGGTTCGATTTCATCACCATCCTCAGAGGAGTGAAAGTGGAAGTTGAAGTTGAAATTTCAGGGTAGAAGATTGAAGATCAAAGATTTGGGAAGTGAAAAAGTACGGATATGAAATTGGGAAAGCAATTGACGAGCTTAAATGGATTTCATTTTCTCACTTCTTTTTGTCCGGAAAGTGTAATTGGGTTTAACAATAATAAGAGTTTTTTTTTTTTTTTTTTTTGTTAATTTCAATAATAACACCTCTAAAAAATTATTTTAAATTTAACATTATTTTTATAACTTCATATCTAACATCATCTCATCAGATTTTTTAGGTCCCACATTTTTATACTACCTCATTTACTCTCGACATGAACCGTATATTTACATAAGGGGAGTCTATTAACACCTATCGATTTACTTTCTCCACTTCCTTTCTTAAATTATCCATCAATTAAAATTTAAATATTCATCAAACTTATTATTCCACAATAATCCCTATAATTTTATTTTATTTGTAATCCTTTTTGCACCCACTAGCCAACAAATAACCCCTATTTTTTAACAATCCTTTTTATCTTGTATTTTTTTTCTTATTTTTTGAACCCTTATTTTTTTAAGAAATTCAATTACTCTTTTTTTTTCTTATGAAGTTTGTTGTTTTGAACGCCAAAGACATATATACATATATGTATGTAGATAAAGTCGTTCGATTAATTGTCTTTATATAATAATAAATTGTAGATATATATATTTATATATATATTGTAAGTTATGGTTCGTAATTTTCTTGTGAAAAGAGTTGTTACAAAAAGTAGTTATACTAGAACAGATAAAATTACAAGATATAACATAATTTTTTGATGATTCAATTTGTTATTCCATTTATCAAAAGCAAGATGATTAATTTGTCGGGAATCCACTAAATTTTTAGGATAAAACAAATAAAGTTTTTACTTAAATGATAAAAAAAATGTTTAAAAATAGGGGTTTTATTGATTGGTTAATATAAAAAGGATAAAGAGTATAGTTAAATTGTAGGGGTTTTTTTAGAATAATAAGATGAGTGTGATAAGTAGTAATGGAAGTTCAAATTTTAATAGGTGGATAATTTAAGAAGGTGGTGAGGAAAGTAGACAGAGGGGTGTCAATAGACCTTTTTACATATGAATTTTTGGTCAATATTATAATGACTTTGTGGTAATTATCACAATTACTCTATGGGTCATAACAGAAATTACAAGAGGTAATTCTCATGATTACTAAAAAGAGACCCGATTTGTTAACAAAGAATTTTTTTTCCTTTAAAAAACCAAAGAAATGTTTTCTTTCTCCTTTTTGGAAATATGACCAAAGAGTATGATTGTTTCAACTTTTAACAGTTAATACTTATCAATTATAAATTTCAATTTTTTTAAAAAAATATTCATGACTCTAAAAGCTTTCATATGATAATAGTAATACTCATGTTATAATTACTCATAGGTTTTATTTTTATTTTTTTTGGAAATGACTTAATAAAATTAATTCATAACACAGCTAGAAAGGTCAATCATGAAACTCTTACATTACCAAAATTACAATCACTTTCATCAAAAGACTTCTCATATAGTAAATATTCAGTAAAAAATAGTCAATACTACAACTATTATGCTATCGGTAATAGTCATGATGGTAATGACTACTAGTAATTATGAAAATTGCTACTTAAAATAGAATGATAACGCACCTAGAAATGCCAATATCTGAAGAAACCTAGTAATCAAAACATATTATACACCGACAATGATAAAAACTAATCAAAGTAATTATACACCAATGAAACGTATTTATTTTATGTTATAACGTAAAGACTTTGATTAACAGTTTTTATCTTTGTCGGTGTATAATATGTTTTGATTACTAGGTTTCATCAGATATTGAACTTTTCTAGCTGTGTTATGAGTCATTTTTATTAAGTCATTTCCATAATGTGTTATGCGTCATTTTTATTAAGTCGTTTTCATAAAAATTATGAGTAATTATAATCATGAGTTTTACTATTACCATCTGAAAGCTTTTAGAGTCATGAATGTTTTTGAAAAAAAATGAAAATTTATTATTGATAGCCATTAATTGTTGAAAGTTGAGACAATTATACTTTTTGGTCATATTTCCAAAAAGGATTTATTTGGTTTTTTTTTTTTTAAATACTTTGTTAACGAATCGGGTCTCTACATAGTAATTGTGATAATTACCCTCTGGTAATTTATATTATAACCTATAGAGTAAATGTGATAACTATCACTAAAAAATTATAATATTGATCAAAATTCATATGTGGTTTCTATTGAGGATAAATGTGGTAGTGTAAAAATGTGGGACCCATAAAATATGATGTGACAGTATTAGATATGAAAGTCTCAAAAAGTGGTATTAAATTTAAAATAATTATTTTCAATAGAACTATTATTGAAATACACCCTTTTTTTTAATGCCCTAAATTAGGGATGGTAATATTCCCTGCGGAGACTGACCTCGCAGGGATCCGCCCTGAACGGGGTTGAGACAGGGAATAAAATTCGAGGATGGGGATGAGGATGATGATATAATTTTATTCTAAAAAATTAACGGGGTGGGGACAAGGAAAGCACTTCACGCCGCACTCCTGTCCCTCTATATATGTGTGTGTGATTTCATATATTTATAAATATTTAATATACTATGAAAATTATTTTTAAAAGTGTATGTATCCAATAAAATAAATATTGAAGCTATGAGGAATAGACAAAAAAAGGAGAATATATATGTTTATTTTTTATGGTTTCAATCTTTTTTAGCTTAAGTACTTTTTTAATAAGGTTGGAGTTTGGCTCTCACACTCAAACTTGAGGTTTAAACTCAAATTTTTGTATTTTCTAAAAAATCAACAAAAATTACTATTCAAACTTAAAAATTTCAACTCAACTCAAACACCAAACACCCCCAGTTTTCAGAGTTTGTAATGTTTTGATTAGACTTTTAATGGCATTATAATTAAGATTTCATTTGCATATGTTTAGAATTTAGTTTGTTTATGATAACTTTGGTTTGAACTAAAATTATGGTGCATTTTACTTTATTGTTTGTTTTTATTTTATTCTCTTTTCATATCTATATTTATAATAGATAGGGAACGGGATGGGTACGAAGAAAGCCCCTCCGATGAGGAATCTCCGTCCTCGGCTCCGCTTTTATTTAAGTGGGGGTGGGGATGATTTTGGAGGCGGGGATGGAGACTGGAAATCATTCCTTAGTCCCACCCAATTACCATCCCTATCCTGAATTTTACTCTTATTTAGAAAACATATCATATGTTTTAAAATTTTACATTTTATACTATCAAATTACATTTAATATACAAATCTATACTTAATTTTAAGTCAACACATAATTTTAACCTAAAAATGCTTAGACTACCCTTAAAAAGAAAACTACAATTAAGATTATTTACCTTTTAATATATGTTTATGCTTTTATTTAGAAAGTATACCTTGCATTTAAATTCATGCTATTCTATATCATTATAATATAGGCTTGTTTGGGGAGGTTTTAGATACGTAATTTTGGAGATATTTGAATTGGAGTTTTGCAAATGTATGTTTGGTTGAAAAAATTGTTTAGGGTAAAAAAGTGTAAAATCTCAAAATGTGTTCAGAAAAAAATATATATATCAATATGGATTTTGTTTCATTCATCTCAAAATTCTATATACGCTAAAAAAATTATATCATTTGGACTTAAAATGATAAATTTATGAACTTTTAAAATTTGAAATTACTATATAAATTGGAGATGTGAATAGTAAAAAATATTTTTGAGTTGAGAAAAAAGACAAAAAAAAAAAAAAAAGAAAACCAGATGCCATTATGTGTCACAATATACAAGTCAACATTTTTTTTTTCTCAATTAACACTTTATTTTGACATAAAAATACTCAAGTACCCTTAAAAAAAATTTAAAACAACGACAAAACCTTTTATTTCTCAACGAAAAATTCAGACTTCTCAACCCCACGCTTATAACCACTCAGCCCTTTCCCAACCCGCTGCCATGCACCCATTCCAACTCCTGTCTCATTCAATTTATTTAGCTTTTAATTTAAATAAAAAAAATTCAATTATTTGGTTTTTTTAATTTCTATGGTACTTTGGAAATTTTTAGTGTTAAAATTAAGTGTTAAAGAATCAAACTTCTCAACCCCACGCTTATAACCACTCAGCCCTTTCCCACCCCACTACCTTGCAGCCCTTCCAACTCCTGCCTCAACCAATTTATTTAGCTTTTAATTTAAATTACAATTTGTCCATTTATTTTGTTTTATAATTTCCAGGGTACTTTTGGTATTTTTAGTGTTAAAATTAAGTATTGATTGCGAAAATGTGTATATTTAAATACTAAGGGTTCGTTTGGTTCGTTAGTTTGAGTTGTGTTTTTGAAGTTGAAATAGTAAATTTTATTGACTTTTCAGAAAAGACAAAAAACTTTTTGGGAAAAAGACAAAGACTTTTGAGGAAAAAGATAAAATTTGAGTTGAAAAGTTAAAGTTGAACCGGTGTTCCAAACGCACCCTAAGTATAATATAATAAATAAAAAATTAAAAATGTAGAACTTTAAAAGGCTTGGTATATTTTTTGAACAAAAACAAAATGTACGGTAAAAAATATAGTACTTAATTTTAAATTTTCTTTTTAAAAGGTAATTTTGATATTTTAAGATCAAATTAAGTTTTGACTGAGAAAAGGTAAATATTTGTATTTTAAACGTAGTCTTATGATAAAAATTATAAACATTCGAAACGCAAAATATAATTTAAAAATAAGAATGAGTGTATAACTCAAAGGTCATTTTGAAAAAAATAATTAGATTATCTTTTTTTCTAAATCAAAATTGTCCAAGTGGCAAAATGACTTTGCGTTGGGAATGTGATAAAGAAATGGTCTATTAATTATTTGATGGTCCATCATTTAATAAATTTAGTGAATAATTATTAAGGCACTAATGTTAATTAGTGACTACTCAACGTCAGCAAATTATTTATCATTTTATTAAAGATAGATCATCAAATCTATTGGTGATAGATCAATCCATCTATCATTAATGGATTATCATAAAATTCAATTAAAAAAATATTTATCTAAAAACATTATAATATACTAAAATGATGCATACTTTCACAGTTTACTGCACAGTAATCTACAGTGATTTTTGGTTTTTTTTTTTTCAATTTCATTATTTTAGCTACAGTGTTCTACAGCAACTGTACAGTAAAATGACGCTTTTTTCCTTTAAACTCCATGCATTTTCCCTGGCAGCACAGTGAATTGCCCGTTTTGCCCTTTTGACATTGTCCGGTCATTAAAGAGAGAAAGAGAAAGAGAAAGATAGGTGTAATGTGTGGGAGAGAAAGAGAAAGACAGATAGAGATAGAGATAGAGAGAGAGAAAGTAAAAGATATATATATCTAGATTAAAATAAATTTTTAAAAAAATAAAGATAGAAAAAGAAAAACCATAAGAAAAAAATTATATTTATTAAATTGTTTCCAATTATAAAACAAATTATATACGTTAAATAATATGTGAAAATTTTAAATTATTGAATTAATAAAAATTTAACCAAAAAAACAGAATAATACATTTAAAGAATAAATTAATACAATTAAATTATAATATTCAAAATAAACAAACAACTATAAAATTTGAAATTAAATAATAATTTATAGAAATTCCAAGTATAAAAAGGTGTATAAAATTACAATAAAATTAAAAATCAATAAATGATTTTTCTACTGTAATGAAACGTAATTATCAAAAATGTATATTTATAATTATTATAGCTAAATTATTATTTATGTCATATATTAATATTATTATTTAAAATTAAATTTTTAAAAAATATTTAATCCATTTCTAGGTTTATTTATTAATATAATTAATTTTGTTTAAATTTAATAAATTTACTTAAGTTATTAAATTTTTTTTACTATTTAAGTTTAAAAGTTTTTAATTTTATTTTTTCTTTCTGATTTTTAATAACAATATATTATTATATTTTATTCTATTAACAACAATTCTTACACTTAATATTTTATTTTAATATTTGATAATATTATTTTTTTTATTATTTGACTTCTTTTATTTTTTTCTTCTTTTAAACAAAATGTTCAATAAGTTTCTTTTATATTTATATCTATAATCTTTAGAAATAAATTTTTTAAAATTTCTATTCATTTTTACATTTATATGTTATCCCTTTATTTTATTAAATTTACCCCGCAACTTTAATCATTTTTAAATGGGATTTGTCAATGAAAGTTAAAAATGGATCTGGGGCTAACTAGATAACCTCAAATTAATTGAATTTACTAAATTAGCCTTAAGAAAAGAAAACAAAATGAAAAAAAAAAAAACCTTTACAAAAAAAGAAAAAGAAAAAGAAATCATAAATTTTAAAAAATATAAATCTCTCATCTAGATCTCCCTATATCTTTTTCTCTCTCTATCTATTTTGATTTTCCCCTTTCAAATCTTGACGTAACGCAATGACCTAGGCAAGCTCAACAGATGAGGATTTGCGCAATAGGACTTTTAAGACCACTACTTAACTTAAATAATCTTTAAGCTTATGATATATTTGGTAGGCAGGATAGAAAATAGATAGGAAGAAAGAGTAAAATAACTAATTGAAGGAAATAAAAAGAAAAGAAGTTGGTTTTCTTTCATATTGTTTGGTAGAAAAGAAAGAAAATGAAAAGAAAATATCAAATCTAATCTATTTTATAATTATAACTACATAAAAATTAGAAGATAATAAGAGAGTAAAAGTTAAAATAGTGATTTCACCTATCATTTTTTTGGCCAGACTTTTCCCTCTTGTTTTCTTTCCAATGTTGAAAAGATTAAAATGTTGTGGACCTCATAGATTTACATTTTTCTTTCCTTCCCATTTTCCACCCTACCAAACAACAAAAATTTTATTTTCCTCTTTAAAATCCCTCATTTCACTTCATTCCTGTCCCTTTTCTACCCTACCAAACAAAGGCTTGGTTTTAGGAGGGAGAGGGGGGAGGGAGAGTGATGGAGGGAGAGACCTAATCCCTTGTTTGGTTGGAAAGAAGAGGGGAGGGAGAGGAAAGGTTGTCTCCCTCCAAATCCACCAAATTGAATCCTTCCATTAGTGAAAGGATCCATCAAATGAGGACTCCATAATAATCAAAAGGTTGAACAAGACAGTAATGGTTGAACAACACCTTTGAATGAAAGCCCATTTCCATAATAATCAAATGAAGATTCCCAATTTGACCTTAAAATCCCCAAATTCTTGACAGCTTAATTGTCTTGCAAGAGAAGTTCCATCCTTTTTTTCATCTATCTGAATATTTCAATAGTAAACACTGACACTTTGGTTAACGTTAGAACGAGAAGGTAAGCTGAAGAAGGAAATTTTTTTTTTTTAAGGAAAAAATTTGACAGAGAAGAAGAAGAAGAAAATATTTGAAAGAACAAGAGAGAGAATGTGTGTTGATAGTTTCGAAAAAAAAAGAGAGAGAGAGAGAGAGAGAGGTTTTTACGTTAACAGAGTCAACCCACGGTTATGGTAGTCTTTTCAAGTTGTGATGACGAGTCTAAAAAACTATTTGATATATGGGGAGGGGAACAGTGAAATGGGAAAGTAGATGCAAGTACATTAAAAATGGCGCTAACTTGATAAGCTCAAATATATTGAATTTAGTAAACTAACCTTTTGATAAGCTCAAATATATTGAATTTACTAACTAACCTTAAGAAAATAAAACAAAATTAAAAAACTTTTACAAACAACAAAAAAAGGGAAAAAGAAAAAGAAATCATATATCTCATCTTAGCTCTCCCTGTCTCTTTCTCTCTCTATCTCTTATGGTTTTCCTCTTTCAAATCTTGATATGACGCAATGAGCTAAGCAAGCTCTACGGAAGAGGATTCGTGCAATGAAACTTTTAAGACCGTTATTTAACTTAAATAATCTTTAAACTAGTTTTAATGTTATAATTATTCTTTATCTAAAAATTTGAAATTTTTTTTTCTTTTGTTAAAGCTCTTATCGTTATCTTGTTTAAAACCTCATTTGGAAATTAATGCTCTGATATAAATGATGCACTTCAATAAATATCTCTATAAGCATGGATAAGGTTAAGTGCTAAACTAAAGATAATAACTCCATAGTTGACCTATTACTGGTCTTAACAACATAATTAAAAGTTTGTTGCCAGAAAGAACAAAATAATATTTTAAAAAGAGTAATAGTAAATTATAATATAAAATTTTAAACATAATAATAAATAACATGTTCCACATAATAATAGAAAAACCCCCCCTTCTCCTCCTCCTCCTCCTCCTCCTCTCTCTCTCTAATTTGAAACTGTACACATAAATCTGTTATTAAAATTTAACTATAATATGATATTTATTTAAAAAATTAAAGGATTTATCCGAAAATTCAAGTATTTACTCGAAAATCTAAGGAATTATTTGTAAATATCTGCAATAATTTATAATGATTTAAAAAACATGTTATAAACTTCCAAAGTATCTATCAATACACTATTTGCTACATTATCCAAATATGTACATCAAAACATTAATAAGCGGGAAATCTTTTCCCTATGCTTTTAACATATTACAAAAAAAAGACTGGAAAAAAAAAAAAAAACTATGTGATTGTACTTAATTCCTGCTTTTTTCTATTTGTTTTTATTTTTAATAGAAATTCTACACATAAGTGAAAATTTAAGGGTCAAAGCAGGTGTTTTATAAATTTAGGAGGTAAAGAGAAAATAAGCTAGAGTTCAAGGTCATTTTTTTTCTTCATTTTTTTTTTTTTTTGGGGCTATCTTTTAATTTTGGAATACGTTTCAGCATTGGCTTATCATTTTCGTAAAGCTGTTCAATAATTGAATAGAGGATAGTATGAAAGGTATCATAGTTTGATTTTTTAGAGAATTCTTATACTAGTTATTTTATTTATTTATTTATATATTTATTTTTGTATTCACTCTCATCATTTATATATTTGCAGAAAGAAATAAATAAATAATTTACATAATAATTAAATAACAAATTTACTAAGTAGATAATTAATTTACTTCTTGTAAGTATATTATATACTAACAAATTTGTTATATGTCTAGTAATTTTTTATTTACCTAATAAATTAACTATTTACTTTAAATATTCTAAAATCTTGTGACTGAAGTTAATGTAGAGTGCAATTAGGGTCCTCCATTCCAGAAAACGACTAACAACTCCTTCCCAGCATTTCATGTAGAGAAGGTGAAATTTTTTAGGAGCAAGTTTGTCTATGAGGAATTCACCCAAAATATAAACATACTTATATGTATACTTACATACATACATATATGTATATGTATATATTCCTAGATTGCTATTGCAAGGGACAGAGTATTTTAAAGCACACAAGCTTAAATTGGGTGCATGAGTTCATTCCTTTACCCCAGGAATAATTTTCTCTACACGTCTGTCTAAACTGAGGAATAATTTTTGTTATTAGAAATGAAACTTAAAATCCAATATATATACTGAAATATCAGCATCATAGGTGAGGAAATGTGTTCAAACATTAAGAACTCACAATCATCAGTTCAAATACAAGACCAGCATAAAAAAATTTATATGATCATTATATAATATTACCAAACTGATAAGAAGGTGAAAACCCCTATAAGAGTATCTCTGCCACAGAACAACAAAAATAAAAGATTCTTATATGGCAATAACAGTAACTCATCTAGCAAAGTGTTGAAAACAGTTTTCAAACGAGTGATCAAAAGCCATCGATTTCAGACCAATTCCAAGAGCACATGAAAAAAAATCTCAGCTTTCAAACAAGTGGATTTATGAAAATCGAACTGAAGTAGTGAGGTCCAACCATTTATCTTTTTGACTACAAGCAGCCAATTTTCTCAAACCTTACAAAACATTCGGGATAGCATGAACTTTTGAAGGAATGTTTGGCGAACTGGAAGATGGTGATTCTTTCTATCTTTAGCCATTGTTCTTTACAAAGATGACGGCCACCGAAAGTATTCCCATTCAAGCAGCAGAAACAGGAGTCTCGCCCAACTATGAAGGGCAATCGGCAGAAATTCGGCTCCTATATATCCTCTGCCAACAAAGAGCGAGCCTAATAACTTCCAGCAGCTGTGAATTAACAATAATGTACATCACGCTGAAAATACTGACCCCCAAAAAAACAGTACAATTGGAAAGAAAGACTAACAAGTATTTGTGATCATAAAAGTGCAATGTAAACATGCTATCAAACCAATCAACATAAAGAAGAACTAAACATGCTATCAAACCAATCAACATAAAGAAGAACAGCCCAAGCGAAAACTTACTCGACGAGGGGGCGAAATTACATTGGACGTTTAAAACTAACATTGACACATGGTCATAAGTTCTACACAAAAGCCATTGAAGTGCAAACTGCCTAGGTTCAACTAGTCATAATCAGCAAATACATCAGTTTTAAGCAACGTGATTAGTTTAAGATCCCATCTATTGCTTGTTCTTGTAATGAATCTCTTCCAATATTGCATAACAATCGAAACCAATTACCATAATGATCCTTACAAGGTTCAAACAAAATGCATACTGAATTATGGGATAGAATTGCATTGAGTAATCAGTTGTACTAAGCATTACACAAAAGGACCGGATGACTACTCTCCATAACAGTTATACATCTAAACTTAGCTTATCTTGACTAGCACATTCAATAATTTACAGCATTGGGAATCAATAAAAAATCGTGCCTAATGATGAGTTATTGAAAGATGCTTATGCCTTTTTGTATGAATCTTCTTCAAAAGGCTTTGTATGACAGCTGCGTGATTAGGCACCAAACCTTTTCGGATCATATCCTTAAGAAGCTTGAGTGAAACATCTATTCTTTCAATGTTGATGTAACCGTTGACAAGGGAGCAGTAGGAAATAACATCTGGCAAAACACCCTTCACTATCATTTGCTCAAAGAGGTCATGTGCCTTATCCATTTCCCTTTGCAGACAAAACCCCTTAATCAATGTGTTGTAAGTTATTAAATCAAGCTCAATACCACATTGAATCATTACGTCAACCAATTTCTCGCTTTTATCCAGCATGCCATTCTCGGCAAAAGCATCCAGAAGTCTTCTAAAAGTAATAATATCAGGAAAGATATTCTTCCTCCCCATCTCATCAAAGAAACTCTTGCCCTGTTCAAACTGACCTGAAAGACAAAATCCACTAATTAAAGAGTTGTAGGTGACCACGTCAGGAGCTAGACCTTTCCGAGTCATTACACCTAACACTGCAAGAGCTTCCTGCATTCTTTTCGCTGTGGAAAGAGCATCCACTAGAATATTAAATGTTCTGAGATTAGGTGAAACACCTTGATCCTTCATTTCATCTAACAAGTGAGTGGCTTCCTTCCATTGTCCTGAATGGCAGAACCCATACATTAAGGAGGTGTAGGTGATGATATCGGGCTTTAGACCTTGAGCAGTCATTAAATTAATGAGATCAAGTGCCTCTCTTGTTTTTCCGATTTTGCATAGAGCATCCAACATAGTGTTGAACATCACGATATTGGGTGAGATTCCGCAACTGACCATGTTTTCTAAAACTGAGTTGCTTCATCCCATTGACCACGCTTGCATAAAGAAGAAACTAGGGAACTGAACGTGACAACATTAGGCTTTATACCATTTCTTGTCATCATTTTAAATAGCGAAATTGCTTCTTGAGTTTTGTCTTCCTTGCAGAGAGAATCAATTAGGGAATTATAGGTAAAAACATCAGGTGAGATTCCACAATCAATCATGTGGATCAGTTTTCTCTTGGCTTCTTCCCAACATCCAATTCTGCATAATCCGTGAATCAAAGAATTATAGCAAACGACATTCGGGAGAACACCACGGTTGATCATATCTTGAAACAAGATCAACGCGTCCTCTATACGTCTTTCCTTACAAAAGCCATCAATAATTGGGTTGAAACAATCTACAGTGGGTTCAACCCTGTCATCAGCATACATTTTATGAAGCAGATCGAGCGCCTTCCGAGTTTCTCCAGACTTACAGAAGCCGTTAATGACAGTCGCATAAGTGACTACATCACATAAATATTCCTCCTCTTCTATTTGTCGAAACAACTCCATCGCGGCAACCATGGAGCCTTCCTTGCAAAGCCCATGAAGCGGAGTACTTAGAGTAAAAGCATCCGTTGAAGGCCCTTTTTAACCATAGTTGCGAAAACCGAAGAAACCTAATTTCAACTCCTTCAACAACAGAAGCATTGATAACAATGTTCAGAGTAAGGACATTGGGTCGAAAATCAACACGACCCATAATCTCTCTATACATAGAAACGACAGTGGAATAGTGGTTCATGTTGGAGATTGCAGCAAAGAGCTGATTGAAAATCCGAATAGAAGGAATGGGTCGGATTTTAATCAAGGAATTGAAGAAATCCAGAGCTTCAGACAGGGTGAGGTCTTTGGATTTACATCGTAATTGGACCAATTTCTCCAAACGGGGAAAAGAATCATAATTTGCACTACTTGGAGAAGAAAAAGAACGAAACTGGGAAGATGTCAAAATCCGAAAGAAAGAGAAGATGGAAGAATTACCAGGAGCTCTTGTGGTCAGCATTTTCGTGGCCATCCCCAGGAGAGAAGTGAAAGTGAGGGCTGCTCAAAGTTGCAGACCGTCTCAGAAGTGGGAAGGGAAGAATGGGATTCGGCGAGTTCCGACGAAAGTGTGTCTAGCTAGCGTTTGCTCAAGGCCAGTCGTTTCTTTTCGTTTCTTTTTCTTTTGCCCCATCTTCTGCTCAAGTGTTGTCGTTTCTTTTCTTGTCTTTGCAATTTGCATTTCAAGTTTGCCCTTCTTGGCTTTGTCTGTTTTGTTTTTTGTTTTTTTGTTTTTTTATCGATACGCTTTTGATGTAACCGGTTTCAAATAAGATTTTTATGTTAAAGTTAGTTGATTTTTTAAAAAATAAATAAAATTATTATTAACTTTTTAAAAAAAATAAATAAAAATTAAAAATTAAATTGAAATTTTTAGATCCAAATATAAGTTTAATTTTTCTTAGTATTTGGAAAACCGGATTGATTTAGGTTAAAATTGTTTAATTTTTCAAAAATTAATTAAGAAATTTGTTGACTTTTCATGAAAAAAAATGACATTTTTAGGTTAAAATTATTTAATTTTTCAAAAAAAAAAAGAAATTTGTTGATTTTTCAAAGGAAAAAAAAAATTTGAGTTAGAATTTAAATTGAAACCTGAATTTTGAACAAAAACTTTTAAACTATATTTGTATAATTTTTGTTCATGTTCTTTTTCATATCTTAAATGATCTTAAATTATAAAAATATTAACATCATAGTCCTTTATATTAATTTTTTAATAGAATCTGTTAATAATTTAATAATATATTATAATATTTTAACAGTTTAGAATTACTCTAGTTATTGAAAAAAAAAGTCAAAATTACACAAACTTAAAAATTTAAAAATCAATCTAACAATTTACCCTTTTTTTTTCTTCTTTTTTTCTGCGGCTAAGCATCCATTTTTCTTTTCTTCCTCGATTCTTGTTCCCCTAATTTTCAGCGCTCTTGTGCTTTTCTCCCCTCTTTTAAGTAAAAACCAACGACATGCCGTTCATAATATAAAGAAAACTATAACACGCTAGTCCATTGATGATTTTTTTTTTTTACTTCAATTATTTTTGAGGGGCCATTTGTGTGTTTTGCACTTGGAATCGGAATTTCCTTTTCTTGTCTTTTTGTGATCACAAATTTGCATATTCTTTTTATACATTAAAAAAAATGGAACAGGGCGACTAGCCATTGCAAAAATTAATACTAGTAAAAATTCAACAAATAGAGCTCATAAAAAATGGAGATGATTATAAGTACCAAGTAAGAAGAAAAAACATAGGTCCCGTTTGGTAGAATCATTTACCATCAGTCGGTCCATTCCATCTGAATAGACCATTCAAAAACCCATTAGGTATCAATTTGTGTGTGGACTATCCAATGTTGAAAATTACCATTTAGGTTAAAATCTTGGTTGTACAACAGTAACAATCAAGTTATTAATTTCATGAGGCTCAAATGTAGATGAATTATGAAGTCCTTATAATTTGCAGAAATTCCAATAGATAATGTAACAATCAAATCATTATACTTTAAAAAAATAATTAATAATAATAATCATCATCATCATCATCTTGGTGCGGTGATTCTGTAGACCTCAACATTACAGCACGTGGAACATCTTTCCAAACTATTTTGTTCTCTTGTAAACGATAAAGTTGATGATAGTGGGATAATTTCTATCTTCTCCATGTGAATTATTCGGTGACAATGTGCGATGCATTAGTTGAGAGAACAAGGACGAAAATTTTAAATTAAAAAAAAAAAACACCACACAACACACACAATGCTATTCATCACCACACGTCTGTAAATAAAGTGGTCTATTGCATGGAAAGAAGTAAAGGAACTAGGGGTCCTATTATGTAATATTTTTATAAATTATCATATATGGTAATTAGTATTATTATATACATAACATAACGGTAATTTCTCATACTACCCCGTTGTAGGATGTAAAGTTAAATCTCTCTACTCAAAGTATTTTTGTTTCCTAAAAAATGGTGACTTGATAGCATTTTTTCCAAACAGAAATGACAAAGTCGTACCTATGAAGTTGCAATTGTCACTCTTCTTTTTTTTTTTTTTTTTTTTTCCTTCACTTGGGGACACAATTTGAGACCAAAAAAAAAAGCCAAAGGAGCCACAAACAAGAATTAACAAACTTAACAAGTATGATGGAGGCCTTGTATTCCTGTGAGTGTGCAGTACATTATTCAATTAAGGAACTTTTTTTCCCCCCTTTTCTATGTTCTGCTTTACCTCAATTGTCTACTGTTTACCAAAATGACAATACCGACTTTGAAGCTAAGAAATGACAAAACATCATGTAACTTCTTCTATAGTGTACCTGATTGTGTCGAAAAAGAACGAATATGTTGTCCTTGGCTTTCATCTTCTGTAGTTGAAGAACTAAGAAACAACTCTATTTCTTTCAAGAGACTCCTACCCCCAAGATGTAACTCAGCAAAAGCGCTATCTTGACTCGACTTGGATGACATCAAGAAAAGGAGATACTCACAAACTTCCGCCAAATCACCTGACATGGTGACCGCCTTCTTTACGTGCTCATCTTCACTGTCACCTTTGGCGTTATCAGTGTAAAGTCGTTTTCTGCATCCCTGCAGAATCAACAAAAATGGCATTATGTTTCTTTAATGTTATTGGACTTTAAAATCTGCAGAAGCCAGGATTTCATGCGACTGAATCGTCTGCTAAATATAAGAAAAAATGGCAGTCAATGATAGTTAAAATCTGACCGTAACCGGAAGATAAAGATCTAATGTTGACTTTTAGCCTTAACATGTACGTTAGGACAGAACAAATTTATGTATCATTATGTTAAAATTGACTCTTCGGAAGAGCAACAGAAACCAAAGCATTATTATAAAGATAAAGGGTAAGGAGTTATCACCAGGAGGACCCGATGTAGACTTGCAATCTGTTCTGCCTTTAAGAACCCAGAATTCAGCAGCTCTCGGAATAGAACTACAATCTCTGAGGTTACGTTGCCAGCTGTAAGGTTTTCAATCATGCCAGATATGCAGGGATCATCAAACACAGACCTCATCCAGCTCGGAATGTTCTCCAGTTTTAGCAATGCAAGCAGCGCTATATAAATTGCAGGATTGTGCTGATTAATGAAGGATTTGGATGCTAAAGACGGAATTGATAAAGACATTGCAAAGCTCTTCTACAATCAGCCTACTCCAATTGTTCTTTCCAATCACACTTGCATCGTCTAATTTCAGCATTTCAGGCCCAAAATAAGTGATATACAACGGCTGCAATTCAAAGCCACCCTTTGGTCACTGTAGAAAACCAAGCCCTGTAGAATAGTTATCACAGACGTTAGGTACTCGACTGTGCACTTTAGCTCCTCAAATTCTGAAGTTCTCTGGTAAGTTATTTCGGTAACAACTCCAGCAAACAGTGCGAAGCAACAAGCTGGACCAGAGGAGACCCAAAATACATCAGTCTGCACAAGTCATGGCAAGGAATTCCAATCAAGGAAAGCGGCTGGGTTCTATCGGGTGGATTAAAGAAACTCTGCCAATCCATAACCCCTGGAAGAACACGCAAACTAGAGAAAAAAAAGGTAAGCGTCAGTAGTTAGTACCGCAGTAATGAATTTAAAAAGTTATACCAACCTTTTTAAAGAGAAGTAATTTAGTAAAAGAACAAATACTAAACGTTGTCCGAAGCTCGTTCCCTCATCATGGTCTGCAGAGCAGGCCCCTTTAGACATGCTTCACTAATCATGCCGTCAACTATTGAGACCAGAGAAGAATTGAAAAGAATAGTTTTTGAAGCTTCCATGAGTGCCTTGGAGGTAGAGTGGTTCAAAGCCACGAAAGTATGGCAATAACTAAAAGATTATCATGAGTCCATGTCCCCGTAGGTTCAGCAGTGATAAAGTACTCCATCAACTGCCAAGAGAAGAAAAAGAAAGAGAAAAAAGAAAAATTAATTCTCTGATTAATTTCCGAAAACTGCAAGCAAATTGGGTGTAACAAAAATTGTTTTTCACCTTCATAATCACTGCTAGCCATATTTCATCATCCGAAAGAGTTTCAGAGTGTGCTGAAGATAAGAGGTTAAAAATCAAAACTAACAGGGTCATGGACATTTGTGATGACGATGTGTGTATCCGTTCATTACAGAAAATATGGATCGCATTCCCAATACTACTCAAGCATAGTTCATCTGAAGCAGCTGCAGAGATGCTAATAATTTCAATCACAAGATTTAATAAAGAAATGATATCACTCTCTTGATCTTCTTCTTTGACGAGCTTCGTCCATAAGCAAACAAGTAGTCTTGCCCCATAGTTATCTCCTGATGCCACCAACTGTGCAATTGCTTGTACATTTACGGTACCACTATTCTTCTCTGGGAATGTGATTCCAGAGTTATGTGAGATATTACTTCTGCAGAATTGCAGAATCTGATCAGACAGAGGCTCACAAAATTTCTCCTGCTGGAACAACCATTTCAACGATATTGGATGAATTCTCGCCGATACTAATCCCATTCATTACCATTGACTAGCTGAAGTAGGATCCTTTCAGCTTCTGGGCTGTACGGGATTTGGTAGCTCACCTTGGCTAGGCCCCTATAAACACCATAAAGATACAGAAGTCTCATCACCAAAGATGAACCAAGCAGCCCTCTGTCGGAAAATCATTACCATTGACAAGAATATATTCTTCCAGAGAAGCCAAAACCAGCTTATCATCTGCAAGCCTGGGACAGTTGTTAAAGATAAGAAAAGGATAGATGCCAATAGTAGATTCACTCTTAAAAGAGACTGAAACAATTACCTTTCATCATATAAAGAACAAGTGTATAATATTGTCAAAATGGCAGAATGAGAATAAGACAACTTCGAATTGTAGGAGCCCTTTTCCCAAGCAGAAAGAGCAATCATGGGATCAGATGGCAGACTTGACGCAGCATCTCTAATGGATTGGCCAGAATCGTGTTTCGAGAATAACATCCACTAGTGAGCTGAGTATCAGGTATACATCTGCTTCATCTTCTCCGTGGGAAATAAGCCCAAACATCAAAGGACAGACTGAACCAAGAGGAAGAAACCAGGTTCTCCGCAAACTGTGTAGCTTGTGTATCAGAATCCCAAACCAGTATCGAATGGAAAGTTTCCAATATCCCTAGGACGGTTTCCTCTTCTATTTCCTTGAAGAAAGTTGTAAACCAAGGTTACAAATGTACTGCACATATACCCTTATACGCAATCTCGTAGTTCTACAATCCTGGAGTCGGCAGAGTTTTCTTCATGGGTGTAGGCATACACCTCCTTAAGGAAGTACAGAGAATGCAAAAGTTGATGGGAATTTTCTTCGGAGACACTGAGACAAGATAAAACAGCATGTTGCATTGCTTCTTTAATGATACCTCGGGAATCAAAGTCCCGTGAGAAGATGGACATTTTAAAAGAGAGACAACGATTGAGCAAGCCAACATAAACGTCTCCGGAAGCATGCTCATTTCTCCTTTGGCATGCTTTTCAAGCATCCTTGTCAAGACAATCAATAGTTCCTTTATTTGAGAGGCAGATGGTATTCCAGGACAATCAGAAATACAGTTAAATATGAGCTTCAGCGTCTGACTTTGAACTGGATGAAAAGGTATTTCAGCAACATACTGCAGTACTGGAATCAGGGCTGCAAACCAACGACAAGCCTCTGTTTGAATGCATGCTTTGCCGTGATAAAAGATCAAGTACCTGGAGGCAAGAGTTGACAACTGGATCCTTGCACTCTGTTCATTTATGAAGTTTATTAGTAAAAACTAATTTCACATGTAGAGAACTTAATGCAGGAACAGGACTAAGCTAAATAATTTCATGAGGCTCAAGTTTTTAAGAAATCTTTATACTTTGCCGAAATTCAAGAGATCACAGTTACAATCAAGTTTTCCAAGCACCCCAGTTCATGAACGACCGATGGAAAACAGTAGGAAAACTGCAAATTTTTCAAAAATCAAACCATTTTGACAATAGAGGCATTAAAATCAGCAGAATTTCCTAAATAATGGCAATGCAGATATGGCAGTCGAATATTGCGGTATTCAATCAAACAGGGTGTCTGGCATTTACTACATTCTAGCAATTTATCTCACCTGACAACCTAAGTATTTCAAATAGATAATCCGCAATATTTTCTTCCACCAGAACTTGGATCTCTTTGCTTGAAGTGCCTTCCCAAGTCAAGTAATAAAACAACAAATTTACTGTACTGATTTGGACTTGGCTATCTGTTGACAGAAGTGGGCCTTTGATGGCTTCAGCAAATAAGACATTTAAAGGAGATCCATCTATGCCATCCTCTGCCACTTGCATTGAGCTATCTGCTTCATAGGAATACGTGCTATTGCTAATAGTACCAGCTGCATATGCATTTCCAAGAAACCCCCTTTGCGCCAATACCGTCAAAAGCGCTAGACAAGTAATTTGAGAATTTGTAATTGTCAGAAGATAAGATGAAAAAATATATTTTAAGTGAAAAGTTATCGTATTTTAATCTTTCTGTATTTTTCAATAATGTTAAACTTTGTCAACGAATTACCTAATTGTGAGTGGAAAACACGCTGGTACAAGTTTAGAAAAATCTTAAAGCAATCTATAAAATATTACTACGATTTTTATTAGAAGTGTATAGGATTTTAAATGTCAACTCTAGAGATAAACTAACTACTGATGAGAAATAAGCCTAGTTAAGAGCGAAATTCATCCAAAGGATAACAAGAACTGAAGGAAAAAAATTTGAAACCCAAAAAAATATATATCAGAGTAAAGTTGACGACCAACCTACACAATTCAAACGAACGTCATCACTTTGGGTCTTAACAAGAGCCTCCATTGACAAGTGCAACAGCTTAGAACAAAGGCAGGCAAAATATTCGTTCCATCCCCGTCCTCTGCTGTGTAGTGGAGGAGTGACAATTTGTACAGGACAAACAAAATCTCTCCACGAATCTCGTCACTGCAATTTGAGTAAAAACAGAAGACGATAAATTTTTAGATATACATAATAATAGTAAACAACAAAACAACAAAAAAAAGGGCAGTTTTTGACTTTTTGATGAGCTTAAGTCCTTACTTAGGCAATTGGAGACCTCCAACAAGATTGGAAATGAGACCATATTTGTCTTTGATGTGAGCAGAAGGATTATCCTTCTCAAATTTTAACAGAATTCCTAAGCAGTGAAGCTGCAATTGCACAAATATCAAGAATGGACATTGGTTATAACCTGAGTATATATGTATATACTATGTAATATCTATCGAGTTAAAACACCAAAATTAACTGGAATACTAATGGCATTACCGCTAACATATTGAAATTCAGTAACTTTCAAGGAAATCAAGCAAAATTACCAATGGCGTTTCAAAATTGAAATCAAAAGGAAAAAAAACTTCACACTTTTTCGTTTCCTCCATTTCTCAGCAACAAATCTAATCATCAAATCGCGAAATCCAACAAAAATTCTCACAAACAAAGTTCGGAATTCTTGACTATACCAATATCTGACGGAGAAATAACCATTGCACTACTAATTTCGTTTCAAGCAATTTCATGATTTCCTAACGTATTCCACTTCTAGTTCATTTTCAAGAAAAGGAAACCACAATTTATATATACAAACATACATATTATTATCTTAATTCCCAGGCAATTGCGCAAAAATTCGAGTTCCTTTTACAACCGCGGCATTTTCATCATATCCTAATATCGGATTTAGTTCTTTACAAGTATGTACAGTTATCTCTCTGACCACTTCTGATCTTGTTAGCAGAGTATTTGGTATTGCTTCCTTGAGTACAGCAACAACAACATCACCGGTGTGTGTGTGTGTGTGTGTGTGTGTGTGTGTGTATGCGTGTATTCAATTTAAAAACCAAAATTTACGAGAACTACCAATGGCAATACCTCACGCCTATTGCAATTCTCATCACTTTCGGGGAAAATCAAGAAAGATTACCAATGGCGTTTCAATTGAAATCGAAAACACTTGATGCTTTTTCGTTTCCTCCATTTCTCAGCAACAGATCAAAATCATAAAATCGCAAAATCAGACAAAAATTCTGACAAACTAAAGTTCGGAATTTATGAATACAACAAAATATGACGGGAAAATTACCATGTACACCTGACGGCGACTCCATGCCAAGGCACCGGAAGAGAGCCGATCGGAAACCCTGGCGACGAAGCTTCCAAGGACGGAGGAATCCGAGGCAGCGCAGAGAGAACGGAGACGAGATCCAGAATCTGGCGAGCGATAGGGTCGTCGTCGAAGGAGGAGAGAGCGCGGACGAGAGGGGGGACGAGGAGGAGAGGGTGGAAGGTGAGGAGGGGAGCGGAGGAAGGGAGGCTGAGAGATGGCCTGGGAGAGCTGAGAGAGAGCGTAGGAGACGTGGAGAGTGGGAGAGAGAGGATCGGAGACGAGATTTGAGAAGCAGAGGAGGCAGATGGAACCGCCTTCTCGGGTGCGGAGGAATGAGAGTCGACCTGTGGCCTTGCGAGCAGTCGTCAATGGCGGTTCGCTGGAGAGGGAGTCTTGTAGCTCTTCGTCGTCGTCGTCCCCGTCGCAGCCGTAGTTGTCGTTGTCGTTTTGGGGAGGTTCGTAGTAGTAGTAGTCTGGAATATCCTCTGAGTCGCCGGAGTACATCGTCCGGTGATCGGAACAAAGAAAGCGCGCGCAAGACAGAGAGACCTCAGAGAGGGAATTTTTTGAATTTCAACTTGTCCTTGGAGCAATTTTTTTATGCAACAACCATTGTATTTTATCAAATTCGATTTTTCACCCTATATTTTTGTTAACTATGAAAGTAGCTTTATTTTATAATTTTTATTTTTTAACTTAATAGGGCCTGTTTGGTGCACAAGTTCAGTTTGAGTTGAGTTGAGATTTTTAAATTTGAATAGTAATTTTTGTTGACTTTTTCAAAAAAAAAAAAAAAAAAAACTTTTTCATAAAGACAAAAAAACATGATGAAAAAAGTACAGTTTAGTTTAAAATGAGTGTAAATGTCAAACACCCCCACAATATTTACCTTGGACGTGAGCAGTTTTCTAAATTTGACCGTTGTGTCCTCTTAGCTTCCGTTTATAACACACATTTGAAATTGAATTTTTAAATAGAAATTGATTAACTTTTAAAAACTTATTTTTGTTAATTTTTTAGAAAAAGCTGAAAATTAATATAAGAAACTTAAGTTTGGGACTTAAGAACTATATAAGCTTATTCTTGTTGATTTATGTCATTTAAAGGTCCGTTTGGTGAATGAGTTTGAGTTGAAAAAGTACAGTTTGAGTTGAAAAATTTTGTTGACTTTTCAGAAAAGACAAACTTTTTCAGAAAAGACAAAAACTAAAATGAAAAATACAGTTTGAACTCGAACGACAAACGAGACCTAATAATATCATTACACTAAAATGTCTGTATAATTATATTATCGTATCATATCTTAAAAATTCTATATTAATCATCTACATTTGTTAAATGCGTCATAATATAATAGAATGAACACAAAAGGAGATAAAAATAAGAAGACATATAAGTTGAATCTGAATTTTCCCTCTTTTTTTTTTTTTTTTTTTTGGGGTTTGTTTAGGAACGATAATAGTTGCGAACAACTTATGAATATAGTTCTTTTTAAAGAAAACTTGATTATTGTATTTTTTTATTTAATAGTAAAAAAGTAATTTTTTATTATTCCTAAAACTTCCTTTTCAATTCTAATTAGAATATGATGTTACTTAAAGTTGTTAATACGAATATTCTCATAGTTCACCCACAAAATATGTGAAAATAATCACAAGAATATAAAACTATTTCAAAACCACAATCATATCATTTTGAATAAATACCAAACTAATTCATAAAATATCAAAAATATTTCACAAATATCATTTTCAAACTATATACAAATAACATCCAATACACTTTTTGTTTTGAGAATATAAATATTTTCTTCATTGAGGAGTCATTTGCCATCTTTTACAGTCTCAAATACAATACAAGGAGGATTTTCCTCCAACCAAACACATTCTCATCTATGTTTGGTATGATGGAAAAGAGGAAGAAAGAAAGTGGGAGGGAAATTTGGATGAAAAATAAATGTAATTTGTTTGTTAGGAATCAAGAAAGGAGAGAAAAGAAAAAGTAGGGAAAAAAATTAGAGTGAGATCCATAAAATCTTATCTCTACAACACTGGGTGGGAAACTAAAATTTACTCAATGATGTTTAAATTACTTTTTTTTTTTTCATTTCATTTTAGACTAAAACAATATAAATAAGTGGATAGAAAAATAATTGCGCAACTTTCTTATTTTCTTCCATTCTTTTCTATTAAACGACCTAAGGAAAAATTTTATCCTCTCTCATTCTAATTTTCTATTTTTTTTTAAGTTTCTTTCTCCATCTCATTTTCTTTCCATCCCCTACAAATGGAGTGTTTTAGACTTTTCGTTAGCCAGTTCATGAGCTGCAAAATTGCGATCAGTTGAATCTCCAATAATAGCTCTAACTCCTCTTTGACCATGTTCTCTTGAAGTGCTGTCTTGTGTGTCAAACTACACCTTTTAAAAGATAATTTCAATGCAACATTATAACACAAAAATAAAAATAATAATAATAAACTTCAGAGAATTTTTTAGATTTTTGCTCAAAGAGAAAGAAACTTTGAGCCAAGTGGGCCTTGCCGATGGTAAGCGCAAGGGGGCTGTGCATGTGGGGGAGCTCGGTGACGACTGCAGTTGGCACGCACAGGGTTGATGGCGACGGTGAGGGGTAAGGGGTGAGTGATAATTAGGGAGCTTTCAAAGTTCGGAATGTTAGTGGCAAACGATCTAATAGACGCTGAAAAAAATTATATATATATACACACACACACTAGGGAAAATTTAATTTCCAAAATTATGAGACTAAATATGCTGTTATTTTCCACCCTAAATAAATTTACCATTAATTTTCCTCCTCAAAGTATGCTATTTGCCTTTTTCTCCCTAAACTTTTGTAAGACTTCACTTGTGGCCCCAATTTAAAGTGAAAGTTATAATTGTGCCCTTACCTTGTAATTGAGATATAACCATGTTCCCTTCAACAAACATGCGTTCTGAAAAAGTTTTCTATCACCACCACTAGGATTGATGGTTCCCGCACGCTAAACATATTTGTGCTTGTGTATAGTCTTATCTTAAATGTTTGGACGCACAATCTAAACTTTAAAATATTACAATTCAATTTTATCATTTTCTCTTAGCTTCGCTATTCACATAGATCTTATCTTATCTTAATATATATAAAGAGTCAATACTGTTCTCCCTCCTTTTGCCATAAGTCAACCCATTATTATTTTCACTCTCTTTTTTTTGCTTTCATAATTTTTTCTTTCTTATCTTTTTCTTTTTCTTCTCTTATTTATTTTCTTTTATGATTTATCCTTTATTTATTTTTTTAATCCTTTTCATTTCTCACTATCTATATACACACATATACAATATACATAATCCTCTAGATATATATTCGACAACTTATATGTTTATTAATATGGTGAAAAGGGTTTTGTGAGAATACCATAAATTATCCATGAACTTTGTTACTAATATTAATATGCCCAATGAATTATAAAATGCATCTATTGTGCCTACAGAACTTAACACATGTGTCAAGTTACCCCCCAGTTAGTTGTCATTAGTTTTTCTGTTACCTTTAATGTGCTTTGTATCGAAATGCCCTCTGATCTTTATTATTTGTGTCAAGTACCCCATTTATATTATTTTAATTATTTAATATTATATAATTACCTAATAATTATTAAATTTTAAAAGATGTAAATATATATATTTTTAATAATAAAATGATATGCATATTTTTATTTTACTTATTTTAATTCAAGTTTATTTGGATTATGGGTTTACTTATGCGTAACCACAGTTGGTAGGATTTCCATGCATGATTTGGTTTTCAAATATGTTGTTTACTTGACCTACATAATTTGAAATCATAATCATAATGAATTTCATTTATGTGCAGTTAAATTTTTAAAATGATTAATTTGCATATTTTGATATAATATTATTAATCGTAATTAAACTAAAATTAGAATATTAGAACAATAAAATAATGAACATAATTTGTGTAGTTATTTTTGTTTTAAAAAATCAAAATAAATTTAAATTCGAATAAAATAAAAGCAAAATTGAAAAAAAAAATGCGTCAAGAAAATATACATTTCTTTTAATAGAAAAAATAATTGTTTTGCCTATTCTAAAAAATTATGTAATATATAATGTTAAATTAATAAAATAGATAGATGGAACAGTTGACATAAATATTAAAGATCAAGGGGGTACTTTGACACAAATAATAAAGATCATGAAACATTTTGACACAAATGCAAAGATTTAGGGGCAATCTTGACACAAAAGCAACGTCATATGACATTTTGACATTAAGATAATGAAAAAAACTAACAATTAAGAAAGCAACTTGACACACATATTAAAATTCATAAATTACAATAGATATATTTCATAGTTAATAAAACATATTAACACTAGTGACAAAATTCAAAGAGAATTATGACATTTTTTTCAGTTAAAATTTTTTTGACATTGAATTTTTTTTTTTATAAGTTCTGATTTTTGTTGTTAAGTTTCGTACTAGTCATTCACAATGTGAAGCTGAGTGTTCAAACTAATAATGCATAAAAGAGCTGCAATAACTGCTAAAAAAAATATTCATTGAATGCTTGAAAAAAAAAAAAAACTCGGACAGTTTTTTTGCTTGATTTTTAGACACGTGCCTTTTTTACCATTGCAAAGGTATTTTAACAGAGATTCCTCAGTACATCATGAGCATGATAGTATAAGCCGTTGTGGTTTCAAATTATTTTAAACTAAATTGTACTTTTTTCATCATTATTTTTGTCTTTTTTGAAAAAATTATCTTTTCTGAAAAAGTTATATTTTCTAAAAAAATCAACAAAAATAACTATTCAAATTTAAAAATTTAACTCAACTTATACACCAAACATACCCTAAGATCTAAATCAAATGATGCATAGAACTTAAGCTTACGATATTTTAAGATAATTCTTTAAACAACACTGTTACACCCATTTCGTAAATAAGTGATTTAAATTGTACAATTGAGATCAATGATGCACAATACGAGCACCGTAAAATCTCCCTTGGGACCGTTGTTAAAAATAAAAAAATTTAAAAAAATCCACAACACAACAAAACGTCAGCTTCTCACTGTGTGCAAATCCAGATAATATGAAACCAACAAGATTTAAAAGGCTAAATTCAAAAATCAAAATTGTTCTCTCATTTTTTTCCAGCCAAAAAAAAAAAAAAACAGAATTTAAATGTACTGTGTAGCGTTCTATTGTCAAAGGAAAAACCAGAAAGAAAGTGAATACAACCCACTACAAACACGAGCCCATAGCATGATATAACTTAATATTAAAAAAAAAAAAAAAAAAAGTTCTCATACACAACACAGACGTCTGACCCAGTTGGCAAAAAAGAAATTGGTGACTGGCTTTCGCAGTTCAACTACGGATGCTGAGAAAAAAGCCTCTTGCAAGTTTTACCTCCCTCTCATCCCTTTCTTTCCACATAAATCAAACCCGGCGGCATCTTCGGTAGTTTATTCTATAAAGTAAAACGAACATAACCTTTCCTGGCCTCCCCTAAAGAATGTTGTGTGCTTGTTCTATTCTTAAATCGAATGTAGGTCTGAATGCTCTCGTCTTTAAATACAATGGAAAGAAGGATTAAAAAGACCACAAAAAAAAAAAAAAGGAAGAGAGAACCTGGATGGAACAGGAGGACGGGGAAATAAAGGAAATTTCCCCACACCAAAACAGAGCAGTTTGGTAGAGTCCTTTTACTCTTGTGCTCCTCAGGATTGCACAGCCAGTCTCTGCAAATGCTCGAAGAAAACTTGAAGGCTCACGTCATCTGTGAAGATTATGTCGGACCCCACAGCCATCTCATGGGCATTGTTGTAAGTAGCTGATGGGTTCAGCTTTGCTAATAAGAAACGCGCCTGAAAAGCATGACACCATTGAATTCTTGTCATTATAGAATCTTTAAGGAAAACATATGGAGAAAGAGACAGCTTCTAGGCCCATATCATCCAAATCAGAGGGCTGTCATTCCATGTTTGGTATCGATAGTTCCACATTACATACAGACACACCCAATATAGGAGCCTAGAGTAAAAGGTTTGCTTTTTATGAACTCAAGATGCAAGAGAACTTAGAACATTGAGCACTAGAATAATGTTTAAAGGTAACGAGACAATTCCCAGCACTGGCTTCTTTTATAATGTTGTCGACAAGCTTAAGCAACCTAAAACTGAAAATTGTAGACGGAAACGAACCTGGGAACCATGTTGATCGCCATACCACCAATCTAGGGACAGGTGAAACGTTCTTGGATGAGATTTGGGCATCCGCATGTGGAGCTTGCAACAGTTGTGAAAACGCCTGAAAATTTATATGCTTACCACGACGCTGTAAAGTTGAAAGTTTTAAGCACATAGGGGGACAAAGGTTGCACGGGTCCAATGACTAACGAAAAATAATATGGTAAATTCAGCTAAAAAAATTGGCACAAAAACCGCGTGCTCTGGCTGATTTTGATATCCCATGTTGCGCCACTGAGCTATAGTCATTCCATGGAAAATAACAATGCTAAACAATGAATCTAACAAGAGTATTTGGATCTGCTGCAATAGAAGCCACATCCAGCAAACAGGTCTTGGCACCGAATTGAAGGAATAGGCCATTAGTGATGGTTGAATCATGACAGCAGCAATTGGTAACATTCTCCCGATTTAGTACCATGCGGAAATAGGCAGTCTCGTCAGGACTGTGTTGAAAACCTGAAATTTTGCATATACAAGAACTTAGGTAACAGTAATAAGGTTTTTAAAAAAGCAAGGAAGAAAGGAAGGAAAAGGGAGAACAATTAATACCCCTGGAAACGGTGACCGCCGCAAGGATTAAACCATAAATTGTGGAACAACGAAAACATGGATTTAGTGTAAAGGAGGGAAGGGATCATCCTTCCGATAATCACAAATTGGAAGCAAAGGCGAATTTAGAGTTCTGTCCAACCATCGTGTGGCGTCAAATGGATTCCTAGTTGAGGGGGAAAAAAAAATCAGATGGTAGGTCACCAAAAGGAAAAATAAAATAAAGTAAAATTGATATTTCAAGCCAACAAAAGCAACAAAATTATCTAATTTTCGGTTTTACCCTTACCTACATGACACACAAATTCAAGAGGTAAGTGTTACCTCAGACTCCATTTTACGGATGTCTTCCTAGCCATTACAACAGCAGCAGTCTCTTGATCAAACCCTTGTACCAGTTCCTGAAAAGGCAAATATTTCTTTCCATCAGCACTAAAGTTCCGAGAAATGCAATTCGAACTAAAAGCAGCAAAACAACACAAATATCAAATATCAACCAAATATCTGAAAAAAGTAAGTCGGCATCCATCAATTTAGATTCTCATTAACAAGCAAATAACTTCTTGCCCACAAAATGAGATATACACGTAAAAAACAACCCTCTGTGCTAACAGCAAGGTTTCTATCCATGCTCTAGTAACAGTTGTAACTCGAAGCATCATTGACCATCGGTGTTTTGATACCTGCAGTTCCAAAAAACAATGATATTCAAGTCTCCAAGAAAAAAACGAAGAGATGATTTGCAATCTATTACATAACCCTCCTCCCTACCTCGTAAGAAACTGCAAATAAAGTTGTGGATTTACGGCCCCTGGTGTAGTTTGATCGATCACTTGCTGACAAATCAAAGAAAACCGTCAAGCAAGTACTCTTGTCAAGGCACACATCTCCATTCAGTTGTATTCCCCTCGCCAACAACTGTATCGGCACGGCAGGTCCTTTCTGAAAACCATGCAAGAAATCAACTCCAAGTTATTTATTCATATATCTATCCCAAAAATATAAAACCACCCTCTGATTCTGTCTAGAACTACTAAATCTTTTTCAGGCTGGGAAGGTAATCTCATCAAGCAACTAAAAAAGTAACTAACCTTCTCCAAAGATGTACAAGGACCAATTATCCCCTGAATCTTGATATCCTTAGAACAGTTTATCTCGAGTGTACCACTGCAATAAATGCATTTAGAAATTAGTTTGATATGCCATACTACATTGAGCCCAAACATAATTTAACAGATTGAAAGATAACAAAAAGAAGAGGGTAGGAGTGCTGTTTGCAAGTGCACATTTAACAATGTGAACGTACAGGGTAGATATTAAAAAACATAACAATAGATACACCAGACCAAGGAAAGGCACCTCCAAGGACTACAAGTAGTCTCATTAGAGTCAAAGAGTGTTTAGAACAACTTTCTCCCTCAAGTGTTTTTGTAATTATTGAGTACTTACTTAAAGCAAAGGCCTAGAGATTGTTCCCCTTCTTCAAAAACACGCTTAAAAGAATCTTTAAATACGGAATGACCAAAACTTTCTGATAGAACAACAAGGCCACCGGTTTTTTCAATCGCAACTTTC
Organism: Ficus carica; assembly: GCA_009761775.1. NCBI lineage: Eukaryota > Viridiplantae > Streptophyta > Magnoliopsida > Rosales > Moraceae > Ficus > Ficus carica. The sequence continues at coordinate 5,327,224 of CM019746.1, forward strand.
ATCTCTGCAACACCAACCTAACACATATTAAAGTCCAAAAGTCAGTCAATAGCCATACAACTTATAGTAAGCGGAAGCTAAAGATGACAAATCCAAACTGTAAATGAAAGCAAACAAAGGCATCTAACAATATTTTCTGAAAACTTTGAGAGCATTTATTCCAAATACCAAGTCTCTGCTTAAATGCAACAATCGAAAGACGGTATCTTGCTTGATTGGTGATTTTAGAAATGAGAATGCTAGATCATTTCATTATAACAAGTTCAAAAATGTTCTTTGGATGTTACAAATTCTAAATATTATTAAGGGAAAACGTACATGAAAGATTTCAACTCCTGTTTAGCAGTTGAAAACAAATTTTATGGAAGACCTCGTCTAAACAGAACAAACAAATGGCACACTAGAATACATCAAATAAAATCATGCTTACACTAAAAGAAATGTAAAAAAAGAGGTAAATTAGATACAAAAAAGTCCTCCTCTTTCGGTACTTCTTTAAAGATAAAGGAAAAACAATCTTCAATAATATCAAAAAGTACAGAAAACAGAGGACAAGGAGTCCCCCTAAAACAAAACAAACAAAAACATAACGAAACCCAAACAAACAGAATACATGTGTAGGAACTTGAAGAACACATGCTAGTGCTTCAACAAAAAGAAACAATAAAACTACAACACAACAAACCAAGGAAAGTACTCTAGATGCCATATAATTCAAAGGGTGACCAAACACATACCTGATCAAGGGCAGATGCAAAGACGTCCAAAACATGACCCTGACTAACCAGCTGCTTCGCAAGACTATCATAAAATTTAACTGCTTTCTTAAAATATGGTGCAGCATCTTTGTCTAGATCCTTATGGGAACGGACTGGATCCGACATATCTTTTGATATAATCTGCAGTAGTTTAAAAGTTCAATATCTCCATCATAAAAAATTAAGAAATAAAAATAAAATTACAATTACCAATGATCGATACAAATCTGTAAGCCCACATTTCCCATTTTTTTTATCTCACTAATCACAATTAGCACCAAGGGGATACTAGAGTAATTGATGAGTAAAATTAAAATATAAATTGCACCATGCCTCAGATGCGAAAGGGAAAGTGGAGTGCAATAATATGTGGAAATCAAAAGAAAAACCACTACAATTATGAACTCTGGAATATTGTTGTCTACTTCCATAACTATTCTCAGCGTTATTTGCTGTTCTGATACTTTCTATTCAATCAAGTGTCATTCTTTACTTTTATTCGCATTCATTCCATCTAGATAGTCAAGGAAAAGAGTTTCTTACCATTTTAGGAAGCCTTTTTCGGAACATATCAAGCTTTCTAGTCTAGGACATATCACATATTAGGTCGAAAGCATCACATCAATCCCATTCCTGGTAGCGGTTTAGTGTTTAAGTACACCAGCTCTTTTTTTTTTTTGTTTTTTCTTCTTTTTTTTGTTTGTTGTTTTTTTGTGTTTTTTCCAGTAACATTAGTTTTAGCGCGTATATTCCAGTAATCCGACGAATGGGAAATAAAGAAAATCTGGGGGAGGTGCGAGCACTAGATAATGAATTTATGCGCACACGGGGTGCACAGATTTAAGTAAGGTCGAAGCGGACAAGCAATTATGGGAGATAACTAGGTAGAAAATGCAATGTGAAAGTGAAAACCATAAAGAAGTCAATCATACAATTCTCAGAATTTCAACTATAAACTACCCTATAATTAAAATATACAAGAGTCTAGACCAAGAAATATTGGAAAAGACTCCAAGAACCATAAAAATTACCTAAACCGGAGATCACAAAATACTGAAAACCCAAATTTTAGTTACATTTAGCAACAAATAAAATTTGTCCTAATTCCTAAGCACTACAAGGAGAACACATATTGTATGAATAAATTACGAACTCGGCAATTAAAAAAAACCTCATTTAAACAAACAATCAACAACAATTTACATTGCATCCTAAAAAAGAGATATTTTTAGCAGATTTTACCGAGCCCGGCCCTTCTGTGCATGGACCTCCAACCAAAGTAATAATGCGAGCTCCGGTGCCAGGCAAACAAGCTCCAAGCAACCCCGACGCGACGCTCAACGCCACTCCGGTGCACCGAGACGCCCGACTTCCCGGTGGGACGGGCCACTGATCCGTTTGCAATTCATCCAACACCTAAAATCCCCAGAAAAATCAAAACCCCAATTAGCATTTCAAAAAATTAAAAACAATTCAAAATTTCAAAATCACCATCCTTTCTCACCGAATTGAGGGTGTACTCGCACTCCGAAGCAGGTAACAAGAACCGGTCAATCCCCGATCCCGGAAACCCATTCTGCACGGCCTTGGGCTGGTATCCGCCGGCGGCCAACGCAGGTCTCCGACCTGGAACGCCGAGCCCCAATTGCTCCAAAATCTGGTCCTTCCCAATCTCCTTATTCCCCCTAAAAAAACCTTGGACATGTCAGAGAATCCCAATTCGTGAACCTGCACCTGCGTGCCATACGACACGAATCCGACGAGCGCGTTCTCCGGCAGCAGTCCGATCGCGCGGCGGAGCGCGGACTTGACGAAAGCCATCTCCTCCTCGATCATGCAGGTGTCGAGGACGAAGAGGAAGACGGGGGCGGGAGTCGCCGACGACGCCGGCAAGGAATCGAAGGCGGAGGCGGAATTGGGGTTGGCGGAGAGGGGGAGGGAGTACTGGACGGTGGTGTAGTTGGGGTAGAGCTCGCCGGGGAGGTTGGTGTCGGAGATCATGGCGTAGTGAGGAGGAAGTGGTTGCGCTGGAAGCAGAAGGGGCAGATCCAGATCTTGGCGGCGAAGTCGACGCGACAGAAGGGGTTGAGGACGGCGGAGCAGGTCTTGCAGCGGAGAGGGGAGTAAGGGAGGGTGGGGATCTCCGGGTGGGGGCGGATCGGGGAGATCACGGCGGCGAGTGGGATCACGCACTTGCTGGCCTCAACCTTCGTGCGTGGCCACGCGTTCCACGTCATCCGGACGCCGTCGATGCCCTCGGGATCGGTGCTCGCCATCTCCGACATCCTGAGAGAGAGAGAGAGTCAATCTGGTTTTTGTCTGCTTGTATGTCTAGGTTTTGGGATGTGAATTTTTGGGAAATTTGTTGAATTGGGATCTTCTGGTATTTGACCACCCCTCTTTGAGTGAGGAAGAGGGGGAGAGAGAGAGAGAGAGAGAGAGAGAGATGGATTGGCGTCTCACGGAGGAGAGAAGAAGATGCGAAGGTTTGGGAAAGGGAAATGACGTCAAAGGGAAATCGGAAAGTAATAAATATGTGTATATACAATCTATGTATGTTGCACCAAAAAAAAAAAAAAGTACAATGTATAAACTATTTATTGTTAATCTCTTTCTTTTTTTTTTTCATTTATAATTCTCCATTTTGGGAAACATAAATAGGATTATGTTTGTATCATAGGTTAAAATTTAGATTTTTTGGATTTTTTTTTAGAACTTTATATTTGAATCCAAATGTACAATTTGAAGAGTATTAAAGAATTACTGTGATATAATTTTCTTTGAGTTGAATTGTTGTGAGTATTGACACCTACATCTAACCATCGAAGTCATTGCACCACGACGGCCAAAGCCCTCGAGTCGTCACATCATTTTCTGTTGCACGCGTCTCACAACGCCCAAGATCGCCTAGAATCCAACTTCCTCCCTCGCCCGTTCACTACCCTCTCCAGCTTCTACCTAGTTGAGGAAGACAAGGCTTAGGACTTGCAGATCTAATGGGGATCCGGCGATCTAGTCTCACCCCACCAACCTTCCCCTACAACCATTGGTCCAATCTCGCTTTGGGGTCTCTATTGCAAAACTTCATTCTCCATCTAGGGCTGGAAATTCGAAGGCCAACTAAGCCACCACCAAACTCTGATCCAAGAGGAGACGTTCAAAATCCTAGCCCTTACCCGCAGTAGAGAGACACGGAGGGAGACTTCCACAGTGTACAAAATTCCATAGTTCTCATTTTTAGAGAATCATAATTTGTTGTTAATTTATCTACTTCTACTTATAGTAAAATAAAGGTCCATCTCATCTAAGTCAAGAACTTCATGGTCATTTTTACTTTGTCTTTCTAACTTTAAAAACTCTCATTTCGTCTTATAAACTTTGAACTAGTCCCACTTAATTCTCTATATTAGGATTTCTATTAAAGAAAAAAAAAAAAAAAGAGTAATGTTGTCACATGGGCATTCTATGGGAACTTCTATTAATTTTAGGCTATGTATGGTAGAGTAGAAAAGCGAGAGGAAGGAAATTGATTGAGGGATCTTGATAAGAAAAATAAATCTTCGATCATTTTGGTAGAATTAAAATTGAGAAAAAACGAAGTTGTCAATTCATGGGGCTCATTAATTTTTTATCCTTCCAACTTGGAAAGAAAGATTGAGGGAAAAAAATCACGAAGTAACTATTATGACTTTAATTATTATTTATATTTATTTATACAAAGATATAGGGGGTGTTTGGTGTGTAAGTTTGAGTTAAGATTTGAAAGTTTAAATAGTGATTTTTGTTGACTTTTTCAGAAAAGACAAAAAACTTTTGGGGAAAAAGACAAAAATTAAGTTAAAATTCTTGGGTTTAAACTTTAACTCCAAACTAACCCTAATTATAAAATAAATTCGATTAGACTTTTCTTCAAAATTTTTTTTACTTTTCTACCAACTAACATTTAGGGCCCGTTTGGTGTTTGAGTTTGAATTAAGATTTGTAAGTTTAAATAGTGATTTTAGTTGACTTTTTCAGAAAAGACAAAAAACTTTTGGGGAAAAAGACAAAATTAAGTTGATGGTGGTGAGTTTAAACTCACTACCCAAACAGGCCCTTAGGAGAATCTTCCTCACTTTTTTTTTTTTTTTTTTAATTTTCTTCACATAGATAGTTTATTCTTTCTTCCATTCTATTTTTCATCCCTCCAACTAAACACGGTTAAAGACAAAATTAGATGGAAGGACTTTTTGTGGGATATTTTTATAAATAAAAGGATAAGATAAAATCATTATAAAATTTGAGAGAAGGGAAAGGGCGCAAAAGGAAATTCAATACTTATATCTTTATCTCTCTCTTTTTACCGTTGACTATATTGATTAAATTTCAATTAGAATCCACGACTTCTTATACGGATGATGAACCTCCCATAATACCAAGCCCTCGGTAATTGATATTTAGGATCCATTTAATGAATGAGTTGAGTTTAAGATAAAATGAAATTATTAAATTTGAGTTAAGTTAATTTTTTAAAAATAATTATAAATTTTGTTAACTTAAAAAAAAAAAAAAATTAAGATAAAAAATGAGTTAAATTGATTCACCAAACAGGTTTAATAACTTATTAGTTGTTATGACTAGAGTTTAAAAAGTGAGAAAGTGCTTAATAGCATATTTTAGGAGATTAATTTTAAATGATAGTATAATTTTTTAAATATGACGACACATAACAATAGTATCACCCATCGTTATCTTTAATTTTATTTTTATTTTTCTTTTTTTACTTCACATGTGATATATTCTTCTTTTTTCTTTTTCTTTTTCCTTTTCTTTTTTTCAGCCTCAATTGAAACTTTTTTTTTTTCCCTCAAATGTATTCCTATCTAATTTTTTTTTTTTTTTTTCCATATAACCCATTAAACTACCATCTTCTTTTAATGTCTCGCAAATAACTTTTCATTTGATTTACTCTCTCTTTTTTCCCCCCCAATTGGCACATGCTCACCACTATTAATATTAAAAATACCATCTCTCTTTCCCCCTCTCTCTCTCTCCGAACCTGTACTCATGCATCTTCGTTCTTGTCACTGGACCTCGAATGTCGTCGTCTATGCCAACCCACAGGCAGTAGATCTTCGCCGACAACTGTGACGTCATCATCTTTGTCCCATGAGCTCCAGCTTTGTCAAACATTTCGTAAGCTTCGGCATCGTCTTCGTCTCAAGAGCTTCGACATCTTACAATCTTGCGATGGAGAAGAGATTGACGACAGAAGAATCACGATCTCTCACTGCGGCTAATCAGAATGAAGTAAAGCTCAGGATGGCAAGAGCTTTGCAAGTTGAGCTTTGCCGACGACTAATTAGGACAACGAGATCTCCATGCGTGGGCTTCGCTAGTGTGCTCCGACAGCATCTTCATCTTTTCCGGCATTTGGATTTTGTTTACATTATGAGGGTGTTTGGTTGGTTAGTTTGAATTGAAATATTTTAGTTGTAATAGTAAATTTTTTTGAATTTTCAGAAAAGACAAAAAACTTTTTGAGAAAAAGACAAAAATTTTTTGAAAAAAAGACAAAAAAAAGTTTGAGTTGAATTGGATTGAACCAACCAACCAAATGGACCCATATCTTTGTCCCTCAAAAAAAAAAAAAAAAAAAAAAAAAAAAAAAAAGCCCTTTCCCCCCTTTTAGAGCAAGATCCAATTGTTGATTGATTAAAACGTGAAAAAATTTCTAAGATAAAAGAAAAGAATTGTTTATGAATTTCAAAATTATAAGGAAATAGGAAACTTAACAAAATACATTTTCTCCTCTCATTTATTTAAGAAACGGTGATATTTTTCTAACTCATCTACAAATAAAGTAAATAAATACACTAAGTTCGTGTTTAGAACATAAAATCCAAATAAAGTTTTACAAATATTTTGATTGAAAATGAGTAGATGAGAATTGTGCATTTGGTTGAAAATGAATGATGTAATAGTTAAAAAATTTAAAAATTTGAAATGTAATTTGAAAAAAATATATAAAAATAAAAACAACATAGATATTGTTTTGTTCTTTTCATTGTTCTATAAATAAAAAAAATAAAAGTCATCCTATTTCCACTTGAAATAAGAGAATTATTGACTTTTAATGTCTGAGATTTTAATATAGACTTGAAAATATAATAGTGAAGTTGGTTTGCTTTTGGTTTTGAAGAAAATAGAAAACTTTTGAAAATTTTTGATTGGAGTGTATGCTCCAAACACTGCTGAATATATTTGTTTATTTTTATAAATGATTATTTACATGAATATCTAAATTGAAGATTATGATTTAAAATATGTTCATTTTTTCTTTTATTTACAAGAATATCTAATTTGATATTTATAATACTATGTTATCCTTTCATCAAGAAGAATATAAATAAATAAAGAATTTATTAAAAAAAGAAAGAAAAACTCCAAAATTCAAACTAAGCAAATCTTTTATAAGAGGAAAAAAAAAACATTTTTCTTGATTTATTATAAAGAAAAAGATGACCATAACATTAATTAGTTGTATTGTAAGTGAAAAACAATCATTACAATAAATAATTAGTCAGAAAGATAAAATTCATAATGAACATATAAAGAAAATTAAATAGATGTTGTACGAAATATTAAACACTCTAAAATCTAAAAAAGACATCATAATGATATAGTAATTATAAGGAAAAAATATCATATTGATATAGTAATCATAAAGAGAGGGGAAAAAAAAAAGCATACCACATTTAAAAAGTATCAAAATGATTAGTAATTATCATAAAAAAAAAAGTAATTTTATATGACATTTAAACTTTAGAACTAACGATTACAACAATTTCAGTAATAATAATAAATAAAATCAATTATCATATTGACATTACAATCATCATAAAGAATCTAAACCACACTAAAAAATTATGTTTTTAAAAATCTAAATCATACTTAAGAAATAGGTTTATAAAAACTTAAATCTTACTGACAAGCAATCACTATAATAAAGAAGTAGTCATTAACATAAAGATCCAACAATGATGAACAAATAAGGAAAAAAAATAGAATCATGATGAGAGAAAATGATGTTAAATATAGTACAATGATAAAATATATACTATGAATGGTTGCTTTTATAAAATGGATATTTATGTAATAGTATAAAAGAGAACATATTTTTAAGAGGGTCCTAAAAATAGACTCTCTTTTTTATAATTATTTCTTTCATAAATTGCTTTAAAAAGGGTTTTCTATACTTTATATCCTCCAACTATGCATAATAGGTCGCAAATTATTGTTTTAGTTATTCGACTATTTTTTAAAGTAGTTTAATTTATTATTGGAATAATCTTGTGTCCTGTGCTATGAAATATTGACATGAACACTCATAGATGATTCAGGTTAGCATTGTTGTATAGTGAAAATTTTTTATAACTATGATGTGAGTCTAAAGATACTTACCTAAAAAGGTATGTGTTTGTTATTATTATAATTTTTTTTTCAAAGTCATTGTGAATATCAGATGCATAATTTTAGATGTTCAGTGAACTATGAATAAAAATTACTATATAAATGTATAAACGACGTACTATATTTTTGTCTAATAATACTCTAGTCTACATTTTATTGTCTAATAAATTCGATATTCATAATATTTTGGAAAAAAAAAATAGAGAAAGCTACACAATTTTTGTTTATTCTACAAAATAAGCTAAAAAGAAATTATATTTATTCAAGATGATAAATATTATTATCATATTCAAGTATACATGAAATATGAATTAAAAAAAAAACAATGAAGTAGGTTAAAAAATATTACGATTTGCAATTTGAAATTACTTTAAACAAATAGTTAATTTTTTTATTGTTATGGAGATAAATAATGTGGATAGATTGAAATTTATTTATTGTAAGAATATATTAGTAAATTTGTATAATGACGGTAGAAGTTGTTGTGCCGAAGCAGTCCTAACATGTTTCTCAAATTCTTATGCATTGCAGCAATTTTTAGAATTTATTGGACAAAATCATTGGTTACCAAGCACCGGTATAGATTATTTAATAACCTAAAGCGGTCTACAAAAACAATGCCAAACAGGACTTATACTGATAAAAAAACTAATTCGCATTAAAAACTATTTTTATTGATAATATAGATAAGAGATCAAGTGTAGATATTCCTAAATTAAAAAAAAATTGCAATTTTTGTTTTTAGGATGGGAAAGAGAAAGGACGAATTGATTATTTGGAGGGGATGACGGAAGCTAGCGAATAGAGAGTTATTGCCCACTCACCAGAGCCAATAATGGAGATGTAAAATTACGTAAATAATTACTATTTGTTATCTATTAATTACCATGATATAAATTTTTTATTTTTGATTATTATAACACAAATTTTAATTAATTTTAGTTTAATTTTATGTCATATTGATCTAGTAATAATTTTTTGTATTATGTTAAGTAACGATTTTTTAATTTGGGTCATTCAATTGCTTTTCCCCCTTTTTTTTTTTATTTAAATTTTTGAACTTTTTGGTAGGGATCGGGACGAGTCAATGAAGAACTTAACCACCCGCTCAACTTTTCTCTTTTTTATTTTTAGCCCATATATTATTGCATAAAATTTAAAATTACATGTAGCCCCTTCAAGCCCTCCTATTTTTAGTCTATATATTTTGTACAATTTACATTTAGCCCCATTTAATAATTTATGATTTCGTCATTAAGTTATGGATATGAATTCTGTATTTTTAAGTGGAGTTAGATTGTGATATTATCACTAAATTTGCTTGCAACCACAATAATAGAGAGGGTGTTAGTGTAACTTTGGTCAACTTTCATAATTTGTACATATCAAATGGGAAAACAAAAAAACTAAATAAAAATAACTTTTCCAAGAACAAGCAATTACAACAAATTATTGAGAAAAATGTAGTACACAAACTATTAACGGTGCAAACTATATTACGTAACCTGTAAGCGAATCAGTTATATTTTGAACATATGGCAGTTAAAAGGTTTTCAGCGTAGTTATTTTAGAACGACATGTCGTTTTTTCTAGAGAACATCAACATTTTTTTTTAATATATTAGCAAATCGGCACGTGCTAGATCTAAAATGTAAATTGTGAACTGAAATTGAGAATTTAGTAATAAAAAAGTTTAGCTACAGTAGAATATTTAAGAAGAATTAAAACTTAAACAATTAACATCAACAAACAGTAAAACTCTTTCAACAAAAAGCTGTCTTTTTTCAGAGTATAAATACATCTTCATCTATAAATATAATACATCTTCCGCTGTAGCACATTGTTAAAAAAAAAAAAAAAAAAATCATCATCTATATTTACCAAAGACACCCTTATACATCATAACTTCACTCTAGTTGCCATATATATATATATATATATATATTAAACTTTGAACCTTGTTTGTAGTTGAGAACGTTTGTGCAGTGCAACTAAAGCAAAAATGAAATATTGTGATATAAGCAAATAATTAAAACTCATTCTCACTTGTCCAAAGTTCGATAGAAATAAACAAATTTAACATTAAAATAAACAAAAGAGATAGTTAATAATAAGACTTCATATAAAAACAGTTGGATTAAACTCGTTTTAACAAGATAAAAGAAACGATAGAAAGAATGGGAGGGGAGAGAGAGGAGAAGAAGGCTTGCTAGATGAAGGGATTGACAAGTGACGATGACGTGTCAAAAGAGTGAAAGAGTCACTGAACAGTTAAGTCTCAGAGGTTTCTAAGGGAGTTACACGTTTGTTGTAACTGTTCACGTTTGAAGTCGGTCTTTGGAGATCGGGGATGGTTTAAGTTTTAGAAATATGTGTTTGGTATAAATCAACTGCTTGAACTTAAAAAGTGTAAAACTTAAAACGTGTTCTGAAAGGAATTAGCAATATGAATCTTATTTCATTCTTATCGAAATTCTATGTAATTTAAAATTAAAAAAAACATCTCATTTCGAGATAAAATGATAAAGTTATGGATTTTTAAAATCTAAGTTTTTTTTGAAAATGTTTTAGAAAAGAGAAGAGTAAAATCGGAGGAAGACAAAAAAAATTGTTTGGAAACAATGTTTCCAAGGGGTACACGAAAAGGACCCTTAGTAATATATAATAGATATAAGCTTCAGATTTAGGACACTGGTTGTATGGATATGTTGCTATATAACCCAAAAGCCATATCTAACTGCCGTACATAATCTATATTTACAAAATATATATCTGACTACAGACTCAAATATATGTCATTACACAGGAAAAGTCTGTGTATAGGCCAAAAGTATTAAACGGCATGTTGTTTACTCGCCAAAGACAGATTTTTTATTAAAAAAAAAAAACCAATTTCATTATTTATGCATTCAAATCTTTTTTTTTTTTTTTTAACTTTTAGCCGAAGAATTCAAATTCTTCACCTTTAAATGAAGTCAGATGTGATATTACCGTTATTATGCCTGCACCATCATATTCAAATCTTTTTTGAAAACTTATACTTTAAAAATTTCACAACTTTTTATTCAAATTAAAATAAACTTTTGTTTGGCTCTTAGGTCCAAATCTAAATTTTTCATATTAGTTTTTATATTTTTCTAAAAAGTCAACAAAAATTATAATTAATTTTTAAAAGTCAATGAATTTCAACATAAAAATTTCACTCTAAATCCGTACACTAACGAAGTTTATTTGTTTTGCTTTTAAAAACCACACACTTGACATCCCTTGAGCTCTTTGAATGCAAAAATATTGCAAGATGAATTATTATTATTATTTCTTTTGTAAAGACCTCAAATAGTTGATAGATTATTTTTTAGGGAGAAGCTACAGTAGAGTCTCATTTATATACCCTATCGATATAGCTCGTTTTAAATCGTTAAGATATAATCGAACGGCTGAAATGTTGTTTATGTATAATAATTATAATGCACTTTACCTCATATTAGTATAGATTAATAAATAAAAAATAATAATAAAATAAAAGAAATTATAAAAAAAAAAAAAACAACCTTTGGCCTGTGGTAGGCGCCTCTTCCTTGACGCCGGCGACAGACCCCTCTCTCCCAGCACAAATCGCGGCCCCCACCCCTAACACCAGCGACAAGCCCACCCATCCCCATCCCCCCCTGATGCTAGCAACGGACCATCCATCCTCGCGTCGACCCAATCCTCCCCCACCCAAAAAAAAAACCAAATCTGTGCATCCCCCCCTGATGCCGACGAATACCCCCTCCCCCAACCAGATATGCGCCGTGCCCCCTCCTTGCCCCCCACCCAAACAGATCTGTGCACCCCTTTGCCCAAGCCATATCTGCACCCCTCCTCCTGCCAGCCACCAGTCCAAAACCAACAACAAGCGCCGCCCCCCCCCCCCCCCGCGGACGCCGTCAACATGTTAGTTTTTTTTTTATAATTTTCTTTTTATAATTATTTTTTAATTTATTAGTATATACTAATATGAGGTAAAATACATTATAATTATTATACAAAAATAATATTTTAGCCGTTTGATTATATCTTAACAGTTAAAAAAATGAGCTACATCGATATGATATATAAATGAGGCTCTACTACAGCTTCTTCATATTTTTTATCATCCAAAAAAAGAAAAACCCAAGCTCTTGTTTTATACAGTTGTTTTTATTATCATTGTACAAACCTACTAAAATATGCTTAATAACATATTATAATTTCTAATTTATACATTTTATTTATCAACAAAACAAATAAATTAATCATTTTTTAATTCCAGTTTATAAATTGTATGGAAAATACTGTAATAAAGCCATTTTTATATACCTTATTGGTAAAACTCCTTTTAAGACTGTTCAAATTTAATCAAACAGACAAAAAATAAAGAGTGCATAATAACTAAAATAACATTGAAACACATGATTGCAATAAAAATAAATAAAAAATTGAAGTCTCTTTTTCGTCCGTTATGGAAGGTTGGCCGGTGGAAGGTCACTGAAGGGGACCTAAGGCGATTTCAATGTCTCCGTGAGTAGGGGTGGGGCGGTTTCGAAAAGGGCCTTCGATGGGCATTGGGGGCTTCAATGGGCGTTGGGGGGGCTGGGGGCTATTGGGGCTTTCGAAAGGCGTAGGGAGGTGCTGTTTTAGAATTGGGGCTTCAACGGGATGGCAGGGGGGGGGATTTCAGATGTAGGCCTCGAAAGACCGCCCGAGGGAGGGGGGCTTTGACAAGCGTGGGGCAACTAGGCCTCGACCGACGGGGACGGGTTTGTGGGTGATTCGCCGTTGACGGATATGCGGCAAGGGGAGGGGGAGGTTTCGCCACCGAACAGTTGAGATTCACCGACATGGGGGCGATTTATGAGGTAGGGGCCATCGTGGAAGGGGGGGGGGGCGGGGTCATCGGGGGGGGGGGGGGGGCAGCCGATTGTCGCGGGGGGGTGGTTATCGGTCTAAGGGTTGGGTTTTTTTTAATTATTATAAAATTTTATGTTTTCTTGCTTTGAATTTTTTTTTTTATAATTTTTTATGTATTATAATCTTACGAACTAAGGTGCATTGTAAGGATCACGAGCATACAACAATTTAGCGTTGAAATTACATCTAACATTGTTTAAAAGTGCTTATCATTAAGGTATATAAAAGAGTTTTATCATAGTTTTTTCCAAAAATATATATATTAATTGTTCTGTAAATACAACACATTATAGATTTATATATCTATATTATCGTATGTTTGAAAATTTTTATAAATAATATCATCGAATTCATAGGAAAAATATCATAAATGCCACTTTAATTTTATCCCATTGAACTATGAAATATACCTATTATGCCCTCTGAACTTTAACATGTGTGTCAAGTTGCCTTCTCAGTTAGTTACCATTAGTTTTTCCATTATCTTTAATGTCAAAATACCCTCTGAACTTTACATTGTGTCAAAATGTCCCTTATCTTTAATATTTGTGCCAAAATACCCCCATAATCTTTAATATTTATATTAAAATGCCTCATTTATATTATTTTAATTATCTAATTTTGTATAATTACTTAATAATTATTAACTTTTTAGAACAAGTAAAAATATATATTTTATTATAATTAAGTGATATGCAACTCTTTTTAACATACTTTTTTTTTTTACTTATTTTAATTCAAGTTTATTTGGGTTATGGGTTTACTTATGTATAACCATAATTGATAAGATCATATGTATGATTAGATTTCAAATATGCTTTTTACTTAGCATACATAATTTAAAATCATAATCATAACGAATTTCATTTATGTATTTGCTTAAACTCATGATGAGAATAAGTATTGTAAATTTACTCTAATACAACATTCTTAGTTATATTTTTTAATTTAAAAAACAATTAGTTTGCAGGTATAGTATTATCAATCGTAATTAAACTAAAATTATAATATTATGAAAATAAAATAATAAACATAAGTTGTGTAGTTATTTTTATTTAAGAAAATTAAAATGAATGTAAATTTGAATTCAAATAAGCAAAATAAAAAATTGGGTCAAGAACAGATCATTTTCTTCAGTATAAAAAATAATTTTTTTTATCTATTCTAAAAAATTTAGATAATTAAACAATGTTAGATAAATAAACTAAAATAGGTGAGACAGTTGGCCATAAATATTAAAGTTCAAGGGGATCTTTGACACAAATAATAAAGATCATGGGGTATTTTGACACAAATGCAAAGATCGGGGGCATTTTGACACAAAAGTAAAGTTCATGGGCATTTGACATTAAAGATAATGGAAAAACTAACGGCAACTAACTGAAGGGGTAACTTGGCGCACATATTAAACTTCAAGGGATACGATAGGTACATTTTATAATTCAAGAAGCATATTGACTCTAGTAATAAAATTTAGGAAGAATTTACGTCATTTTTCTTTTTATATTTCTTAGAAAAACGTATGTATTACTGGATGTTATTACATATTCTTCGTATGTGTTCTGAAATATTTACCATTTAACCAAAGTAAACAACACTTTTCATAGAATAATTCTTTAAAAAAAAAAATTCAAAAAAAATTTAAGTAATTATATTTTAAAATTATTTGAAATAAATAGTAATAAATGATGATTTTGACGTATAAATGATTTATTTAGACTTGTATTTACCTAATAAATTAGTATTTATTTAAATTTTTTTGAATTAGTAAATTTTTTATTTATCTAATAATTAATTATTTACTGCATATGTCATTTTCTTCAATTATTTGTTATTTACTATATATTTTTTTTGAAGGAAGTTGTTCACTATAGTTTCCCCATAATAATTACCAGAATTTCACAAGTTTTTTTTTTTTTTCTTTGGTTAAATTAGTGACATGTTTTTCTTTTCCAAAGTTTTTTCTAACGAAAAAATATATTATATGTTCATTATTTTTCTCCTAATAATCTTTTATCTTTATTTTATTATTTTTCCTTCTCTCAGCTAGAAAACGCCCCATCTCTCACCAGATTCTCAAATTTCTCTTCAATGGCGGGAGACCAAAAAAAAAAAAAAAAAATTTTTTTTTTTTTTTTTTGCTTATAAACAAAAGGCGACTGCGTCAAGGTCCCATTCTCCAAAGAAATGGAGAGTTTTCTGGAACCATCCTCATACATCACCATTTTAGAACTCTCTAGACACACTCCCTCTCTTTCTCTCTCCTCCTTTTTTCTCTCTATAAATGCCAAATTCTGCCATGGCCACTCTGCAACGAGAAAGAACAATCCTTCGCCTATCACACACACATTCTCTCTCTTCGAATTCATCAAATTTTCATCCTTTTCTTCTTCTGAGCCATGGACGAGGACTTCGATTTCCCAACCGCCAGCAATGTCGACGAGGAAATGCAGATTCCTGAGGAGGAGGAAGTAGAGGACCCAGTCAGCCCGATTCTCAAGGTCGGAGAAGAGAAGGAGATCGGCAAGAATGGGCTGAAGAAGAAGCTCCTCAAGGAAGGTGAGGGCTGGGAAACTCCCAGCTCCGGCGATGAAGTTGAAGGTAAATTTCTTTTCAATCTCTGATTTTTCCATCGTCGTGCTTTTTTTTTTTTTTGGTTCTCTATTATTCTATTTCGAATCAATTATAAATTCATAAATCAACACCAAGATGGATATGTTGTTAGCTTAGATCAGATAGTCTTGCGTGAATATCTCTCCTTGTTGATAGTTATATATTCATGTAACACACACACACAGATATATATATATATATATATATATATATATATAGAGACACACATACATATTCTTTGAGATATTTGTTGATAGCAAATGAAAAACTACCATACAAAAAGTAATATACAAAAATCCCGCTGGGTTAGCTCAGCGGGGATGGGAAGGGACAGTTTACAATCTGAGAGCATTTTCATTTCTTTCTAATAAGCGGAAGCCGCAGTCCATACCGGTAAAATACAGTTATAAACGGGTGGATTGATATCAGAATCGGCAGTTTAACATGATTGGATTAGTATTTGATGGTTTAGAACTGTGTCCCCTAAACCGTTGGTAGAGTTCTCCCTTTTATATTAATTGCAAATTCATGTTGAGGGTTGATTCATTTCTCGGTTTGAAAAGACCTGTGGGATTAAGGTGATGTGCATTGCTGGTGGACTTTGGCCCCCCCCCCCCCCCCCCCCCCCCCCTTTTTTTTTTTCCCTGGTGATTTGAGGATGCTTATTTATTTTTATATATTTTTTTTGCTGATGCGTTGATTGATTGGTTTGTGATGTCTGTGTAGTGCATTACACTGGGACTTTGCTTGATGGGACGAAGTTTGATTCCAGCCGTGATAGAGGGACTCCTTTCAAGTTTAAGCTTGGCCAAGGTAATCAGATGTTTCTTAAATGTCTCTGAATATTTTCTATGAATTTCTGTGTTTCCAAATTAGTATATGGCAATTTATGAGGTGTTATTATGGTGGTGCTAGTGGATTATATATAGATGATTAGATGGGTACTTTAGGACTCAATTAATTAGTGACATATATTGTCACAACCGTCTTTTCCAATTTGATTTTATTTATTTTGGTGTTTCTGTAAATGAACCTTGAAGATGTACATGTATCATTTACACTGTTTTTCCTGTTGAGGATCATCAGAAGATTAGATTTACCACCTTAGGGTCAAGCTGGTCTCCGTCTGGCAGAGTAGATACTGATCGATCACTTTAAGTTCGTAGAACGCTGCCGTTTGGGTAGGATTACGTGGTTGTAGTCTATGTATTTCAATTAGATGTCAAACTGGATCATGATATTTCTCTTAGTTAGCAAACACAAGTCCGAAGAAGAAAGTGGCCTCCATAAAACTCTTTTCAGATTATTACCCATCCACAAGATTTTGGTGAACAACTAAGTTGTCGCCTAGGTGAACTGCCATAAAAAATATTCATTTTTTCAGAAACTCTTATGTTTTGTTTTCAATAGTTGGTATAATTAGTCAATGACTTTTCAAATGTGTTTCTTGTTCATTCATTCTTCTCACCGTTGCACCAATGGCTTGGTTGTTTCAGGACAAGTGATTAGGGGATGGGATGAAGGAATCAAAACCATGAAGAAGGGTGAAAATGCAATTTTCACCATTCCTCCTGAGCTCGCCTATGGAGAGTCTGGTTCTCCTCCCACAATTCCACCAAATGCTACACTCCAGTTCGATGTTGAGTTGCTTTCTTGGACCAGCGTCAAGGACATATGCAAAGATGGTGGAATTTTCAAGAAGATACTTGTTGAAGGGGAGAAATGGGAGAATCCTAAAGACCTGGACGAAGTATTTGGTATGATTTCTTATCATTTTTTTAAAATCTTGCACGGGATATTCAAGTAAGAAATCAGGATTTCTTATGAATTATGTTTCTTTTTGCAGTCAAGTATGAAGCTCGACTTGAGATGGAACACTGGTTTCGAAATCTGAAGGGATGGAGTTTACTGTGGGAGATGGTATGTATCAAATTTCCTATTACACGTACATTTCTTTCTTTACATCTATTACGAGATATATCTGACAGGGATCCTTTTAAATACAGGTTATTTCTGTCCTGCATTGGCGAAAGCTGTGAAAACAATGAAGAAAGGAGAAAAGGTCTTGTTGACAGTGAAGCCACAATGTGAGTTGTATTCTCACATGCCGATGTTTCTTCTATATGCCTCCCTGTATAGATCTTATTGGCTGTTGTTTGTTAATTAGTTCTTGAACTTTCTAACTTTTTGGTCTTTTTTTTTTTTTCCTCCTTTCTGCAGATGCATTTGGTGAGGTGGGTAGACCGGCGAGTGGTGATGAAGCTGCTGTGCCTCCTAATGCCACCCTTCAAATAACTCTCGAGTTGGTCTCTTGGAAGAGTGTTACTGATATCACCAAGGACAGGAAGGTCCTGAAAAAGACCCTAAAAGAGGGCGAGGGCTTTGAGCGCCCTAACGACGGAGCTGTTGTAAAAGGTACATGAATTGAGTCCAATACATTTTGTATTAAAACTATAATGTGTTTCAATGCCTGGAAACTCATAATTTCATTGCCTTCTGCCAGTGAAACTTACTGGAAAATTGCAAAACGGGACCATCTTTACACGAAAGGGCACTGATGAGGAACCATTTGAATTCAAGACCGATGAAGGTAACTAACCGCATCATGGTATAAAAGCATCTTCCGCCAATGGAGAGTTCTATTTGAAATTAACATTTGGTGATGGATTTCTTGTATAGAGCAAGTAATTGATGGTCTTGATAGAGCTGTGAAGAATATGAAGAAAGGGGAAGTTGCTTTTGTCACGATTCACCCGGAGTATGCTTTTGGGACATCTGACTCAACACAAGATTTGGCTGTTGTTCCTGCTAATGCTATTGTTTATTATGAGATTGAGCTGCTCTCTTTTGTAAAGGTCAGTGTCACTTGTTTCCATGTCCTCTCTAAGTTATGTTTCTATAGCTTGTATGGGAAGCCCTGATCTTAAGACAATTTCCCTAATGCAGGAAAAGGAGTCGTGGGATATGAACACGCAGGAGAAGATTGAAGCTGCTGGGAAGAAAAAGGAAGAGGGTAATGTGTTGTTCAAGGCCGGTAAATATGAAAGAGCCTCAAAGAGATACGAGAAGGTGCTTGTTAAAAACAATTTCTCCATTATGCACCCTTTTAAGGTTTTACATTCGGGCAACCTTACATGAAGCTTTCAATTTGGTGACAGGCTGTGAGGTTTATTGAGTATGACTCTTCCTTCAGTGATGAGGAGAAGCAGCAGGCTAAGGTGCTGAAAAGTGCTTGCAACCTTAACAATGCAGCCTGCAAACTGAAACTCAAAGATTACAAGCAGGCTGAGAAACTTTGTACCAAGGTAAGTTTGTTAACGTCTTTCTGCCGTATTGGAGTTGTCCACCATGCCATTTTTCATGTACTAAACGTGCTGCTGTTGGAATTTTGCATAGGTATTGGAACTTGACAGTAAGAACGTGAAAGCTCTGTACCGGAGGGCTCAAGCATACATTCAGCTAGTTGATTTGGACTTGGCTGAGATGGACATCAAGAAGGCCCTTGAGATAGACCCAGATAACAGGTGGGTTGTCTTATTTCGACACATCGTTTCACTGCACTCGATGGTTTTCTATTCGTTGAATTCTGATTACATTAATTTGTTGCGTCTTGCGAAATCCCAGAGATGTGAAAATGGAATACAAGTTGTTGAAGGAGAAAGTGAGGGAGTACAACAAGAAGGATGCTCAATTCTACGGCAATATATTCACCAAGATGAACAAATTAGATCAAGTAAAATCAGCTGTAAGTTTTCGACTTGAGGCAGTCCTCTTTACTTTTGTTATGATTTTGATTCTAATAAACCCACTAGCCTTTACTGAACGGTTGGTTGTTTGAAATTTTAATTCACAGAATGCGGCCGTGAAGCGGGAGACAGTACCCATGACCATTGACAGCAAGGCCTGATAGACAAGTTTGTTCCTCCGCCGCTCGGTTGTCACTCTGTATGTCCGTCTGTCTTTGATTAAAAAAAGAGAACCAATGTGTGTGCGTAAGTTGATTTTTAAGTTTAAGCATTAGTTGGTCTTTGTTCTACTCTGCGGTGTTCAATTAGTCTGTTTACGACCACTGAAGGTAATATTTTACTGTGCAATATAATAATATATTTTTCTCTATGATGTCATAGGCTTGTTTGGTGCATATTTAGTCCCCCTTTCAATCTTGTTGAACTCTGGCAGTAGTACTTAGCTTGTAGTAACCTTTGAAGATGGTGTTTTGTAGGTTACCTTGGATTCCAACGCTTGTATGGCGGGAAAAATTAAAGTTCGGTGAAATAGAAAATAATTTAAAATTTTAAAATGTGTTTGGAAAAAAAAAAATGTAAAATAGATATTGTTTTAGTTGTTTTGTCATTATGAGTATTTTGATATTAAATCATTTTATTTTGATTTTGAAGTGAGAAAGTTATAGATTTTGAAGTTTTTGAGTTTTTTTGAAAATAAAAGAGAAAATTAATTTAATTTAGGGTTGGAATTTTAAAATTCTCAAACGAGTCATAAATTATCTCTAACTATGACAAATTAATATGACTTAGATGGCCATCTTCAACGTAACACTGAAGTGGTGTGTGATAATAATTTGGGATAATTAAATTTCTTGGTATTTATTCTCCTGGTGACACTAATAAGATTGAGGGATGGGGTAGAACATTGCAATGGTAAACGCCAAGTTTCAATCCCTAGGTTCAATCCTAAATAAGCGTAAAAGGTAATATGTAGGTAAGATTAGTTTATTGGGGGTGTGATGGGAGTTTACTTAAAAAAAAAAAAAAAACACACACCACACACAACGCATTGGATAATTGAGAAATTTTTGGTTTTAAGCTCGTTGAATATTGATATCGTATTTAATAAACATTATGTTACCTTTTTTATTTCTATTTCTAATGTTTGGTTTGAAGTATGATTATTCCAGAAAAAAAAAGTAAAAAATTACAGTAATTAGGTCATTTTTTAAAAATATTTAGATAATTTATTAAAGAGCCTTGGCTATTATGTATGAACACATCGTGAATTTTTTGAACTTAAAAATTAAGTCTATGAACTTTTTTTTCTTGACAATCAATCCCGTAAACTTTCAATTTTTGACACATTCAATCCTTTTTGCTCACATCCATTAATATTTGGATGGTATTTTGCATGTCACTTGCAGTGAAAGCCTAAGAAGGCATTGTTGGTTTTTTCACCTGGTATTCAAGTTCTAATTCTAATTAAATTATATTTTTTATCAATTTTTATAATTTTGTCTTTTTATAAAAAGTCAATAAAATTTATAATTAGTTTTTAAAAAGTCAACCAACTTCAATATAAAAAATACATTTCTAAGTAATTTACTAAACGGTATAAATTCGTTTTAGATTTAAGTTTGAGTTATGAATCTAAAATTAAATTAGATTTAAAATGAATTTGTAATAAATAGAATGACTAGCAGTGCCTTTTTATTTTGGGGCAACAGCAAGCAAGCTATCTGCACAAACCATCCCAATTTTAACATATGCATGTACTGTTTATTCTATTAAAAAATGTAAGTTCAGGAGTTGATTGTCAAGAAAAAAGTTTAGGGATTAAATTATCAAATTTGAAAAATTGAGAGGTATCTGCAAAAAAAAAAAAAAAAAGCCTTAATTTTAAGTAATAGGATTCAAATTCTGCATTTTTAAGTGAAGTCAGACATTGTCTTACTATTAACCTATACTTCCAATCACACATTTTAAGTTTCAAGATATAATTGTTTAATGTTTTAGTTAATTGAAGTTTTAAATTACTTAATGTCTTTGTTTTTTCCAAAATTTTCGTCTTAATGGGTACTTTTGTGATTAATTTTGTAAACACTTTGAATATTATAGATAATTGTATGACAAGAAGAAGGTAAAAGCATACTTTAATCAAATATAAGGGATGTTATGGTTTTTTTTCCTAAATCATATCCATACACATAACATGCATATATATATATATATGTGTATATATATATATATATATATGAAAAGTCCCATTTGTGGTACCATTTCTCAAACGACGCCGAGGTGGAAAGGTCATGGTGCATGCAGGAGGGCAGATTTTGACAGACGAATAAGAACTGGTGGAAAAAAGCATAAAGAAAGAATGTTTTGCATAAGATTTGTCAGGATGTAAAATTGTATTAAAGTGGAGAGAAGGGTGGAATGGTAAATGTAAAAAAGAAAAAATATTTAGAAAAGTAGATGTGATTGGAGTATCGGGGGAAAATGTTGCATTAGTATGGTAGAGATGTAATTTTATGTAAATGGTACTGTAAATTTCAACGTCCTAAGACTGTGGATGGCAATAAGGACAATTTTATTGATTTTCCTTGCATTGATGGTGACATTTGTGTTAATATGTGAGATGCGATAGTTAGATCGGAAAGTTGTAGTGTCGGCAGAAGGAAAGTGTAGTTTAATACCTTTGAAGGAAAAATTGATGAGAAAATTAATACTCCTTTTTGGTGATTCAATTTAAATTTAAAATTTTCATATTAGTTTTTGTATTTTTTTGAAAATAAAAAAAATTATAACGAGTTTTTAAAAATTAATAAATTCTAATTGAAAAATTTCAACTTTAACCGTATCACCAAACGGAGGTTAAGTATCAGAGCTTTGATAATTTTGAAATATAAAATGTAGCAAAAGTGTTGCATATAGTTTTAAGAAGTGTAATATTGTATTTACTTTTAGGTTAGCGTAATATTGTATGTTAGCAACTTCATTATTAAAATTGAGGAGACAAAAGTCAATTGGTTAGAGAAGAAAGTAGAATGCAATGGGATGGATAATAAATTTTGAAGTAAACATAATATTCGTGCCACAAAGTAGTGTTATAAATCATCCTTAGAATGAAATAAATATTACATGAAAGAGGAATACAGATAGGATGACATCAACCAAAATGACTTAAAACAAGTAATTGTGTGTGTTGATGGTTCATAATGAGCTTCGTCAATTATCTTGATCTTTTGAGGTACACGAGCACGTCTCACCGTCGTTGAGAAGATGTTGTATAAATGAAGAAGTTTTATAATGAAAAATAGTCGATGGTCGTGCACACCCGATCAGACCAGATCAAACCTGTGAAGTACCCTTTATCGGGAACCTACCGCTCCCCACTTCCTACCCAGAGAGGGACATGGTCAGGGCCTGTGTTATTGGCACGAACAACATTTTTCTGACAACTGCTGAGCACTTCCTGCTCTGTGGGTCCCTTACTGCCCGCGTCATGTCACCCCGTATAGGTTGACAACAGTACCCCGACACGACATTCCACATCCACTGCCTGACACCTGACACCACTTGCTACTGCACTTGTCCTGTCGCCGGCTCCTGCTGTCTGGCTAGACTAACACAGTACTCATCACCTTTACCAACACTAGCATGCTTTTGTGTCCCCTATCACCAGACCATAGGGACACGTGACGCTAGCCTACTGGACATACGGTGCCTGTGCACCTGGAGCATGTCTACCCGCCGGAAGCACTCGGAGTTCAACTCGACCGGGTCACCCGAACACCCCAGGGAACGCCTATAAAATAGAGGGTCACCCCACCTTTTCAGGTATGGACAGTTTTTTTCTTGCCAAGTTATGCCTCTCTGCATGCTCACTAGTACCACTTCTGACTTAAGCATCGGAGTGCCATTAGCAGACACCCCACTGATGTCCCCATCACTTCAATGTGTTTCCTTTTTTACAGGTGATCAGATGTAGAGTGACTGTGCAAGGCCAACCATGTCAGACAATCACATCAGGTGTTGTGTTGAATATTTTCGACATCAACAATGTGTAAGCAGATAACAATTAAATGTTAAGAGAAACATGATAGGATAACACAAGGGAGAATAAATGGATCCTGCATGTGGAAGGAAGTGTCTTTGTACAGTAATTCGGAAAATGATAAACATTTGTAGGGTAACATAATAGTAGATTATCCAATTGCTGTGCAGGATGTAAACACCAATAGTGTGCTGCCAGAAGAAAGACTCTTCCTATATATATATATATATATATATATATATGTAAATACATATATCACTCATAAGGTGGTTGTCGTTTTTTTCATTTTTCTGATTTGGACGTTTTGTGGGCGCAGGTGTCTTCTTGAATACGAAAATCAATCTTGAATCTTTTTTGTAATCTTGTCACGTATCGAAAGGATAAGACTCGCACAAATCCAGTTCATTTTCGGCTGTACATGAAGGGTGTTTACATTTTTATCGAAAATTAGTGCGTTTATTTTGCATAAAATGGAAAGATAAGATAATGGGTGGTTCTCTTTTTCGTCTAACGTGTTTATCTACAAAATTAATAATAATATCGAAAATGAGAAAAGAGAATTTTTATATTTGAACGTCTTAATATCAATTTCATGATAAAAAAATAAAATAAATTATTTATATATCCCCAAATGATTATTTAATGAGTTATAAAAATATTTTAATTATGTTTTCTAATTACTATTTTAAGTTTAGCAAATACTATAAAGAAAATTTGATTATTTTCTATCACATCATCACATAAACGGATAAGTAAAAAACACTAGCAAAAAAAAATCAATGATTCTTCTTTTTATTTTTATTTTTCTCTCAAAATGTCATTATCTTTTCCATAATATTCTTTTACGATTTTTTAAATGTATTGTGCAGCCTCTCATAAGGTAGCACCACGCAAGCCAAAGCCGGAGCACTTTGATCTCCGCTGATTCTGACGTTTATGAAAATTTGCTTGGGTGGTTGTTTGGAACGGTTCATTGGATCACATATAATTATCTAATGATGTAAATTCATTTTTTTTTTTTTTTTGGTAAGGAAACAAGATATTATCAATAATAAACAATCACTGTATATCTTTTTCATCTAGAAAAAAAAAAAAATCTCAAAATCATGGGTCAATGAAAGTGAATAGGAAAATCAATTAACATCATGGTTTTAATTATGTGATATATAATATAAGGATGAGCTGCTATCTAATAGATTGACATCCTTACAAACAGTGTTTGTAATTTTTTTTAGGATATTTAAATAAAAACAAAATGTTACAAGATTATAAAATAGATAATTTATGTAGATCAATTATTTGTTATCAATTTTTAAATAAAAAAGTTAAAAGACATCATTAACTTATAAACAAATTTAGATTGTAAACTGACCACTGCTTCTTCCTAAACTTTCTATACCTGTCGTTTACAGCACTAACCCCTGACACACATAGGCCTCTACATTTGTGTCGCACGGTTTCTGGTGGTGGATAGCAGACTATACGTCTATATATATATATATATGTGTGTGTGTGTGAAAATCGTCGACCCTTTCGCGCATTTATGGTCTTGAAAGCGACCTATACGTACAAAAAAATAAAAAATAAAAAAATCATATCCCTTCACCCATCTGATATGACACTAATACTTAATGCATGGTATATAACATTTATGTTTTATTAGGAATATCATTTTATTTCAAGTTAAAATATATTTTTTTTATCTTAATATTTATTTTTTAAAAATTTTTTTTTATCTTTTTTAAAATTTAATAAAAATTTTTAACTTAAATTTAAAATTTTTAACTCAAATTAAAAATTTTCAATTCAAATTCATTTATTAAACAGACTCTTAAATTGTATTGGAGTGGATGGTTTCACCCTTCACGCAATTGTTGATTCAAACAAGTGGAACATGGAAAGAGTTCACGCAACAAAGACTACACCTATCAACCAACAAGACTATGGCGACGTATTACTAACTTATGTCTCGTTTAGTTATTTTTTATTTTTATTTTAAATTTTTTTTTTCTGGGGTTTAGAATTTTGCTGGAAAAATTAATTGTTGGGGCTATTGTGTCTAGAAATTTGTTTCACATGTGAGGATAAAATTTCTAAATCAAGACAAATATTTAAAAAAAAATACATTTTTTATTTATATTTATATATATTTTTTTATAAATTCCTATTTTGTAATTAGTGTTGAACAATAAACTATAGTTAACCAGTTGAGTTCTGATACTTTAAAGAGTTCTTACTTCTTAGCACTTGTAGCTCTGAACTTTTTGTGTTTTGGCACTTTCATGTCTCAACAAATTTTTTTTTTCTTTTTGATAAAATTAGTAAAAATACATGTGTTTGTAATGCAATTGGAGTGGGTAGGGAAAGAAAATGAGTTGAATGGTAGCTGAAAAAAAGAAGTAACCCAAAAGTTAAAGTGGAATCATATTAAGAAAATAAAAGTAGGGGCATAATTAACAAATGACATAAATGCGTATAAATTAAAATTCAAAAAACTTAAGTGAGGGCACGTGGCTACACTGATCCTATGATGGATCCATCATCGATCCTGCCTCCCATCTCCAAGAACTGGGTTTTGTGGTGGTGGGCTTGAGATTTGAAGTGGGGTTCCCATCTATGCGTATCGTAGTTTATCGTAGAAAAGATGTTAATTACGTTGCAAGCTCTGTTTTGTTGGAGTTGTGTTTGAGTGAGTAGATTCGATGGGGGATGGGGGGAACAAGATATCAGAAATTGTTGGAATTTAAATATGTCAGACACTAACTCAATTACAAAATTAAACAATTTTAAGAAATTGAGTTCTAATCATGAATAATATTCAAATTTGAGATTTCCAAGGTAGCACGTTCATATATATATGACATGATTTTCTTGTGTTAGTTTGTATAAAGGCATCTTTATCCAGATCATAACTACTATCGTAGATTTGAAAGTGTCTCAATCCCTTTATTAAATTCATCGAGTAATTTATCAAAACCGAAAGTATAAATAGTAACTAGTCGATCATGAAAAACTCAAGGGAAAGATGTACCGAAAACCCTTATAATAATTCTCCGACGTTCAATATCTAAGACGGGTTTCCTCTAAGATGGAACATTGTTTGTGTCCAAAGGTGAAAAACGCCCTAGCTTCTAGGGTTTGCTGCTTTGCCCAAGCTAAAGTGAGAAGGGCTTCTATTGCTCTTCTTTAAGTTTGATATGTTCCCTCATTACCATTACAAACTACAACTATATCAAAGTGGAAGGGCAACTATAGAAGCTAGATATAGTAGTGTACTAGCCAGTAATAATAACAACAAAAATTTACTTTATGAATGGAATCTAAAGTTGGTGGACTATCCCTGCCTCTTTAGCTTTCTTTGTTGCGATACATAAGGTCTTGACCTCATTGTAATCTCTAATTCAAATAGTAAATTCAGCAAAATTACTTTTAAAAAAAGTTTGAAAAGTAAGTGAAAAACAGAATGTGAAACGGGTTGATATTGATATATATGCACGTTCTGGACAGGTAGCAATAAGTTGCTTGTTTAAGATTGATTTAGACCAATTGCAATTCATCACCATCTTGCTTTCTTCCAATTATTGACCAACTATTGTATAAATGTTGGCCTAAGCTTAAGAGTAATGTTTGTCACTACATGTATAATTCTAGTGAAATGTGACACATTAGAGGGAAAAGAAAAGAAAGTGAAAGGTGACATACAGTACAAATATATATATATATATATATATTCGGAAAAAAAAAAAAAACTAAATCCTTCAAAAAAAAAAAAAAATGGTGAAAAGGATGGTGAGATTATGATTTACCGATTTGTCACCATTCTCTTGTACTTTCTTTTTTAAAGCGTACACACAACATTTTAGACTTCTTCTTTTGCTAGTTTGTGCAACGTGCCTTATGCACGTTCCCTGTTGCTATATATATATATAATATATATATATATATATTTTTTTTTCCATAAAAAATTTATGGAAGAATCCACAATGAGTATCCTATAAAAACAATAAAATTTTGACCGTTAGATCTCATTTCAATGGTTTAGATGATATATATATGTAAAATATCTTGCGCATCCTATTGCATGTGATTATTTCATTAATTACCAACAAAAAATCAAAAAGAAAAGAAAAAAAAACCTAGATTTAATATCTCTTCGATTGGACGGGAGGGGGGACGAGAGGGGGGTCGACGGCGAGCAGGGGAGGAGGAGGGGGGACTCAGATCACGAGCTCGTAGCAATTTCGGCAGTGGGTGGGTTGCGATCGGTGGTTGGGCGCTTGTCTCGTCGTGGGTTTGGGCGTTGTCGGCTCTCTATGAATTGTATTCTTATGGCCATGCTTTTATATGCTTTCCTTTTAGGTTTGTTTGAATAACTTGTGAGTTTTGTTGAGATGAGATTACTTGATATTGATGATTGTAGTAGTTAGTTTATGTCTCTTAGGTCTTTTGAAATATAATTCATTGAGATTTTGTGTGCTTTACTCGCATTGATTGAAGTTCACTTTTGACTCTCTAGATTTGAGCACCATTAACTATAATCACTTGATCTTTTGAGCATTTGGAGAATGTTTATGTGTGTTAGGTAGGCCTTGACATCTCATGAACACTAGAACCTATTTGAGTGAAACTCAAGGCGAAATCATAGGTTAGGTGTCATTGGAGAGATGATTTAGGCACTTTTTTAAATCGTTTGGGCCTATGAAGCTAACCCTTGGAAAATTTATCCTTTGTTATCCCATTGAGCCTTATGGCCTATTTCTTTTATTACCTGCATAAGTACATCCAAACCACAAAATGAATTTCGATTTCTTAAATCCATCACTAATAGGCATGATTGCATTTTTGCATGGATCATTGAGAATAAGGGCAAGTATGGGTTGCGTTTGGAGATTCATTGGTGGATTGGTTTGTTTTATGTTATTTTGTTTATGAGTTGTTATTTATTCTTTCTTTTTATAAATATATTTAAAGAAAATAGAAAGAAAAAAAAAAGAGAGAAAATGTGGCTACTCCTGATCTCCAAATAGTATAAATAAAAGAATGAGTTTGGGGGTGTAGCTTCGAAGAAAAAAGAAAGAAAGAAGAAAATAATTTATTATGCTTTATGTTTGTGTTTGTGCATAGTTATGAATAAGCTTATGTGGGAATAATTGAATGAAAAAGAATGATGAGATAGGGAGTTGGTGAATGCTTTCTTAGGGTTCATTCAAGATCCATGAGTGGTGTGATACATGCCTAGGGTGATTCAAGCCAAAAAATTCCAATCTCATCCACCCTTCACCCTAGCCATATATTACAACCCTCAAAATTCCTTTTGATCTTTAATGACACACGATCCTACATTAGTGGAGAGTGACACGAACAATGGGCCTATGGTAGTTCTCAACTTCACTATTTAGAGATTACTCATAGTCTTCTAAGCACATAGGTCTATTCGAAGTTCATTTAATTTAGTGAGATTGATTGTACACACACTTACACATTAAGAGTCTTGAGTGGAGTGAAATTTATGCTTGATGTTGAAATTCTAGATAATCTCAATGTTTGCATTTCCTTTGAGCTTGGAACATTTTGTGGTTTTCGACTCAATACAAAACTCACACTTTATTGTTTGTGTCTTAGTAATTGATTTGTGTGTTCTTTTGTTCTCTTTTAGTTTGCTTGAGGACGAGCAAAGGTTTGAGTTTGGGGGTATTTGATAAGAAGGTTGTTTATAGACAAATCAAGTACTTTTTAAGTTCAAATATTTATAAGTTCTCAAGCGCTTTTGTTAGTTTAATGTGTTTTTTTTTTATAGATCTTGTAGGATTTATAATTAAAAAGAGGATTTAGATCAAAATGTGGCAAAATGGGAGTTTTTCGAAGTAATTGGAAAAGGCCGTGAACGAAGGAAGCAAAACAAAGCAAGCCGGCATTGAAAAAGACCCACAAAGGGCCTTGGCAACCAGCTTAGTGGCCCAGCACTAGGCTTGGTGTGCTCAAGGGTTGCATAGGCAGGCTCTGGCCGAGGGCCTACGGCGACCGCGCACCTGCCCAGTCTGAGGGTGCGCAGATACACCCATAGGAGGCTTGGCCGCATGCCTACCCAGCCCAAGGGGCGCGCGGGCGTGCCCAATAGAGGCGCGTGTGCACCTCCATTCGTTTGATGTCCAACATCTGGCCATTTCTCTTAATCTAATTGTCGAAAATTACCCATTTTGAGCTCTTTATATATCCTCCTAAGCCTCAAACCCTAGTGTGGAGATTTTAGAGAGGAAACACAAGTTAGAGGCATAAGAAATTACCTAGAGAGAGGAGCTTTGAGTTGGAGATTCTTAAAGAATGCTTGGGAGAGATTTTTGAAGATTTGAAGGCTTGAAGTTCATCTTCACAAAGAGTTTTCTCTTCCTTTCTTTCTACCCTAATCTTTATTAAAATATTTATTTGAGAATATTGTATGGACATGTTTTCAATTATAGATTTTTTGACAAGATTAGTTGTGGATTCCTCTATGTTGAGCTAGAAATTATTTCTAGGGCTTGATGTACTTTGTTTGCACTTGTTTTGAAAATTTTGTCAATCCTCATGGTATCAACACTCTACTCACTCTTTATTACCTGTCCACGACTCGTGTACTTGCGGTTATCGAATCGCACAACGAACAATACCTCACCAACAACATTAAAAAATAAGAAAAGAAAAGAAAAAAAAAAGCTGAGAAATGCAAACCTGCCACGCTGTCCCTATAGCCGTGCCGCCTCAGATCTCACGAAAACCCAGCCATAGTCGTCCCCACAATAGCCGAGTTCGTCGCGCAGCCCTAGATCAAAATTTTGGGAGGAAGGGGCTAACCTGAGGTTGTCCCACGGGGGGAATGGGTTCGACGCGACTGGTTCGGGGGGGGGGGGGAGGGGGGGTGGGAGGGAGGGAGGGAGTGATCTGGGTTCGGCGGTTGCCCCCCTGCGTCGGTGATCTAGGTTCGATCTGGGATTTTTCTGGGTTTTGAGAAATGAAGAGAGAGAGAGGGGAGAGAGAGAGAAGGGAGAGAAATGAGAATTTTTAGTTTTTTTATTATTTTTTTTTAATTTTTGTTAAATTGATAATTGTAAATTAATAAAAAACTAAAATACCCTCAAAACAGATCACATGCATTGCACATGACTCATTCCGTTAGAAATTTAATGGATTTGGACGGAAATGACTATAATGGCCAATAATTTAAGAGTTCAAGTTCATCTCGGCTAAAAAATAAATAAAACAGGGACTAAATTGTTACCTTTTAAAAAGTTCAGGGTTTATTTGGGTCAATTACCCATTTATGAATTTAATCTGTATCCTTTAAAATTAAGATAAACAAATTATAGCATAAAATAAATTAATATGCTACAATTTATCACAATACAATCAAATTCAAGTTTTTGATAGTAAATCAAATTATAGCATTACAATCTATTACAACAAACAAACTTCAAATAAACTTAAAAATAAAGTATTCATCACTCATAAACATTATTTTAAAGTAGACTAATCGGCCAAAATAGTCCCTGAATTCTTTTAAAGGTGACAATTTGGTACTTGTTCTTTTAGTTTTGATCGAGACAATCCTAAACTCTATAAATGGTGACAATCTAGTCATTTCCATCCAATTCTGCTAAGTTTCTAACGAAAAAGGTCACGTGATCCATCACATGAGTTGGATTAACCATTAAAAAATGAATATACCCTTCTTATTTGAAAAAACATAGTCAATATACATTAAAAAAGAGATAGAGAGAGAGAGATAATGAGTGAGCTGACTGAAAACCCAATCCCCCTCCTCACGTCGTCCCCCCCTGTCGGCGTCATCGAGCTCGTTCCCCCTTACCCATGATCTCATCAAGCTCCGACACCCAACCCCACCCGGATCTAAGCTTTCCGAATTGAAGACCTCGAACCCCCACCACCAGGAGCCCCCATTCCCCCCCCACCCAACAGATTGCACAAGCCATTTTAGCACACAAAGAGAGATAGAGAGAGGGGGGGGGGGGGGGGGGGGGGGGGGGGGGGAGGAGAGAGATGGATTTTTTTTTAATTTTTGTTAAACTAATTAGTGTTAGATTATTAAAATACTTTTTTAAATTAGATCACATGCATTGCACATGACTCGTTCAATTAGAAATTTAATGGACTTGGATGGAAAGGACTATAATTGTCAACATTTATGGAGTTTAGGGTTATCTAGGCCAAAATTAAAAAAACAGGGACCAAATCGTCACATTTTCAATAGTTTAGAGACTATTTAGGCCAATTACTCTTTAAAGTAATTCAACATTCACAACTTTTGTATATAAATACATATTAAAAAAAAAAGGAAAATATGTATATAAATTATATATATAGCTCGAATTCACAGATTTTACAGATTGAGAGATCTACAATCTAACTCATAACCTTCATATCAGAAAAATCTCAATCCGTTATTAATTTATTAGAATTCAATCCTATCCGTTGGATTGAACTAGATTAAATGGATTGAGTGGATTCACGAATCCTGTACATTCATAATAAAAAGTATCTATTTCAAATCTTTTCTGAGTGCACGCGAATGTATTATGATCATTCATCTTCATGCTTAATAAACAAGGAAAAAAAAAGGTTAACGAACTTGCAAGTGGGGCAATCAACGAGTGGTAGTGTGAACTAACTACTACCAACACCACTTTTCCTCTCTCTCTCTCTCTCTTTTGTTTTTTTTTTTTTTTTTTTTTTTAACTTTTGAAGTATTACCGGTTCCAATTTACAAAGACTTCATGAGCACTCTTTAGTAGCTAAAGGCCTTTTTCTATTTCGCCTCGTATCTTTTTCAGTAATTTAAGACCTTGTAAGACTCCCGTTTCTCTAGCACGGCAAGTCACAAGAAGTCATTTTCATCTCTTTTTCTCTCTAAAAATATGATGAGATACAATTCTAGTCTAATATGCATTAATTTAAATAAATTATCTTACATTTTTACCCTTTTTTTTTTTGGTTTAATACGACTTTTTAGCGATAATTAAAAGCTATTTCCAATATTTTTCCCATAAAAAAAAAAAAAAAAACTGAAGTTATCCATACTAGGTATACCTTAGATATCTGAAGTTAGATATATATTTTTTTAAAAGGGAAATTTTATTAAACTTAATTAAAAAAATATAAATATACCAAACATAACAGATGACCATGTATTACATGAGATAAAACCTTTCAATAATAACGGATCCATCAATAAAGTTTGATGACGCTTAAAAGAAAAGATGTATGCTTGAGGTCCGAGAACGAGTGTATACCTCAGTACACTGAAATTGAGCACATATAAGGCTCTTTTCGATATAACCACGACAATCGATAGAATTTTCTTATCGATCATCTCAGTAGCAATAGAGCCACCATTAACTCTATATTAAAGCAATTCTAGCGGGACGAAAACAATACCATGACTTAGATCTGGTGGACAAAAACAACGTGGAAGGTGGGGAGACTACCTCCATTATTAAAATAAACAAACTAAAACACAACACCCAGACAAAAGACGGAAAAGACATCACTATTATTATACACAAAACTACACACCAGAAAACAAAACAAAAAAAAAAAAAAAATCAATTACACAGAAAAGGTCCTTGCTAGAAAACAAGATCCACGTTGTCGAGAGAATTGGGCTGCTGAAGCTGAGCCACTGTAGAACCTCTCATGCGCGTGACCACCACATACCATTGCCAACTATTTCATCCTTGCCTTGCTCATTCGCACAACGTCGATCCTCCCCCAATGAGCTCGTCTCTTTTAAGACCCTCACTATATGATTCTCATCTATATTTCTAGGGCCGGGAAACTAGAGACATTTTAAAGGTTGTCATTAGGGTCCGACCCCAAGAAAAAGAAAATGATTGAGAAACCCTAACTCTCAGTCCTAAGAGAGAGAAAGAGAAGAGAGAGAAGAGAAAGAATCTTAGGCCTCCTCTCAAACCTATGCTCTCATTTCTTATCTGAAGTTATATATATATATGGCCATTTAATTATAATCTTAGTCCCAAATGGTATAAGAACATGCAATGGAGGGAAAATTTGAAAAAAAAAAAATACTTGATGGAAATTCAATGTTAGACAATAACTAAAATTAAAAAATTATTATGATTGGAGATATAATTTAACAATAATTTTATACAGACTTTATTGTAAGATATAAAATTCAAATCCCCTACCACCAAACTCAAAAATAATAGTAATAATAATAATAAATTATTTGTGAAAACGACCTTAGATATTTGTTTCATGAGTCAGATTCCTCTCTTCTTTTCGCTGCTTTTTCTACAATTGTGGAAAAAATAATAGCCAGTTGATATTTAGCTTTCATAGAATCAAAAGCCAGTTCCGTTCCCTAAAATAAATAAATAAATAACAACTTTAATTTCCACAATTACATAATATCAGCAAGTGGCTTTCATGTTTTGTTTTTTTTTTTAATTAAAAAAATATTATGTGGTAGGGTTATATCCCAACGATAATATATGATTTTTTTTTGGGTACAGATAATGTAAAAACATAATCACATAATTTTTATTTTTTATTTTATTGAAAAAAAAAAGTAGGATAATTTAGGGAATCAAAATCCAACAAAAAAAGATAGTTACCTCACCTATCTGGTCCTTTGGCCTCATATGGTGCT
Source organism: Ficus carica (assembly GCA_009761775.1). Taxonomy (NCBI): domain Eukaryota; kingdom Viridiplantae; phylum Streptophyta; class Magnoliopsida; order Rosales; family Moraceae; genus Ficus; species Ficus carica. The sequence continues at coordinate 5,361,427 of CM019746.1, forward strand.
TTTTTTTTATTTTTTTTTTATTTTTAATATCACTATGCCCTATTATGGTCCTACTAATTCAAATCACAAAAACAAAAAAGAAGGGGGTTTAGGCTCAATTTTATTTTTTAACTGGATCAAGCAAAAACAATAATATTTCAGATCGGACTAAGAACAAGCAGTCTCAAAATGAAATGAAAAAAAAAAATCAAGAAATAGTAAATTTAGATTTAAAATCAAATAATTTTTTTTTTTTTTGAGCTTTGTAATAGTGTGTCGAACGCAAAATAAGCTCAATTTTAAGCTTTCTTTTTAAGGAAGGGACTTTTTTTTTTTTTTTTTTTTTTTTTCACATTAACTTTATAAAGCACTTAGATTTTTATGTCAATAACTGGTAACTGGTGGCTGCTATTCGCTGGTTAGTCACAAGGACAATAATTTTAAAAACTCCAAAAATCCAACCAAAAATTTTTAGTCACTCTCATTCATAATATCCTTTTGGCTTCACCGCCGATAACCAAACTAGCCACCCTTATTTATTCCTATCCCCACTAAAACTTCTAAATCTAACAACACAAATTTTACAAAAATGGACGCCTTGTCTTCCTCCTTCGTCTCCACATTCGCCACCAAAAATCTCCGGCCAACCTTGCCTAAAAAACACAATTTCACCACTATGACAAACGTGTCTTCCGTTAAAATCGAAGAAAAACCACCTTCTACTACGGCTGTATCAAAAACCACTACGCCACCACGACCGGTATCCTCTCCCCAATCACGGGACATTAGTACTAGTACTACCACTACCACTATAAGTAAACGACGACCGATATCTCCAACGACGCTCCCCGGCGCCATCTTCAACGCCTTCGACGGCATCATCAACAACTTCATAGACCCCCCGCTCCGCCCCTCGGTCGACCCGAAGCGCGTCCTCTCGGACAACTTCGCCCCGGTCATCGGCGAGCTTCCCCCGACCGAATGCGCCGTCACACGAGGCTCACTCCCTCCTTGCCTCGCCGGCGCCTACATCCGGAACGGCCCGAACCCGCAGTTCCTTCCCCGCGGGCCTTACCACCTCTTCGACGGCGACGGCATGCTTCATTCCTTGAAAATCTCACCCGGCAAGCCTCCAATTCTCTGCAGCCGCTATGTCAAGACTTATAAGTATTCCGTCGAGCGAGAGGCGGGCCATCCGCTTCTCCCCAACGTCTTCTCCGGCTTCGGCGGCCTAATTCCCTCCGCGGCGCGTGGGGCATTGACCGCAGCCAGAATTGTCTCCGGCCAGTACAGTATCGCCAACGGAATAGGCCTCGCTAATACCAGCCTGGCCTTTTTCGCCGACCGCCTTTTCGCGCTCGGCGAGTCTGATTTTCCTTACCAGGTGAGAATCACGCCTAGTGGGGACATACAGACTGTAGGAAGGCATGATTTCGACGGTAAGCTGTTTATGAGCATGACGGCACACCCGAAGATCGACGCCGACACCGGTGAGGCCTTCGCCTTTCGATACGGTCCCATACCGCCTTTTCTTACTTACTTTTACTTCGACAAGAACGGGAAAAAACAGCCGGACGTACCGATATTCTCCATGGCACGTCCTTCGTTCCTCCATGACTTCGCCATCACGAAGAAATATGCGATATTTGCGGACATTCAGATTGGAATGAACCCGATGGAGATGATCGCCGGAGGGTCTCCGGTGGGATCGGACCCGTCGAAAGTCTCGAGGCTGGGGATTCTGCCCCGGTACGCCAAGGACGAGTCGGAGATTAGGTGGTTCGACGTGCCGGGGTTCAATATCATCCACGCGATAAACGCGTGGGACGAGGATGGGGACGGGAATGCGGTGGTGATGGTGGCCCCGAACATTCTGTCCGTGGAGCATACGATGGAGAGGATGGAGCTGGTCCATGCGCTGGTGGAGAAGGTGAGGATCGATCTTAAGACCGGGATTGTGTCGAGGAGTCCGATGTCGGCGAGCAATCTCGACTTCGGGGTGATAAATCCGGCCTATGTCGGACGGAAAAACCGGTTAGTAGAGTACTTGCATGCCTCTAATGATATTTTTTGAATTTCATTTCTATTGAGTAGATGAAACGTATGGGTAGTATTTGTTTCCTGTGTTTGTCAAGTTGTTTGCCATTTTGTGGGTGTTTAGGAGATGGTTTTTCGTTTCGATTTTTATTTTTATTTTTAAATCAACAAAAATTTATACTAAGCTTGCGTTTGTAGATCTTGTTTGGACTTTAAAATTCCAACTCATTTTTTGTTTTTTTTTTATTTTTAAATCAACAAAAATTTTAATTAATTTTTGAAAAATTAACCAACTCCAATTTAAAACTTTCATTTCAAACATGTACACCAAATGCACCCTAATTTTTGAAAAGTTAACAAACTTTAACCTGAAAATTCTAACTCAAATCAGTGTACCAAACGCAAACTAAACAATTCTATTTAGAATTATTATTATTTAATTATAAATACATCTCACAGTCAATTTACTCCATATAATTATTCTCGGTTCTCCCTTAATTCAAATCCTTGTTTTCAATTTCTATCTAAATAGATATTCATATTTTAGTTGTGATTTTGGATTTACAAATTATCTACATATTCAAACGTCAGCTTGGATTACAATTTAATTTTTCGGTCATATTTTTCAGTTGAAATCAAAATCGTTTGAATTACAGTCATGTTTTATCAATTTTTAAAAAGGATTATAGTGGGACAAATTAATAGTTGGAATGTTGATTTTGGGACATGTAAATTTCAGGAATTAAAATTATACTGGACCTTTAATTTAGGAAGAAAAAGGAAATCAATATTTTATTTTATTTTTATTGGTACTCATATTGAAAAATAATTTTGTGGCTCTGTCACTTAGATACGTGTAGAGTACTCACTTGCCTCTGAATGAAAATTTTCATATCTGGTTTTTGTTTCTAAAATGATATTCAATTATGTGCTTTCTACTGAATTTAGATAAAATCTCAATTTGATGGTGTTTAGGGGACACATAAATGACTCTATTTGGGTTTTTTTCTTTTCTTTTTTTAACTTGTAATTTAAAAAAAAATTATGTACCTCCCACAGTCGTACCGTATAAATAATTATTTTTGATTTTATCTCAATTCAAACTCCTATTTTCAACGGCTAATCCAAATATAAATTCAGATTTTATTCTTGATTTGGATTTATATTTTTATCTACATATCTAAACGTCAAACGTCAATTTGGATCACAATTTGAAAGTTTCTTTTAAGAGTTTCCAATCCAAATCAAAGTCACTCAAATTGTAAGAATTTGAACATACTTACCAAACATATCCCTAATTGTCAAGTTACTATTGATAGTTGTTTCATTAAAGGCAATTTGATAATTTCACACTTATAATTTTGATTGCCTTTGATTTTATTTGAATTTTTTTCCCCCTTAAACATTAAGGACATCATTACAAGGGTTGATTATGAGATAGGTCAAAGAAAAAAACACGAAAAATTTAAGGGTGTACGAGTTTCTCTTGTAAACTTTTATATTATCATAGTGAATTACTGTAGTAGCTAAAATAGAATCTAATCTAACATTGAGACGAACCCATATAAAATCTTACTTATCCTTACTTCTTTATTTTCTTATGTGATTTTTATTGTTCTTGACAATATAAAAAACAGGGTGGCTAATTCCTAACAATAACCGTGTCTATATTTTTAAAATTATAATACTCACATTGAAATATATATATATATATATATATATTTTTTTTTTTTTTTGCCTTCTGTCATTGTAGGTATGTGTATGCGGCAGTTGGGGATCCGATGCCAAAGATATCAGGGGTGGTCAAGCTGGATGTGGAAGCTGCCAATGATCGGAGAGGAGGGGAGTGCACGGTGGCAAGGAGGATGTATGGCACAGGGTGCTTCGGCTGGGGAGCCCTTTTTTGTGGCGAAGGATGGGGCGGAGGAGGAGGACGATGGATACGTGGTGTCTTACGTGCACGATGAGGGGTCAGGTGAGTCGACTTTCGTGGTGATGGATGCCAAGTCGCCTGAGCTTGAGATTGTGGCCGAAGTCAAGTTGCCCCGTCGAGTGCCTTACGGTTTCCACGGCCTCTTTACCAAGGAAGCGGACCTTAGAAAGTAGCATAGTAATTATACTGACCCTAAATTAATTTAGTACTATGATTATCAGTGAGTTTTCTCCCACAGGAAACCGGAACATAGTACCTTAATGTGTAATTAAGTATACAACTATAGACTAGATTCATCTTAAACCAAAGTACATTTTAAAAATTACAGAACAAGTAAAGATTTGGGAATCTATTGCAAATTTAGACTCTGCAAATATTTTCATTTTGTTTATTATCAGTCCACTTTCTTACTTCCACTTTATCGTTGGAAATTTCTACATTAACACTTCGTAATTTATATTGTTTGTAAGAATTACTGTTTTATCTAACGCACAGGTCCTAAAAAATAAATTCAATAATTAATAAATAATTCCTATTGGTAGTATATAAAAAGAAGTCTGGCTGTATAATGACTTCTTCTATATATAGATTTTTTTAACTTGAGTAGGAGAGATAAGAACTGTGCATATTTACTGAAGTCACATGTGAAATCACCGTAAACCTAGAAGAGAAGAAATAAGCAGCCGCCATTGTTATCAATTATCAATTAATTCAACAAATGAAACAAATTCTCATTTCCCTTCCTCCCTCATGTTAGTGCTTAAAATTATTCCCTCGTTAACATTCTGATGCTAAAGATCAGAGTTGACTAATCATGTGATGGAGAATAGAAGATGGAACTTCAAAACTATGGCCTTGCATAAGGAAGTCGGATTATCCATGATCTTGTTTGAGATAAACTGATTTGAGTATGAGCTCCCGAAATCTTGATTTCCCCGTGTTCATGTTTTCAGTCAGTTAATCAACTGCAGTCAATAATCATTCAGTTTAAGTTAATCAGTGATTAACTATAATTAGTTCAACTTATGTGTGTGTGTGTGTGTGTGTGTTTGTGTCTGTATATATCTATACATATATATTTTGTTGCAGGCCAAAGTCACAGAGAGGGAAACGCAGAATAACGAAAATAGAATGGAAGGCCTGAAAATGCGAAAATAGAGTTCATAAGAATATACATAATATTTCTTTTCACCGAAACAACAATTCACCTAAATTAATAAAACTAGGGGCAAAAAAACTTTATGGTGGGTGGGTGCACAAACTAACGTTTTTTCTTTCTTCCACAATAATCCTTGAATCCTTTTTTCTAATCCTAAGTCTCATATCATTGTCACATTTTATGGTTTCAAGCATAACCTAACCGTAATTTCACTCCAATCATCATGCCAGATTTAAACAGAATAATCTAATCACTCTAAACACAAATGACGAAGAATAACATAATTAGAATACCCACCAAGAAAAATCAAAACTTCAACATCGAGGGCAGCTAAACTCACTCCTGTGAACCAAAATAAATAAGATAACAAGGCAGAAAAAAATGGACTTTTTCGGATTAACCACAACAAAATAGGAATTGAAAAGGGAAGGCCTAACGGAATCTCAAAGAAAAACAACAAACGCTGCATTAACAACTCAGCAGGTCAATAAGGACCCAAAACTAAATGATATGTAGTGCAAAAATTACTTCCAGTTCAAAGACTAGTCAAGTCTTCTAATCTGATAAAAATTCCAAACAAATATTTTTCAGTGTCTGTATCGGCGGCTCATAATATGTGTCCTAAGACAAACAGCAAACTAATTCAACTCATCATAGAAAAGACGAGGAGCAAAAAAAAAAAAAGCTGGATTAACACACTCTTTAAGCAGCAGCACCAGCACACCAGCAGCCTTCCCCTTCTTCCTCTGGAGCTTCTTCATGTAGAACTCGAGTTCCTTACCTTCCAAGATGTATCTGTCATACAAGTTCAACGCAAAACATCAGTTCTGAACCGTCGAAGTTCATCAAAGTTACATTAAATTATTGTACTTTTCTCGATTTGATATAATTCTGATATGGTCTTACGGTCCATAACAGCATCTTTCGATAAGGTTTTACCTTGCCAGAGAACTAGCCTAAATAATTTACTCTAGATAGAATATCATAAAAGACTTGGAACTTACCCATCAGCTCTGCCGCATTGCCCTGGACGGGAAGAGATGGAAGCAAACAACCTACCACTGCCAAACTGCTCTTCGATATGGGGGTCGAGCTTACGGCCTTGCTGCCGCTTCTCAAGCTTCCTCACAACATGGTTGCTCTTTCTTGTTTCCTCTGTAGTTGGCTCTCCCTCCTGCTCATAAATAATAATATCATTTAGTTATGAAAAAGACATTCACTCAGAAAATCCTCCAACTCATTGAGCTTCATTGCGATAATGTGACTTTCAGAAAGAAAGGGAAATTGACAATTTTACAACCAAATGATTCAAATGACAAAGTTGACAACTGAAGCCCCAAGATCTAAAAGATTCATGAAAGGGCAATCCTATAAATATATCTTTCCTAACAAACCAAGGAGTTGCAACTTATGGAATAAACATTTCGGTCAAGGGAAGATACTTGGGGGCTTGGCAAAAACAGCAAACAAAAGCTATAACCGTAACATGACTTAGGAAAAAGCTACAAAAACCTTAAAAATCACTAATTGAAACAAACTGAATCCAACTGAGACACGAGCTCAAAACCAGTTTCGAATTTCTACTCTGAAGATTATTAGTAGAACAAAAAGGGAAAAAAAAATGCCTTGACGACAGATACGAGAGACACACATAGTGAAACGATCATTGTATGCAATGTAGAGAATCGTTGAGGTTACCTCTGGGGTTTCCTTCTTGGTAACAGTCTCTTCTTCTTTCTACCGATGTCAACCCCGTAGTGTTGAAGGTACCATTGCTTGAACGGGGCTGCATCCACCTGGACGATAGCACTTTTCACAAGAGTTTGCGTTCTCACAAGCTCATTGTTTGAGGCATTGTAGACAACATCCAAGATACGTGTTTTGCGAGTAACTGCTTCACTACCCCATGAATAGTTACCGGTATCCAATCTCAGAGCTCTCCACTTAACGTTTCCTCCTCTGACGCGCACTCGCCTCACAGTCTTGTTGCTTGAGAGCTTGGTGTTGGCAGGCTGACGACCGAGCTCGTACCTTTACAAGTCGGAAAAATTGGACAATAAATAAGAAAAGGAAAATGGACAGATTAGACTCCAACAAATGTAAAAACTTACAGTCCTCCCCAATATAACCATTCCCAACATTTAGTAGCCAAAATGCAAATAAACTCAATACATAGAGCTAAATGAGAGAATTTGATTTAGCCAAAGTAATGACCATGATTTCATTTAATTCCTGAAGGATAGAAATTCCCTCATATAAACAGACTCAAAAACTTTTCACCCACCAAATCAATATAAAATCCAACTCTATAATTAACCATAAGAACTCATGATGAGCTCATTTCAAGTGATGATATCATAATTTCCCCAAAACCCAATTCACTAATCTGAGAATAATTGTCATTAAATAAAGATCTATCCAAATTTTAAAACACCCACATTCTAAAATATGCTAAAATATTCATTCCAATCCCCTGAAACAAGCTACGATCGATTTGACAAAGTACAGACAGATCTTTACACTAAATAGATTTTCAAAAAAACCCAAAAAAAAAAAAAAAGAAAAGGAAAGGAAAGAGTGAAGCGGAAAAGAATTACTTTCTCTTCTTCCTCCAAGCCTTCTTCTTGCCTCCGGTGGCGCGACGCTTGTGCATGGAATCACGTGAGATACCTTACATCACAGCGATTTTGAAATTCGTCAGCCATTGTAGAGAGAGAACAATAGAGAGAGAGAAAGAGAGAGAGAAAGGATTTTACCCATGGTTGCAGAGGAAAGTGGCGGCGGTGGAGGAGGTGTTGTTGAGCAAGCTTCGGCCGCTGCCTCTTCTTCTCTTCGCTGGCGTTCGGCTAAAATCCTACAGCCTCCTCCTCATCTGCATTAATAGACGAAACCCTAGCTTATTAAAACTAGAGACTCATGGGCGGTTTATGTGGGTCTAAATTTTGTTGGCTTTTAACCCGGCCCACCTTTATTACGGCCCATTAAGGACGTGAGCTTCCTTGGGAAGCACCGTTATACATGAAAAATTAACACTAGATCAATATAATACAAAATTAAAAATATAAAGAATTTGTCAATGGATTAAAAAAGTTATTTAATTAATTTTCTCGGGGGAGCTCTTCTTTAAGGATTTCCTTTCAAATAACAAATTTCTTGTCCTTCAAAAAAAAAAAAAAAAACACACACACACACACGCACGCACACATTTTTTGAATAAAAATGCTACAGACACAACTCTAGGTCATTATTTTTTAATACCTACTTATATGATATGCGAGTTATCATTCTTTTTATTAATGTAAGTGTTAGAAGTATTATCACGTCAATTGATTATATCTATCAATGAAAAATTATAACTCACTATCACGTGAGTTAGTACTTTAAAAGTTAGTATTAAAATTAGTGTATTTGGTACTAATTAAAAGTTGCTCCTCAAAAGTTGAGATTAAATAGATAATGACTTTACGATTTTTGACCTCTTAGAATAAGTCAAAAATCAACAAAACATGTCATTTCAAACTACCCAGAGCCAAAATAGGTGGCCTAGTAGATTACCAATTGTATCGGTAATCTATAAATGTCACTGAAATCAACATGGGCCATTGGCGGATTCTGATCGTGCCACATTGGTCTTTGGTCATCGGAGAATATTCTAATAGATTGCCATTACTTTTGATAATCTTTTTAAATTACTTTTTATCTGTTACAGAATGGTCGATTGGATTATTTTGTATTTTTTTTTTTTGAATTGTTATTTCTATTCCATCGTATTAAAATTCCATAATCTGCCAAATTTAATTTAATTTCCAACACAAAATGATAAGTCCTTTTCGACTCTGGTCATTGGAGATTATTCTGATAGAATACAACCAAATTACTTCTAGTAATCTACAAAAATATTAGAGTAATCTAGTAGAATAACACACATAATCCACTAGATTAAGGCTATGTTTGGTAGGAGCGATAGAGAGAGTTGGAGGGATGAAGAGTGTGAAGGATGGAGAGGATTGTAGGAATCGTTCATGTTGTTTGATAAGAAAAAGGGAGAGTTAAAAGGATGAATGATAGTTTTTTAATTAATTACTGTATTATCCATTTAAAAAAAAAAAAAAAAAGAAGAAGAGTACTGGACAATATTATCTTTTTAATTGAAAAGATGAAGGAGAGTGTGCATCATTCTACTGATAAAATGATACATTTTGGGGGCCTAGGAGGAGAGGATCCACCTCTCCTTTCCCTCTTCATATCCTTCAAACCAAATAATGGAAGGGAACTCTCCCTCCAACTCTCTCCCTTTATCTCTCCCTCCAACCAAATACATTAACTGTTCAAATCTGCTTAAAAAAAACTAGTTGTGTAAAAAAAAAAAAAATCAAAAATTTCCAAAAAGTTAAGTGGAAAAAGTCAAGTCATCATTCCACAAACAAAATCTCTAAAAAATAATAATAATAAAATAAAATAAAATAAAATTACATCATAAAAGCAAAATTTTTTCTATTACTTGCATTTTTCAATAGAACCAGACACATTCAAGGACACCTAACATTTAACAAAAAATCACAGAGCAGCTCTTGCCGAGGAAGAGTTCAACTATAGAGATAGAGGGGAAGACCTCCCGGGGAAGGAGATCAACCGCATGCCAGCGTAGTCATGGGCCAAGACTAGGGCCCAAATGAGGGGGGCGATGGCATTGTTAAGGTCTAGGGTAACGGCTTCATTGGCCTTCGGCAAAAGGCTTACTTATGCTTTGTTTGGTAATCAATCTCATCTCAAACTAAAATGTAATTTTTTATCTCAATTTTATCTTTTTCTGAACAAGTTTTTGTCTTTTTTGAAAAATCAACAAAAATTTTCAACTCAAACTTAAAATTTTCAACTCAAACTCATTCACCAAACGGACCCTTAGCGAGTGATGATATGGTAGAGTGGGAGAGGAGTTTGAGCTCTTGATGAAGAGAGAGACAACATCTTGTGCTGAGCAGGTATGGCCTTAAGATCGTCTCCTCCTTGCAAAAAAAAAAAAAAATGACCATGTAACGACCCCACTTTTCAGACCGTTAACTAACTTACTTATTCATATTTAATTTACTCTTAACACTCATTTATATTTGTTTCCGAATATACAGAATTTTTTTTAAATCATATTCATACTACAAAAGATAGAATCACTAAAATTTTAAACTAAGAAAATTGAAATCCTCTAGCAACTAATTATCCAATATAAAATCGTAACTAGATGATATTTTAAAAGTTATAACTTCATATAAATTATAACGAGAGAGTCTAAAGTCTTTTCTTATAAAATACTCATATTAGTTTAGCAGTACCAAAATATTGGAACATAATTATAAATATAGTCGATACAAAATAGTTTACGAAATTTAAATGCGGAAATTTATTTCGTGGTGGTATCCCACTCCCGTCCTTCGTCGCCTCCGCACAGCTTTACCAGTCCACATAACATCTAAATAATTGGCTGCTTACCTGTGTTACCTACAGCACGAACACACAATGATGAGCTTTCGCTCAGCAAGTACAAACAATATATCACAAATCATTTTCATAAAATTCATATCATCACATGTAACATCATGAATATTTAAAAAAATGCATGTGAACTATATGTGTTCAATTATGCTTTATTATTTACATATCTTGTCTACTTAAGGGCCCTTATGTCGTACCCATATGCGCGCAACCAATGGGGAGTTAGGGGAGCGACCCTCCAACAGCCTCCAAGGTCATATTTTATAACTTTCGTTCTTATCATATCCTCTCACTAATTGGAGGTTGGTACGACACGTAATCCTATCTTTTATTTGCCTCATTCTTATTAATTGTGACAATGTGTAGATTTACATGTCACTATGCATATATCATTATGACATAATTATATGTGAGGCATGCCGATTATTTCAGTGCAAGATGAATAATGCATATTAAATACTTAATCAAAACAATACGTATAACTCATATACTCACAACATAATCAAGTCAAGTCATAGCAGATGTAGAGCATCAACAAAGAAAAACATTTTGTTTCATGCTATATGTGAGGTTTGTACTTACTTGTCTTATATGCTTAAACTTCCGGAGTTGTATCTTTACTACGCAGATTTGAGAAATTGTTCTGATTAATAATATCTCATTATTAGATAGAATTATAGTAATATTACTTTATTTATTTATTTAATAAACTATAGAGAACTTAATTTATTTATATCATAATTAACATTAACAATTATTTCTTATTAATTATTAAGTGTTAAAATAAATTTCGATTAATTATTATATAATTAATTATTTTAATTAATTAATTAATCAATTAATTAATTAATTGGTTAATTAATTAATTAAGTAATATTAATTATTACTTTATTTAATTGGGAAATTATAATTAAATTATATAATTTTAATTAACTTATTAATAATATCTTGTTAATAATTTAATTATGTTACTTAAATATTCTTTCTCATATAATAATTATTAATTATTAATTATAATATTAATAATTAATAATTTGATTTATCTAATAATTGATGTTTGGTTAATCTCTAGTTAATTATCCATAATTATTTTGATAATTATATTAATGATTAATAATTGATAATTAATTAATCTCTAATTAATCATGTATTATAATTATGTAGTTATTTAACATAATAATCTTGATTATTATATACTAACTCTTATAATTAATTAATTAATTACTTTATTAGTTACATTTAGTTATGTATTTATTAGTTAATTAATTAATTAATTAATTAATTAATCAAGGTGACAAGGGGTCACCTAAGGGTATACCTCTCTTTTATTATTGGGTTAGTCCAATCCCTTTAGTTATGTTCATTTAGTTGGGCTAAGGTAATCTCTTGGTATATGCATATTAACAATCTATTATACTTTATCTTGACCCATTTAAAACTTATGATTTAATTTTATAAAGTTAGGGTTTTCACATTATTTGATCATATACTTAAAATCAATTCATTTCATAACTAAATATGTTCATATGTCAAGACTTACCCTTGTGTCACATTTTACTGTTTAATCGTTTTATCGGTGTAGGACTTTAACTTGTAAGATTCATTTAGATTTGAGTATAATTCTGTTTTGGACACTAGATGGCTTGTTGGAAAGTTTGAACTATCTAGTTTCTGTCTTTATAACTTGTTTTCCAAGATTTCAAGTATTTCAAATATTAATGTGGACGTTTTTCTAAGTGTCTTATGGTAAAATCTTAGATTACCAGATTACATTACAATCTTAAGGGATTTATTAAAATTTATGAACATATCCGTTTTAAATGCATGATATCTTATTTTGAAGCTTAAGATGTCTACTTTACAGTGGTAAAGTTATTTCCTTTAGTGCTTGAGTGATTCATGCCATCAACTTAGGTTTTGTTACTGTTGGTTTCACATTTGAACCACAAATCCAGATACATAGTTAAGATTAGAAAAATCATAACAATTTACTCACAAGTCCAAATAAGATCAAAGATATGTCATTGAAAAGCTTATAATGTCTATATTGTATGATAAAAACAGTTTTGTAAAAAGTTTTGGATTACTAACTCAAAGTCTACAAAACTCGTGGCTAATATAGGGTTCCAGCAAGGATTTTCAGTTCGTAGCCCAAACTTGTAAAATTCGTCAAAAATTGCATATTTATCTGTTCAAGGCATAAGATACCTTATTGGAAAGCTAAAAGAGTCTAGTTTTAGATATAAAACTTATAATCCAAAATTTTGAGTCTAAATGGTTCGGAGTACAATAAACCCGTGGCTATGTTGTGTCTCGGAGGTTCATTTTCTCTTTATTTTTGTGTCACAACTTCAAAGGCACATAACTTTTGACATATAAAAGCAAATCAAATGATTTCAAAGCCTAAAATGAAGCTTATCCTCTGTAGAATCTTAATATATAGTTTATTTTTCATACTAAAGTTTCTAATGCATACTATATGACCACAACAACTACGAACTTCAACTAAGTTCATAAATCTTACCGAAATGCTCCGGGGATCCTTTGAGATCTCGAACCTCCCAAGTTATTCTCAAAACTTTTTCCTAAGTAAGAAAAGTCTATCATTAAGATCATAACTAAATATCATGCTTTAGTTCTCCAAAAAGACTAAAAACACGAAGAATACCACTAGGTTACCTCTAGTAAAACGTCCTCTAACTCCGTCTCACACTTCGTCGATCTTGGTGACGGGGTTCCTTAAGGCTTGAAAATGGATGAAGGAGGGTGCTTGAGGAGTGTTGGAGATGGAGAGTAGTGTTGGTGGTTCTTGGTTTTGTTTAGAGCTTGGTGGTGGTTAGAGAGTTAGGGTTTGAGAGCTTAACTTGTGTGAGAAAGAAAATGGGGTGTTAGGGGTTTGTGCTTAGCCAACTTTGGCCTTGAGAGAGCTGTCTTTTGAGGGAGGAAATTTAAAAAATATTTGACTGAATCAGCCCTTGAATGGCCGGCACTTTGGGAGGGTTTTTGGGTGAAATTTGGTTCAATAAAGTTGAGATGAAAGGTCACTTTCACTTGCCTCTTCCTTAGGTCAACTTGCCAAAATAGACCATGCCTTTTCTTACATGTGGTTGCATGCATGCACCACTTTCTATTTTTCTCATTTGTTCACATTTCCTTCTTGTTTCTTGAACCAACAATCCGGATCCTCTTTGTTTCCCCCTTTTTTTTTTTTTCTTTCTTTCAATTTCCACTATTGATCCAAAGTTGTCATCCTTATTCTCATCCATTAGATTTTCCATCACACATATCATCACCTTAAGCTCTCATTGGTCATTTATCATTCAAAGCTTGGCCATTGATTTGCCTAGGATCCCTTAACATAAAATCTACACCATTGATTTCAAATCAAGCACAATTTTGATCAATTTTCCACCTTTGGATTTCCTAAGAGTAAATACTAATAATTCATCTTCTATCCATGTGACACATTAATTCCCAATCACACCCCCAAAGCTTAGCTATTAGTATGATCAAAATAAATTCTAATATCATTAAATCGACCGATTAATAAAATCGGGTTCTTCCCAAATATAACGATATACCTCTAATACAACATAATAAAATTTTTTCGTATAAATTTATATGTCGTTCAACTCATCTTTTATATATTTAAAATTTCTCATTTGAATAGAGAAACTCAACATTGTTAAATCATCGACATAATCACACCGATGATACATATACTATCATTCATGATATTGAATTTGATATTCATCAAAGTAATTTATTAGAAGCATATTAATGAAGAAAATCCATAATAATAATTCATGAATCAAGCTTATGAATTTCTAGGGCATCACAGACCAACTCCAGATCCATCGCGGAGAGAGAAATCTATTGACCTTGAAATAAGTGCCATAAGGAGATCAGTGAGAACATCTATGGGATTATTACAGCAGCACATTGACATCGCAACGTCGCCTTCTTTTGTCGTGGTCAACAGAAAAGAGAAGGGAGATGGAGAGGGGGAGAGTGGAGAGTGGAGATGTAGAGGGGTGGACATAACAGAGAGATTTGAGAAGGCGGAGATGAAAAGGAGAGTCATTGGGGGGAAAGAGATGGGGTGCTAAAAGGAGAAGGAGAGAGAGATAATGAAATTTGTTTTCGTCAATAAAAATTCAAAATAAGGTTAAGTTGGTCATTTTATTGATTAGTTAAAATGTAGTAAAATAGTAAAGATGTCAAAAATATAAATTAGTATTAACTTAAGGCAAAAATCAAAAGTACGTGCATTTGGGGTATGTTAGGTTGGTTGGTTGGTTTTTTTATTTTATTTGAAAGAGTATGTTAGTGTGCGTTTGGTAAAACGGTTTTAGTTTAAATTTTTAAGTTTTAATTGGTTGATTTTTTAAAAATTAGTTATAAATTTTATTGACTTTTCAGAAAAAGATAAAAATTAAAATGAAAAAGTACAGTTTAGTTGTAGTTGAACTTGTGAGCCAAAAGCACCTAGGTTTTCTAAAAATGAAAATTTTAATACATAATATTTGGAAAATCAGGCTGGGTAGTCTTTTTTAGTCACTTAATCTAATATATGGCCTAACTTTTTTTTATTTAGAAAAATGATCATTCATAATTTTTCAGATTTAGTCACTAATTAACTTATGGTCAATCAGTGATTGACTATGAATTTTAGTAATTTACATTATAGTTAATCATTGATATGATTAACCATCAGCGATTGACTAATGATCAGTTAGTAATTGACTATGAATTTTAGTGATTATGTCATGGTCAATCATTTGATTGACCATGCGATTAATCACTGATTGACCATTTAAGACAATTAATTAACTATTTTAGAAAAAAAAACATTTTAACTAATTTTTAAGAACTTCGGTCATTTATTAGAACACTTTTTAATTTAAAAAAAAAGGCTATTTAGCTATAAATAATAAGATAAATCATTGACCTTGCCTGCATATTATGATTACAACTAATATAAATACGAGTTTGCTTTGAAACTCCACCAAAGCATAACCCATGAAATTTTCTAGCACAACACTCGCCTTCGGATAAAGAGCCTTACTCCAAGTATTTAGCTTGCCTTCAGATTACGTCCTACTCTCAGTCTTGATGTTGCCTTCAGTCCTCATTGTACTCCAAGCATGATTTGCCTTCATCTCCTTCTTGGTCTTCTTCAGTAACGACTCGCGTTCAAACACAGAGCCCTATGACAACTATTTAGCTTGCCTTCCGATCATGTCTTACTCTGAGCCTTGAAATTTGCCTTTGGTCCTCGATGTATTCCAAACACGATCTTCTTATTGATTTGCTTCATATTGGAATATGCACAAGTGTAACAGCTCGACTTTTCAAACCATTAACTTCTTATTCTTAGTTAATGTAGTTTTAATACTTGTTTATGTTTGATTGCAAAAATATAGAATTTTTTTTTTTAACATTCAGATTATACTTGTACTTAAAGAGTTTAATAAACTAAAATTTTAACTAAGGAAATTGAAATTTCTAAATCATATATATCACATTCAAATTCGTATTTAGATAGTATTTAAAAAGCTATAACATCATATGAGTTAAAACGAAAGGCCTTAAAATCTTTAATACTACTATTAATTTAGTAGTATCAAAATATTGAAAACATAGTTTTAAAAATAATCGATACAAAATAATTTAGGAACTCTAAATACAGAAATTAAATTCGTGGTGGTATCTCACTCCTTTCCTTCATCGCCTCCGCATTGTTTCACCAATTCAGAAAACATCTAAGTGGCGGACCACTAACCCGTGTTACCTATAGCACGAACATACATATATGAGCTTTCTCTCAGCAAGCACAAACTATATTTCACAAAATATTTTTATAGATCATATCATCACACGTCACAACATGAATGTTCAAAATGCATGTGATCTATATGTGTTCAATTATGCTTTATTATATATATATTTTCTACTTACCATATGTTGTACCCATATGTGCGTAACTATTAGGGAGTTGGGGGAGCGACTTTCCAACAACCTATAAAGTCATAACCTATAACTTTCGTTCTTATCATATCCTCTCACTAATTGAAGGCTGGTACAACAATTAATCTTATCTTTTGTTAGCCTCATTCTTATTAATTGTGGCAATTTATAGATTTACATATTACTATGCATCGATCATTATGGCATAAATATCTATGAAGCATATCGATCATGTTAGTGTAAGAGAAATTATGCACGTCAAATGCTTAATTAAAGCAATACATATAACTTATATACTCATCACATCATTAAGGCAAATCATAACAAATATAGAACATCAACAAAAAAAAAGCATTTTATTTCATGCTGTAAGTGAGGTTTATACTTATTTGTCTTATGTGCTCAAACTTCGAGAATTATAACTCCTACTATGTAAATTTGGAAAATATCATAATTTAACAATACTTCGTCATTAGAGTGAATGATGGTTATATATAAATATATATAAATTATTTTTGTTTTATAAATTAAGGTGAATTTAATTTACTTTCATAACTAACCTTAATAATTAATTTATATTAATTATTAAGTGTAAAAGAAAATTCTACCAATTATCATTTATTTAATTTAATTTAATAGATTAATTAATCAATTAATTAAATAACTAACCAACTAATTAATTAATTGATTAGGTAATCCTTAATTATTACTTGATTGGGAAATGATAAATCAATTACATAATTAATTAGTAATTATATCCTCAATAACTAATTATGTTCTTTAAATATTGTTTCTCATTTATTAATTAATAATTATGTTAGGTATTTATGATTAATTAATTTCTAATTAATTATGCATTTTAATTATGTAATTATTCAACATAATAATATTGTTTACACAATTAATAATCACTAATTAGCTCTTATAATTAATTAATTAATTACTAATTAATTTTATTTACATAATTACATTTTGTTATATATTAATTAATTAATTAATTAATCAATCAATCCATATCACCTTGGTGACAAAGAGTTACCTAAGTATATACCTTTAAGTGGGTTACTTTTCATCTAGGATTTGGCTTATAAGGCCCAATCCCATTAGTTATGATTATTTAGTTGGGCTACGGTAGTCTCTTGGTATATGTCTAATAATCCTCTAGTGTACTTTGTCTTGGTCTATTTAAAAACTTGTGATTCAACTTTACAAAGTTAATATTTTTCACATTAGTTGATCATACACTTAATACCAACTCATTTCATCAATATTTATGTCAATATGTTATGACTTATCTTTATGTCACATTATTAATGTTTAATCGTTTTATTGATGTGAGATTTTAATTTGTAAGATTTATTTAAATTTATGAATAATCCCATTTTGGACATTTGATGACTCGTTGGAAAGCTTGAAGTATCTAATTTATGTCATTATAACATGTTTTCCAAGATTTCAATTTCAAACATTAATGTGGACGTTTTCCTAAGTGTTTCATGATAAAATCTCAGTTTACCATATTACAATATAATATTATGTGATTTATTAAAATTTATGAACATATCTGTTTTAAATGTATGATAACTCATTTCAAGTCATAAAGCTATTTCCTTTAGTGTTTAAGTGTTTCATATCGTATACTTAAGTTTTGTTATTGTTGGTCCAATGTATGTACCATATACCCAGATTTGTGGTTAAACAAAAATTATAACAATTCACTTACAAGTCTAAATTAGGCAAAATATATATCATTGAAAAGATTATAATGTCTAGTTTATGCAATAAAAATAGTTTTACAAAAATTTATGGTTTACTAACCCAAAACATACAAAACCCATTGCTGGTACAGGGTTCCAGCAAAATTTCTCATTTCGTAGTTCCTAACTTGTAAAATAAACCAAAATTTAATCCATTTGAGGCGTAATATATCTTGTTGGAAAGTTTAAAGAATCTAGTTTTTAGATCTATAATATAATCCATAATTTTGAGATTAAAGGGTAGACTGTACGCAGAGGTTCCTTTTCTCTCTTATTTTGTGTCACAACTTCAAATGTACATAACTTAGACATACAAAAGCAAAACAAGTGATTCCAAACCTAAAATGAAGCTTATCATCTGTAGAATCTTATTATATAATTTATTTTTTTATACCAAATCTTTAACGTATGCCATATTATCACGACAACCACAAGCTCTAACAAGGTTCGTAGATCTTACCGAAATGCTTCATGGATCCTTTAAGACCTCGAACTTCCAAATTTCTTCTTAAAACCTTTTTCTAAGTAAGAAGGAGTCTAACATTAAGATTATAACTACATAACAAGCTTTAGTTCTCTAAAAATGACCAAAACACAAAGAGAACCACTAGGTTACCTTTAGTAACACATCCTCCAACTCCGCTTCATACTTCTTCGAACTTAGTAATGAGGTTGCTTGGAGCTTGAAAATGGATGGAGGAGAGTGTTAGAGGGCTGTTGGAGATGAGAATAGTGTTGGTGGTTTTTGAGTTTGGTGGTGACTAGAGAATGCTAGGTTTTTGAGCTTGAACTTTGTGAGAATAAAGAAGATGTTAGGGGTTTGTTTTCAGCCAACAGTTGCTTTAAAGGAGCTGTATTTTGAAGGGTAAGAATGGAAAATATTGGCTGATTCTCCCCTTGCATTGTCGCCAATTGAGTGAGGGGTTGGTGTGAAAATTTTTGTTCAACAAAGTATAAGACAAGTGGTCACTTTCACATGTACTTATTTGTGTCATGTTGCTAAAACAACCCACACAATTCCCTTACTTCATTTTGCATGCATGCATCACATGCCATTATTTTCGTTTGAACAAATTTCTTCATGCTTTTGATCACAACAAATCTGGATCTCCCTCTCAATTTTCCCTTCTTTTGTTTTCCTTTCTTCTAATTTTTCCCATCATTGATCAAAGGTTATCATATTTGATCTCACCAATTAGATCTTCTATCACACCAATCTTTACCTTCAGCTCTCATTGATCACTTATCATCTAAAACTTCGTCATTGATTTATCTATGATCCTTTAATATAAAATCTACACTATCGATTTCAGATCTAAGCACAATTCTTGATCAATCTTCCACCTTTGGATTTATTAAGAGTAAATCCTAATAATTCATCTCATATATATGTGACACATTAATTTTTCAATCATACGCTCAACACTTAAATATTGATATGACTAAAATAAATACTAAGTTCATCAAATTAACCTACTAATTATAGTTGGGGTTCCTTTCAAAAAAAAAAAAAAAAAAACGTTTAACCCAATAATACAACATAACAAATTTTTCGTATAAATTTATATGTTGTTGAATTCGTCTTCTATGTATTTATAATTTCTCATTTAAATAGAGAAACTCAACATTGTTAGATCATCGACATCATACTGATGATACATATACAATCATTCATGATCTTGAAATTTGATATTTATCAAAATAATTTATTAGAAGTAAATTAATGAAGGAAATCCATGATAATAATTCATAAAATCAAGTTTATAAATTTATAGGACGTCACAACAAGTGCAAAAGGTTGAGGCGAAACAAATATGCCAACCATGCTCTGAACTTTTCTATCTCAATTGAAGCGCCGAAAAATGTTTAGAATAAAAGCCTTGAAAGGTGAATCCCAACATGTGATTCTTTAAAAAAGCAAAGACCAATTATAGAACAGTGTCTAGATGCATTTCCTCTATTTAGGGACGATAGTTGACAAAACCAATGAACAAATTGCTTCCCATTATCAAATCTCCGATTTCCATTTAAATTGCAGCGTTTGATTCTTTTTGTTTCGAGATTGCAGAAACATGGATCATATGCACGTTCTGTGGGACAAACAAATTTCCTATCGTGGTCTTATACAAAAATTTCCTGCAATTTGCAAATTAAACACTATAAAGTCAGGAAAGTCCACTTTGTAAGTTTTTGAAACTCTCAAAACTTAATTCTAAATTTCCTTGATTAAAAATCTATAATATGACTTATCACAAAAATAAAAAGGATCAATAAAAATGGAGTCCGAACTAATGGAGTGATGATCCCATTTCAATTGACAAAGACTCCACATAATCAAGAAAGTTATCGATTCTTTTTTTTTTTTTTTTTCCTTTCTTCTTTAGAAAATGAATGTTATCCAAAATTATGATTTCACTGCACCGAAGAAAATAAAGAAAAATAACTCAATTAAGATATCCAAGTGGTTCTAGGCAATATAACCGTAATTATACATCTGACTCTATCATGAGGTACATAATTCGAAACCTCTCACCCCAAATTCAAAAAAATTAAGAGATCCAAAAATATTCATTCCAAAAATCAACATAAAAGCATACATTAACATTAAAAAAAAAAAAACACAGATGCATACATATTTTTTTTTAGGAGAAAATTTGGTTGGGTGGCCTTTTTTAGTTATTTAATCTAATA
Source organism: Ficus carica (assembly GCA_009761775.1). Lineage (NCBI taxonomy): Eukaryota > Viridiplantae > Streptophyta > Magnoliopsida > Rosales > Moraceae > Ficus > Ficus carica. The sequence goes on from CM019746.1 coordinate 5,382,440, forward strand.
GATGTTATAATTTTTTTTATTTAATAAATAAGCCGTTTGTTATTTTTCAGATTTGGTCAATTACTGATTGACTATTTAAGACAATTGATTAAGTATTTTAGAAAAATAACAAACGGCTTATTTATTTCAGATTTGGTCAATTACTGATTGACTATTTAAGACAATTGATTAATTATTTTAGAAAAAAAATCTTTTAACTAATTTTTAAAAATTTCGATCATTGATTAAAAAACTTCTTAAAAAAAAAAGAATAAATCTTTTCGTTTTAGTAATATAAATGCCAATAAAAACACAGGATTAAAAAATCCCAACGATTAGAAAGAAAGGAAAACCAATCATATTTTTAGTAAAATTTTATTACTTGAATGAAAAAGAAAGGAAAAAAAAAAAATCAAATGTTAAGATAATTATTGGATAAATATTGGAATTAGCCTTAAGAGATGTTTAGTATGTAAGTTTGAGTTGAAATATTTTAGTTTTAATAGTAAATTTTTTAAAATTTAAAAAAAAATAAAAAACTTTTTTAAAAAAGGTAAAAATTAAAAAAAAAAAAGGTAAAAAAATATAATTTCAATTGAGTAAACAAAAGTAGCAAACAAGCCTAAGGGTGTGTTTGGACCACAGGTTCAAATCCATGGATTTTAACTTAATTTTTATCTTTTTTCTCAAAATTTTTTTATCTTTTCTGAAAAAATATACATCAATCACTATTTAAATTTATCAATTTCAACTCAAACTCATACACCAAACAAACCCTAAGTATTAGATGCGCACGACGGCAACGGTGGTAACATTGTTGATCACCAAAGTGCGCGTTGCGTTACCCACGCTACTGAATTTCCCACCAACCATCTCATCCCCCCACTTTACACCTTTTTTCAGTCCACGTGTCGCCTATACACGTAACCTTCCATCTTAAGCAATAAAACGCTCGGAGTTAATCCCCTGCGGTCGCTCACAACTTACTCAAACAATCCCCAATGATGTCTAGCCACCTCAAATAACGCGTTTCAATTAAATTACTAAACAGTCCTTGATAACTTCCAGATTGTTCTAAACATCCACGTGGAGGGTTGTTCTTAGTTGTTAAGTTAGTCCGGTTTCCAGCGGATTTGGATTTTGAGAAACAAGCTCGAGATTTAACGGTCTGAGGAGTCGCAATCTGTAAACAGCAGCCAACAGAGAGAGAGAGGAGAGAGAAGGAGACAAGCTGACGTGAAAGAGGGAATTCTCAAAATTGGAGGAAAAAGAGAGGAGAGAGAGAGAGAATTTTCTCGGGCGACAAACACATTTTTTTTGCTCTTTCCTTTTCCATTTCAATTTTTTTTTTCCCTTCTTTCCTTTTCAAATTCATGGTTCCCTTCGCTCTCTTTCCGGAAATTTTCCCGTGATTCAAACAACCAAGCGACAATGCTCTCGCTGCAGCAGAGCGATCCGCGGCTGGTCCACCACGGCCAGTACCTGAATCAGCCTCCGCCGCAGCTTCAATTGGCTCCGTACGGCGACGATCTCTCGGCTCTGCATTCGGATGTTACCTCCGCTGGCGCTTCTTCTTCTTCCGGCAGTGTCAAGCACTCTCAGCCCTTGGACTCTCGCGAAGGTTTCTGTTTTTTTTTTTTTTCCCCCTTGTACTTTCGATCGCTTCCGGTTTAGTTTTCGAGTGTCCGATGCTTTGTTGTTAGGGTTTCGAAGCAATGTTGTTTGTGATTGTCGTTTCTAGTGTTTAATTTTGTTAGTTCTAGGATTTCGAACTGTGCGTGTATTGCGGAGGTTTTTTTTTTTTTTTTTTTTTAAATTGTTTTAGTTTGTGGACTAATTGGTTATGGATCTTCTGATCTTTCTGATAAATTTTGCATTTTTAATTTCGTCCATGGAGGTTTTGTTGTCTTGTCCAATGATGCGGTTATTCTTCCCTGGTTTGGATTTTAGGGTTCTTTTTTTGAAATTTTTTTTAAAGAGTAAAAAGTCAACACATGTGGTTTGCTGGCATCAATCATGACCATGATTGTCATTGAAAAAAAATTTGTATTCACATCAAACTGTTATTGTGATTCTGTAACATGAAAAAAAAAAAAAAGGACTGACATTGGGAATCTTTGTTTGTGTTTGCATGTGTTGATTATTTTTTTCCCTAAAATTTAATACTAGTTTTGGGGCTCTAAGCTTAGTTGTCAAGAATCATTGCTTTGGCATCCATGAAAAAATGATTGAACAATGGTAAGAATATGAGTTGGCTAAAAGATTAAGCCTCCGCTTGGATTGTAGGTTCACACCTAAGTTTTTCATCTCAGTTTTTGTTTTTTTTTTGGTTTTTTCCTGAAAAGGCAACAAAAATTATAATTAGTTTTTGAAAAATCAACCAACTTCAACCTAAAAATTTCATCTCAAACCCGTGTTCCAAACAGAAGCTTATAGGTTTCGAGATTGAAACTTTTTGTAGAAATAAAAAAAAGATATGAGTTGTTCTGCACACAAACACTGGTAGGAGAAGAAAAGTTTCGGTTTTGAACATGTAAATTGATTATATTAGTTGGGGTGAATATTTAGAGAGAGAAAAGTCAGGGTGTTTGTGCCAGGATTCAAATGGTTTTAATTTTCTCTCCACTTGCTGAAAGGCAACGATCCACAGTTCTATGCTACTAGTCTGTGTTATACAGGTGCTTTAGATTTTGCAAATTCAGTCTCGCATTGTGACAGCTTATATTTCAGTCTACATTTGAACCATTTACATTTTTACTAATGCACTTGTATTAAGTTTATGGTTGCGTTAAGAAATTATTGCCAAAACAGCTACCCATTCTCTGATTACTGTAATTAAAAAAAAAAAAAAAAAAAAAAAAACTGGTCTTTGTGAAAAGAAATACACATGTTTTTCAGTTAACGTACAAATTTAATTTCATGTCTGGAATGATTATTTTTTTTTTTCCCAGCTGGTTTGGTATGTTGTTCCTCCTCACCACAAAACCGAAATGAATTAGAAACGTACTGCAAATCATGTGTATGGATTTTTTTCTACTTCCATACTGTATTTATCTATAACTGCTAGCAATTCTTGTTTTTTGTTTCCTTGCCTTTTTATTTCTCACTTCAGATGTTTTCCAAATTAGATTTCTCGTCAGTCAGGAGGGTGACGGGGGTAAAAAACCAATGAGACAAGCTTTAATACCTTGTTCTTTTGATCCTTTTCTTGCTCTTTATTAACATTTCTTTTGCCTAAATTTTGCTCCTCGCTATCGTTCTGAGTTTGGTTACTTTTGTTGTATAGTGTCATAGGCATGGTGTATTTTAGGCATTGGTCACCACTTAGTGTTGTTGGTGGGATTTGAGCTTCTCGAGTTTGCATAAGGAGCCAAGTGGGGCTTATTATTCATTGCTTTGTTCCTTTGTCACAGAACTTAATTAAACTTGATTTGAAGAAACTCTTACGACTTTAGCCAAAAAAAAAAAAAGAAAAAAGAAGAAATAAAATCAGATTAATATTTGTTTTAAAGTTGCCTTGTTCCTATGGTGCAGTTAATGAAGACATGCTCATGGTTCTTGCTCATCAGAAGTACAAGGCTGGAAACTATAAGCAAGCACTAGAGCACAGCAATGCTGTTTATGAAAGAAATCCCCGGCGCACAGATAATCTCCTTCTCTTGGGTGCAATCCATTACCAGGTTTTTCAGAATTTAATGTGACAGCATTTATTTAAGTTTAGAAATTAGTACTCTTATCGATGTGTTTATTTTGGTTCCCGAGAATCTCACTTTACATGCAACTGATGAAGAAATTTATTTTCTCCTTTTCCAGTTGCTTGATTTTGACACATGCATTGCAAAAAATGAAGAAGCTCTTCGCATTGACCCTCACTTTGCTGAGTGTTACGGAAATATGGCAAATGCTTGGAAGGTATTTTAGGATCTTTTATAGTTTGTGCAATAAGTATTAAGCATCCGAGACTAATAGACACTGTTTCTATCTTTCTTTCTCAGGAGAAAGGCAATATTGATGTTGCAATCCGCTACTATTTAGTTGCTATTGAGGTTTGTGACAACCATAAATATTGTTCTCAAGCGGGCTCCAATTTTTCTCGCGGTTTGAATCTGATTGGATTCTGAACTTCTTATCCATACTGTGAATTTATGTTTTTGTTTTTAATTACAACTCTGAGTTAAAATTCATATATGTTATTACAAGTGGTGAGTGGTATGTATGGTGATTAAATATTGTTCATCATTCCTTTAGCAGATACAACTTGTTATCGAAATAATGATATCTTGCATACTGAGCAGGATTTAAAAGTTTCAAAGAAAGTTGAAACCTAAGCGATCTGGTCCTACCTTCTTGTCTTAGACTCGTAGGTAGCTCACTTTGTTGGGTGGTTGCATGGCTATATGAGCTTCTTGGCTCCTAGTATTAGGGAGTTAATACTACATGGTTTGAACTGTCTAGCTTTAAACTTCTATACCATGTTAGTTCTGGTATTTTATTTTATTTACTACTGGTTAAGAAAATTGATATTTCTTTGGTGCAGCTTCGTCCCAATTTTGCTGATGCATGGTCAAATTTAGGAAGTGCGTATATGCGTAAAGGAAGGTATAGTGAGGCAGCCCAATGTTGTCGCCAGGCTCTTCAACTGAATCCACGTTTGGTAGACTTCTCTTTTTGTGCTTTCATAAATGTTTTTGGTCTTTTATATGTTATAAAATCAATATAATCCATCTTCTCATTCCGGCAGGTTGATGCACACAGTAATCTTGGGAATTTTATGAAAGCTCAAGGTTTAGTGCAAGAGGTAAGGAAGCAATCACTTGTTTTAACTCTCCACATTGTGTGTACATGGGTACAACTAGAAAATTTAAAAAATTGATCAGCTCTTGTACCGGAAAGCAATAGCTCCCATTTTGTGCACTGACTGAGATGTGCCGACTTACATCCATCAAAGAAATCTTGGTTACTATTATTTTATTTAAAACATCACTGTGTCGGTGTTTCCACTGGAAGTTGAAAATCCTTTTTTTTTTTCCCTCGTGAAATTGCTAAGATGCTGTCCTGAATGGACATGGTTATTACTTCTGATGCTCATTTTTACTTTTCTCTGACCTTTCCGATGCTTTGTTGGCACAGGCATACAACTGCTATGTTGAGGCTCTTCGAATACAACCAAATTTTGCGATTGCATGGTCAAATCTTGCTGGCTTATTCATGGAGGCTGGTGACCTTAACAGAGCTCTTCAGTACTACAAGGTAACACACCCAGGACCTTTAGCATGTGCGTTTAGGGTATGTGTATATTCCATCCTCGTTATGTACCAAAATATTGACGGAGCCAGATAATTTTTGTAGGGGGTTGTGAATTAAATTTAAGTTTGAACCAAAACAACAATGCAAAAATCTTTTATCATCATTATCTATCTATCTTTCCCTTTTTTTTTTAGCTTGAAATGTTGGTCAATTTAATTTTAAAGCTTAGAGCTCAAGATTAGTTGATTTTGAATTATTTGAGATATTAAATTTTAAAAATGAGTAATTAAAAATTAAAATTTAGGACAAATTGAAGGTTTTCTAAAAATATTATGTAAATGTAGTAATTATAAAAAAAAAAGAAAATTTTAAAAATTCAGAGCGGTATATGCCCCCCCTCGGGCTTGCCTCCCTCTGCCACTGTTGACCGGCATGACCATTAAATGTTATACAGGTGAAATTTTCATCCACTGTAATCTTGTTTTATTATCTTTTATTGAATACATAATCTCTGAAAAATATTCGCTTCCTTTTAATAATGGTATGTTCATTTTCAGGAAGCTGTAAGGCTTAAACCAACATTTTCTGATGCCTATCTAAACCTTGGAAATGTTTACAAGGTAAGCTTATTTAGATAATATGTACAAGGTTGGATGCATCAATGCGTGTGGAAAGTTACCAGGAGTAAGAAAATCAGAACTTTAATTTGCTCTTTCCAGGCTCTGGGAATGCGTCAAGAGGCTATTGTATGCTTCCAGCGTGCTCTCCAAGTGCGGCCAGATTTTGCTATGGCCTACGGTGAGGCTATTCTGTTTCTATGGAACATAGCTTTTGCACTAGCCTGCATTTGTGCTGGCTTAGCTTTTCATTTGTTGTGGCTGTAGGATCTTTTTTGTGGTAATTCTCTTGCATGGCTTCCTATTATTCTAGGAGAAAGATGCATTTAATGTTAATAGTGGCTGAAACATTATCTTTTCTGGTTGGAAAAATAATCTTTTAGGACACAAATGGATTTGTTAGATTTTACACGTTATTCCAATTCATATACTTCGATCTTTCCAATTTGTTTTATTTATGGACACTCATTCTTTGTTTGCTATATTTGTTGGTGTTTGATCTGAGCTGCACGTAATTGTTCTGCATGATAATCACAATCTTCTGTAAGACATGGCTTTGACTTCGTTACTTATTTTGAATACCAATAAAATTATTTTGCAGGAAATTTGGCTAGTATTTATTACGAGCAAGGCAACCTGGAAATGGCTATTCTCAAATATGAGCGAGCAATTGCGTTTGATTCGGGATTTTTGGAGGCTTATAATAATTTGGTTCGTAATTTTGTATATCTGAATAATGCTGGATTATTTTTATGTGTATTAAAGATACGAGTCCTCTTCCCTAAAAAAAAAAATGGTTAGTCTTCTTGCTTACTAACATCTTGTTCTTTTCCTTCACCAAGGGCAATGCATTGAAAGATGCTGGAAAAGCTGATGAAGCAGTGCAATGCTATCGGGTAGTTCACAGTATCCTTCAACATTGTGCTGTGTACTTTCGTAGTTTGCCTTATGTATTTTTTCCTGGTATTTACTGATGGTGTTCTTATTTTTTCCTGAAGCAATGTCTTGCTTTGCAACCTAGCCATCCTCAAGCGCTCACTAACCTTGGGAATATATACATGGAATGGTATCTATTATTGATTCATCGTTTATCTTGCTGATTATTTTCCTCGATGTGGTTTATTATTCTGTTGTCGGATGCATATTCACGTCTACCTTTATGAAAATCTTTTTTTTTTTTTTTTTTTTCTGGCTTTGTAGGAACATGACGAGTGCTGCTGCCACATGTTACAAAGCGACCTTGAACGTAACAACCGGGCTTTCTGCTCCTTTTAACAATTTGGCCATCATATACAAGCAGCAGGTATTGCCATCTCTCTGCCCCTTAGTTACACTCATTCTTGCCATCTAACTCTAAAAAATGCATTCTAATTTGCTGTTAATTGAATTTCTCTGGACGAGTGGGCATGGTTCTTTTGTCTATAGAAAAGTAATCTTGATTTGTTTTCTTGCTCTGCTCCCAATTGCAAGCAGTATTTTTACTTTCGCTTTTTGTTCTATCTCTCACTCTTTTTTTTTTCAATGACAGGGCAACTATTCTGATGCTATATCTTGCTATAACGAAGTTCTCCGGATAGATCCTCAGGCAGCTGATGCACTTGTTAATAGGGGGAACACATACAAAGAGATTGGAAGAGTTAATGAAGCCATTCAAGATTATAAAAGAGCTATCAATATCCGACCATCTATGGCTGAAGCTCATGCAAATCTAGCATCAGCTTACAAGGACAGGTGCATGATAAAAATAATAATTATAATTACAAAAAAAAGGGGGATAAAGCTTTTACTTTGATTGCATAACATTTATTCTGCCGTGATTTAATATGATGTATTTCTATTTTGACTGTGCAGTGGACATGTCGAAGCGGCCATTAAAAGCTATAAGCATGCACTCTATCTACGTCCTGATTTTCCAGAAGCAACTTGCAACCTTTTACACACGTTACAGGTATTGAAAGAGACTTTTTCTTGCAAATTCTATGGAATTTAGAATCCAAATTGGAAGTGTTTCGGCATTGCCTTGGGTGCTTGACTACGGACCTTGTAAGAAAGAGACTTTTTTTATAAAGGTTTTTTGTGCTAGACCTATCCAGTATTAAGGTGGAAAGAATTGTCCATCATCAATCATGTCATTTCTTACTAGAAGGGTCACGTGTGTTACAAGATTTCATTAGTATGAAAAATCTTCCTACAGGTTTTTACTGCTTGTTAAAAATTTAAATAATTGTCTGTATAACATGTGTTTGTGTATCTTCTATCAGTATGTCAGAGTTAATTTGGAGATACACATGTATGCCAGTTTTAAATATTGATCTCAATATATCCCATGCGATATTCGAAATTGTTGTCTACAGTGTGTTTGTGACTGGGAGGATCGTGAAAACAAATTTATTGAGGTTGAAGGAATTCTGAGAAGACAGATAAAGGTCAGTAATTCATAGAGTACGTTAAATTTATGCTAATTACAAATCCAGAGACCAATTCTGACGCCACTAATTCTTTGCCTTCAGATGTCCCTCATTCCTAGTGTCCAACCTTTCCATGCAATAGCTTATCCAATTGATCCAATTCTAGCGCTTGAGATCAGGTAAGTGAGCTATATCTGGCTGTAACAATTAACATCAGTCTGCTTCTATACATAACATTCTTTTTGTCTTGCAGTCGTAAATATGCTGCACACTGCTCTGTCATTGCATCCCGTTTTTCGCTTCCTGGCTTCACTTATCCAGCACGCTTGCCCATTAAGGGTGAGGGTGGCAGTATACGATTAAGGGTTGGGTAAGTTTGATGATTAATACGACACTCTCTTCCTCTGCAAGTGTGTTTTTCTCATACCTGATGCATGCCTGTGTTCGTTCATTGTGATGCTGTGGTTTCAGATATGTTAGCAGTGATTTTGGCAACCATCCCCTATCTCATCTCATGGGCTCAGTCTTTGGCATGCATGACAGAGAAAATGTTGAGGTCTGCAGATATTTGTTTGTTTTTTTTTTGTTTCAAGGATCACTAACTTGCCCTCTTCTACTACTTAGAAACTAAGTACCATCTGTTTGCAGGTCTTCTGCTATGCATCAAGTGCAAATGACGGGTCTGAGTGGAGGCTGCGGATTCAGTCAGAAGCAGAGCACTTTATAGATGTCTCATCAATGTCATCTGATATGATTGCCAGGATGATTAATGATGATAAAATACATATCCTTGTTAATCTTAATGGTTATACTAAGGTATCATGTCACTCGGGTTAGCTAGTAATCTATAACTATATATAGAAAGCAGAATGTGCTTTACTGTGCAAAGCATTTTCATACCGTATTGGACGAAAAAGTTTTGTATTTGCTTTTTAGTCCTTCGATTTTCTTTTTCTTTTTTTGGCCCAATTTTTTTTTTAACAATTTAGTCCTTGTTTTAGTCCTTCGATTTTTTATTTATTTATTTTGGCCCAAAATTTTTTTTATTATATTTTTTTTTACAATTTATTCCTTTTTTGTATTGGGAAAAAAAAGTTTTGTATTTGCTTTTTAGTCCTTCAATTTTCTTTCTTTTTTTTTTTTTAAATTTTGGCCCAAATTGTTTTTTATATAATTTAATCCTTTTCTGTACTGGTCAAATTTTTTTTTTCCATTTTAGTCCTTTTATCTTCTTCTTCTTTTTTTTTTTTTTTTTTTTTTTTTTTTTTTTTTTGTGTGTGTGTGTCTATTTTTTAAATTATTATTTTAAATTTTCTATATGTAGATAAAATTTTTCAAATGCATCTAACATGTGCATATCACATGCTTTAGACTAGTGTAGTATTAAAGATCTTTTGAAATTTAAATATCAAGATAGCTTATGACTTCTGTTAATTCAGTTTTAGAGTTGCTTTTCACTTTAAAATACGGTAACTCCACCTTGTTTTACCTCTACTTGTGAATGCTACTGTTTCTTGCTAATTGGTTCAGAGGAGCACTGGTTATTACCTTAATTCATGGCAACATTATTTTCTTTTTTCCTTTGTTATTTGAGACTAAAATATATATGATTTGACATTTCTGTATTATGCAGGGGGCAAGAAATGAAATATTTGCCATGCAGCCTGCTCCAATACAGATTTCCTACATGGGATTTCCTGGAACTACAGGGGCAGACTATATACATTATTTGGTTACTGACGAGGTTTCGAGAGTTTTGAACCCTTTGATCATTCCTGAATTTTATTTTACTTTATTTTATTTTTTTCTGTATGATCTCTGACTCTGACATCCACATTTTCAGTTTGTGTCACCTTCTCGCTTCTCTCATATTTACTCTGAAAAGATTGTCCATCTTCCTCATTGTTACTTTGTAAACGATTACAAGCAGGTATGCTCTTCACAATTAGTCTCATGTTTGTACATAATATTTTCTTTTTGTGCTATCTCAAGGCTGCTTCATGCTTTTTTTTTTTTTTTTCTTTCAGAAAAATCTTGATGTGTTGGACCCAAATTGCCAACCAAAAAGATCTACTTATGGTTTACCGGAGGACAAGTTCATTTTTGCATGTTTCAACCAGCTTTACAAGATGGATCCGGATATTTTTAATGCATGGTCAGTTTTGAGTGTTCCTGTTGAGATAATATTATCTGGAATTGATTGAATCATCAGCAAGAACAATAATCATCCATGTTTCATTCAACACAGGTGTAATATCCTAAAACGAGTACCGAACAGCGCACTTTGGCTTCTCAGGTTCCCTGCTGCTGGCGAGATGAGACTCCGCAATTGTAGTGCATTCTTCCTAACTTCTTTGGATGGATTGTTTACACCGATATCACTTGCAATGATATCTCACTTTCAGAATGTTGACTTTGTTTTGTTGTTAGTAATTAGTAAACGCTTTTGCTATTGGTATTCCAGATGCTGCTCAAAGAGGCGTGCAACCGGATCAGATTATTTTTACAGATGTTGCCATGAAAGGTGAGCATATCAGGCGCAGTGCTTTAGCAGATCTATTCCTCGACACGTAAGTATACCAAGTTTTTATTCTTGAAAATTTTGTTATTTTGTTTTTCTCTCGTGTTTGTCATGATAATGCAATCTAATTTGCAACTTAAAACATTACGATGATTGATGTTCTGCCTCGTGACTGAATAGGCCATTATGCAATGCGCACACAACAGGCACTGACATTCTATGGGCTGGTCTTCCTATGGTGACCCTTCCACTTGAGAAAATGGCTACAAGAGTGGCTGGTTCACTGTGTTTGGCCACGGGAGTTGGTGAGGAGATGATAGTTAACAGGTAAATTTTTATTTAAATAAATGGGGAGAGAGGTAACCGATATTCGAGAAACTTAGTGTAGCCTGACTAGGTTGGAAACCATTTAGCAACTCATCCTACCACTCCAATTTATTAATAAAAAGAGTTCAAAAAAAAAAAAAAAAAAAAAATCTGAACATCCATATTCGAATTCATAATTTGGTAAAAGTAAGCTATCTATTTAGATGACAAACTTAAAAGTTTTTTCTTTTTTCATTTAGATGAACTTGTAGTAAAATTTAAAATTCATCATTTGGTCAAAGTAAGGTGTCCATTTATATTGGACAATCACAACATAAAGTTCTTAAATTTTCCATATACGACTTCTTGACTTGGTCAGTCACACTTTCTAGACAATTTAGATTCTATAATGCAGATTACCGGCCTGAGGGTTAAATTGTGAGGTGCTTGGTCAATCCGTCTGTTATATCGTTTTGTTTTGTTGCTCTAGAGCTCTCTCACTCCTCTTTTTTGTATTTTGTTTGTTTGTGTTTTTTTGAATAAATCTGACTGGCTACTGTGTGTTGCGTTTAAAAGTTTGAAAGAGTATGAAGAGAAGGCAGTATCACTTGCTCTAAATCGCCCAAAGCTCCAGGATCTAACCAACAGACTCAAAGCCGCTCGCTTGACTTGTCCTCTATTTGACACAGCCCGATGGGTGAGTTTGTAAGAATATTCTATCTACCTTTCTGTTCAGAATCTTTTGACCCGGCAAACATGTCAACTTGGTAAATCTTTAATGTGGACTATTAACATTCACAAGAATCGTCATCTTTTTTAAACGTATCGTGTAATTTGGTTTGTGTCTTTACTTCTCCGGATTGACTTGTAAAAGAGAGACATGGTTAAATTATTGACACTGCTATGCTGATTACTGATATAATTATCGTGACATTTAACTCAGGTGAAAAATCTGGAAAGGGCATATTTCAAGATGTGGAATCTATACTGCTCAGGTCAGCACCCTCAGCCATTTAAAGTTAATGAAAATGACGCGGAACTCCCATCTAATAGGTAGAAGTTAGAGATAGTAACGGTATTGTAAATAAAGAACAGAGTACATCAATTATTAATGTAATTCCCATAGGTTAGTTTGATTGATTGCACAAATGTTGCTTCTGAACCGACATAACTAACTATTGGATCGGAATTTATTGTTTGTGTGGCTTATATTAAATTGCATAATTTTATCATGATTCTTTTCATCCTTCGCAGTGAATTTTATATTTAATGATCTGTGAAAAAAAAATGAAAAGAGAGTTTTTACTCATATGTGTTATAAAATCAAAGGTCGCGGAAAAGTATTGTGGCAATTTTCTTGTAGTTCATTGTCTCATTTTGAAACTCAAAGCCAAAACCTACTAAATTTTGGAGGGTATGCGCATCATAGCTAAACTTTTTGGATCACGTTATACAAGGTATACAAAATTTTTCTTAGTAATTGTAAGAGGGAGTTGGGCATTGCACGTGTGTGCCGGTGCCAAGGGGTGGGGATGGCCAGATCTTTGCATGATGATGGTTATTTGGCTATCCGAAATTGGTGATAATGGACGATTGTTTGATCTGCTAGATCCCTCGGATTTAGCGGACACCGGACTTCCTATTGAGTTGGCTTTTCAAGTCCAGTTAGAGAGAAAAGTAGGGGAAGAAAAAGAGTGTCGTGAAGGGAGAGAATGAAAATCATGGGAAAGGAAAGGAAGCATAAAGAATAAAAAGGGGCATCCTAAATCAGATCAAGCTGAGTTGGAACTAGGCTAATTGAACTAGCATTGGATAGGTTGGTTCAGCGTCAGCGCCTATTGGCAGTGCGGCATCGCACATCACCGTGGGGACGGAGCACCGTTGGTCTTTTGCCTTAGCCCTTGTGCAAAACGACATGACATGAAATTTATATCGAGCGTGTTTGAATTCATTATAAACTGGTTCAGATTAAAATTAGGTTGATATGATTAACACGGTTAAATAACTAGTTACCTTTGATGATTGCGTAGGCAAAATTAAATAGGTCAAAATTATCCAAGAAAAGATTTGTTATAGCTGCTTTTTTTTATTTTTTAATTTTTAACGTCGTTTTTTTTTCATCAATAAATTAAATAGGTCAACTTGTGCTGACTTGGTTAAATAATTTAATGGATCATGTTCGGTTGAAAAGACGAGCACAACCCTTTTACTAAAACGGGTTAGACATGTCATGTTGTGTCAAATTATTTATAAGTCGTCAATATGCAAGTTCAGGTACTTCGATGTGGGGTTTAAATTGTTGTGTTTGTTTTCATGTGTGCATTGCTTCATAAGATAGTCGTCACAACACGAACCCGATATGTTGATACGAGATGCGATCATTCCAAAGTCACATAATCCAGGAAGAATTGACGGCTTGAATTTTTATTAAAAAAAATATATATCTGTTTTTAATATGAAGGAACATGTGACACAATAACAAATACAATCGGTGGAGGTAATTTCTCTAACCAAATTAGTTCATAATCTAAATCAAGAGCAAAAGTAGTCAATGCATCGGCTGCTCTATTTGCCTCACAATTTAATCCGAGAAAAAAAGATAAAACAAACTAACAACATCTAACAGCTATTGACCAAACTCGATATGAGTAATACAAATTTTATTTTATTTTATATTTATTTTTGCTAGAGGTTGGATTACTGCTAATAAATGCATCCAACTCCACATAGTGAACCAACATTCAAAATCCATGACAAAGTACTTCAAAGCCATAACCTCTGTAACTTTTGGAGAATATTTACCATAGATTAGTCTTTGCAAGAGCAGTCATGAAAAAACCTTCGGAATCCCGAATAATAGCACAAATTCCAATCTAATTGGCATTTAAAGGGACAACAGCATCAGCGTTCTTCTTATAAGCACCATAAAGGGGAGGAAGCCATCGGGTAATTATACGAACATTGGAAGGAAAAGAGACAAGCAGACGAGCTTTATGATATTCACACACATAATTAACAACCCAAAAAGTTGTCTTATCTGGAGGTCTTGTTGATAAGCAATGAAATTTGTTGTTTCTTTCGTCCCAAATATATATTGATTGGAAATTCCCAATAAAAACCAACTTAACCAAACTTTATTTATTTATTATTATTTTTTTTATCGGTGAACTAGCAATAATCAACCTCTTAATATATATATATATATATATATAGTAATAAAATCGAACCAACATTTTGTTGAATATTGTTGGTAGCACCTAGCACGGCCGAATATTGTACCTAGTCGAATTTTCATTTATTTCTATTACTCACTTTTATTATTCATAAAGATCCTTCATCACCAAAACTCCAGCAGGTCACTGTTTACATGACATAACCTTAATTCCCTCATCACCCAAAAAAAAAAAAAAAAAGTTCACAGGCAATTACAACAAATTAACACCTCCATACCTAGTTACCGTTACAAGGTCATTACTCAAAACTCAAACCGAACCGAACCGAAATGTCAAAACCCTAAAAATGAACGTCTCGAGCCGTGGACGGCGCGAAGTTGAGCAGCTGCCTCGACCGCAGCCACGGCTTGACGACGACGACGGAGTCGAATATCATCGGCTCGCCGGTCTTCGCAGCCGCCGCCGACACCTTGAGGTAGTACTTGATCCCGGACACCACCTGCCTCTCGGCCCACACAACCTCAGAGAAGCTCAGCTCTCCGGCTCCGCCGCCGGCGCCGTTATTGCGGACCAGCAGCCTCTGACTCCGACGGTTGTACTCCTCGACGGAGAATCTCCCGAGCTCCTGAACCTCCTCGTTCGTCTTTACGTCGCTGATCTCCGTCCTCCCTCCGACCAGTTCTCTTCCGTACGACGGAGCAAAGAGGAGGAGGATGACGACTGAGAATATCACCGCCGGTGACCTTATCAACGCCATAAAATCGAATTCTCTCGAAAATTAATATGGTTTTTTTTTTTTTTTCCTTCTTTCTTTGTGTTGGTTTTGATTATGAGGATTGAAAGAGAGCTATATATAGACTTATATAGAGTGAGAGAGAGAGAGAGTAAGGGAGTGTTTGGACACGGAAATTAAGAAGGTAAGGTGGTGTTGGAGATGAAGGTGGGAGAAACACGCAGAGACACACAAACGGCGTGCCGCGTCTTAGAGACGTGAAGGGAAAACAACAAAATGAGCTGTTTAGTGTGTGTGTGTGTGTGTGGATTTTGATATCTGTTCTATCCTTTTGAGGTTGACACGTAATGGTGAAAAAATATCCTTGCATTACGATATTACATGAATTGCAAACTGTCCAAGCACCAATTACACATGGCATTGGATGCTATTGCATGCACAATATGTCAATTCAGACTTTGTTTTTTTTTTTTTTTAAATAAATTTTTTCAATTGTTATCCTTTTCTCCAGTAATGGAAAAATCGGGATATATATCGTTTTTGTTTTTTTGATGAAAAAAACAATATTAAACTCTTAAAAAAATATTAAGTTTTAACAAATGCTCTATATTATATGATATAAAACCTTATAATAATAACTGATCCATTAATAAAATCTGATTAAAAAAAATTATGTATGTTTGAGGTTTGATAACGGATTATATCTCAGCGCATGACACATGTAAGATTATTTTAACAAAATCCTAATAATCAATATTAATTTCACATATAAACAATTTTAGCGAGATCAAAATACTGCACAGGCTTAAATTTGGAGGACAAACGACCAACACAGAAGGAAATGGATTTGGATAAGAGTAACACGGAACAAGTCTTCCAGATTAGACAGATACGTAAACATAAACTTAATTTATTATTATTATTTTTTTAAGTTATGTATCAACTTGTATATGACTAATGAACTTTTTAAGGTAAGAAGTATAGGCTTAGATTTGGAGGACAAACGACCAACGCAGAAGGAAATGGATTTGGATAAGAGTAACACGGAACAAGTCTTCCAGATTAGACAGAGACGTGAACATAAACTTAATTTATTATTATTATTATTTTTAGTTATGTATCAACTTGTATATGACTAATGAACTTTTTAAGGTAAGAAGTATAGGCTTAGATTTGGAGGACAAACAACCAACGCAGAAGGAAATGGATTTGGAAAAGAGTAACACGGAATAAGTCTTCCAGATTAGACAGAGATGCAAACATATGCTTAATTAAATTTTTTTTTTTTAAAGTTCTTTATCAACTTGTATATGACTAATGAATTTTTTATGGTAAGAAGTATAGATTTTAATAGGGCTTTCTAATTAGGAAAATGATATCACTGTTTTAAGTAGGAATCTTCTTAGTCTTAATTATCCTTTAAAAAAATATTCATTTTAATTTCTAAGCATATTGTTGAAATATTCTTCTTTTGTTTTTAATTTTTAATTTTTAATTTTTAATTTTTAATTTTTTATTCTCCCTTTTAAGTTAATTAAATTAGTACGTAATTAAAAATCCATAAAGTTCCATTAGGAAAAAAAAAAAAAAAATCCATGAAGTTGTTTTGTTGTGATGACCGATCATAAATAAGACGTGTTACACTCAGTCTAATCAAGCTCAACTTATACATAACTTAAACCTTTTGTTTTACTTATAGCAACTAATTAATTACGGGATGTCGATGGAATTAGATGTTGGGACACCACTACCTAATCATCCCAATCGTTTGATTAATAGTTTTTCTTAAACAAGTTCTATAAAATTATTTATACATAATAATATTGTATAAACTAAACAGAGTTAGGTCAATAATATATTAAAACAAAATTAAAAAGCTCTTTTTTCTTAGGGTGTATTTGATAATCTGATTAGGAATTGAATTTTTAAATTAGAATTGGTTGACACTTTTAAAAATTAATTAAAATTTATATTGACCTTTTAGGAAAAGACAAAAATTGAATTGAAATTTTTGGGTCTATAATAGAGAGCCAAACAAAGACTTAATTCAACATTTCGTTTGTGATTGTTGCTAATTCTATTTTAAGCAATTAACAAAATAAACAAAGTATTTGTGTGTATTTTATACCCATAGAATGGCTAAATAACACCCCCCTTTTTTTTAGAGTAATTAGCTTAAATGATCCCTAAACTATTGAAGAGGTGACGGTTTGGTCCATGTTTTATTAATTTTAGTCGAGACGACTCTAAACTCACTAAATGGTAACAATCTAGTCATTTTCGTCCAATTCCGTTAAATTTCTAACGAAAAATATCACATGAGTTAAATCACCAATTAAAAGACAAAAACACTCTTATACATTAAAGTATAAAAATGCTCCCCTCCCACCGTTGCCGCAGAACAAAAACGCACCCCCCCCCCCCCCCTCAAAATTCAATCCTTCGCACCTTGCCCCCGCCCCCGACGAAGAAGATGAAGAGCAAGACGTGGTCGATGCCACCTCGCCGCCCTTCGCCAAGGTCCATTCTCTGTGGGTTTTTTGGATCCGGGTTTTTGCTGCTGGAGGGAGGAAATGAAGAGAGAGAGAGAGGGAGAGTGGGGGGAGGGGGAGGAGAGGAGAGAGAGAGAGATGATTTTTTTTTTTTTTTGTGGTTTTATTTATTTATTTTTATTAAACTAATTATTATTTATTTTTAAAATATCCTTTTAATTTTGATTACATACATTACACATGATTCATTACATTAGAAACTTAACGGATTTAGACGAAAAAGACTAAGGCTTCGTTTGCTTCACCATCTCCTTTTAAACTAAACTGTACTTTTTTCATCATGTTTTTTGTCTTTTCTGAAAAAGTTTTTTGTCTTTTCTGAAAAAGTCAATAAAATTTACTATGCAAACTTAAAAATCTCAACTCAACTTAAACTGAACTGGTGCACCAAACGAACCCTAAAATTACCAATATTTAGAGAGTTTAGGATCTTTTCAATCAAAATTAAAAAAATAAATTATTACTTTTAAAAGAATTCAAAAATCATTTAGATCGATTATTTTTTTTTATTCATATTATTATTTGAATTCCCTTTTTATATCATATAATTAATTTTTTGCTGCTGAAATCTGCAATTCTGTTTGATTACCGTACGACCGGGAATACCCATCATGTACGTTTATCGATTCTCTCAAATGAAAAGTTCCGAGTGATTTTTGGACGTACATGGAAAGAGTGACTTTTCTTATGCACTTCTTGTTGTTGGCCACTGAAATATTTCTCATACTTGGCAATTTGCCCCTGAATTTATTTTCTTGACAACTAACCTCCTATTAATCAATACCTCTGAATCATTAATTAAGGGATTCAGTGGTATTTTCTTAATCCATTTAAATCCCAATCGATTGTTAAAACATAACACAAATATAAAATTTAGATCCTAATCACATGTTTAAAGCAGAAGGGGTAAATTGTAATCTCCCTTTTCTTATGCACTTGTTGTTGTTGGCCATTGAAATATTTCTCAAACTTGGCAATTTGCCCCTGAATTTATTTTCTTGACAACTAACCTCCGGTTAATCAATACCTCTGAATCATTAATTAAGGGATTCAGTGGTATTTTCTTAATCCATTTTAATCCCAATCGACTGTTAAAACATAACACAAATATAAAATTTAGATCCTAATCACATGTTTAAAACAGAAGGGGTAAATTGTAGAGAAAAAAATGTTTGAAGACACATTGTTCATAAATGAAAAAGTTCAGAGGAAACGGTGCAAAAATAGGTAGAGAAACGGACGCGGCAACTTGTTGTAAAAGTGATGATGATGAATGATGATGGTGTTCTTCTTATCGCCTCGGGTTTTGCCGCGTCTAGTGGGCTCTGTCCTCTGGTGCTAGCTTAGCTGCTGGTATTACTATTATATACATATATACATACACACATATATGTATACAAATATATACACACACACATACATATACACTTGCTGGTAGACAGAGTTTTTGTTGTCTTTAATTAGAACTTTTACTTTTTATCGACTCTGAATGCGAGACAGGCTGACACGCTTTGGTCAGTTTTGTAATCCTGCCACGTTAATTTTTCCAGCATGGCTGCCCATGCTTTATATAAATAATAATATTTCACCTACCTTTTTTTTTTTTTTTGACGATTTTAGCGTGTGTTTGGGATAATAATTGGAGGTGAAAAAAAATTTGATTTGAGTTAAGTTAGAGTTGAGATGTGTGTTTGGAATGTTTTTGACTGATTAGAGATAAAAAATATAAAAATTTAAAATGTGAAAAAAAATATCAATATAGATCTTATTTTGTTCATATGGAAATTCTAAGTGATTAAAAAAAAAAATCATCTCATTCATACTTGTATATGTAAAGTTATGAAGTTTTAATTGTCGTTTGAAGTTAAAATTTTTAAGTTAAAGTTGGTTAAAATTTCAAAAATTAGTTAAAAATTTTCTTGATTTTTCAGAAAGAAGACAAAATTCAGTCGAAAAAATGTAGTTTGACAGGAGTTAAACTTGTAAACCAAACAAAACATTAAAATTTGAGTTTTTAAGTTATAATTGAAACTGATAAATAGTGAAACTAGTTGACTTTTAAGAAAAGAAACAAACTGTGTTAGTTTTTTTGGTTTGGATGGTTTCACCGAACACCACCTTTAACTAGTGATATATTGATTGTCATTATTTTATCGATAAGTATATATAAAAGTGCTACAATTAATTATATTTACTAATAAAAAAACAGAGAAGAAAATAAACAACAGTTTTCAAAAAATAATTAAAGTAAATAGTAGAGTTTCAAAATATTTGAAGTAAATAGCATTAAATAACAAATTTATCAGGTAAATGAAATATTCATGTCTTGTAAATATGTGATTTACTTAGTAAATTTACTATTTATCTCAAATATTTTAAAACCTTACTATTTACTTATATTATTTTCGTAAAGTTGCTATTTATTATAATTTTTTTTAAAAAAATGATAACTCACTATCACATGCCTTGGCATTTAAAAGTTGATATTAAAATTGATGTTCCTAAAATACTCTTAATATAATTTATCAAATAGTAAATATTGATTATTTACACGAAAACTAATTTAAATTAGGGAGAAAGAGTCAAATAGTATTTTTAAAGATAATAATAGTAAATTATAACATAAAATTTTCAAACATATACATTAATAGATAGCATAATCAGTTTTATAACTACACACAATATAAAAAATACTCCTCATCCAAAAATATAAAAAATACTCTATTTACGACCACACACAATAACAAAAATACTCCTCATTCAAAAAATACCAAAAATACTGTCTCTCTAATGCACAGCCGTCTCATTGTCAGACCGAACATGTGTCACGTCGTCGGACCTCGCATGTCATCTCGTCACAGACCTCGCACTTGGGATTTGTTCGTGAGGCAAGGGTCGGCCTCTCAATCTTTGGCGATCTTGCTAACTTGTCCATATGGAGTCGTTTCCGGAGAAGTCGTCGAAGTGTGTAGAAGAGGCCTATTATTATTTACTCATAAATATGTTTATTACTAAAAAAATCTATAGATTTACTAGAAAATCCACTTAGTAAATATTGTATTTTTGCTAGAGAAGACGGGTCTGAAGGTTGAAGTAGACAGAGCTCCATCGGATTGTCTTCACTTCTATAGTTTCATCGGCACGAAATCTACTTTCTCATCTTCTAATTTACTTTTTCTGACTTTAATTTACTTCTATACTTTAACCATTTTATAAACACTCGATTATTTCTTAAGATAAATAATTAACTATAAGCAAAAGTTTCTATAGAAAACGAACCAATTATTAAAGTATATTATCAACTATTATATGCTAGCTAGCTTAAAATATATATATTCTTTCTGGCTCTGTTATAATCAAATCATGAGTCCGTCACTTATACATATATTAGTTGCTGAATCACTATACAATCTTAGTTAACATTCTTTCCTGGAGTCCTTAATTTTTAATAGCTTAAGCATTTTAAATAGTTTGATTAGCAAAGTATTAGAGCGTGTTCTGGAATATTACTTGCTAGCGATTGTCTAAAAAGTTTCAAGAATCCAATTTATATATCCCTCCACTTCTTGGGTACTTGTTTTTGGCGCTAATATTCAATATATATATATAATTCAATACTGAATTCTACAGATAGTTTCCTACATAGAGGCTCTCTCGATAAAGAAAAAGGGTAGAGAGAATACAATAAGTGTACTCTGACCGATCATATTTTTAGGTAATAGAATAGAAGTTGTTAAAAAAATAGAATTTTAATAAAGAATTTATAATCGGAAGAAAGAGTGAATGGGATACATATTAGAAACTCATTAAAACGAAAAAGGGAAGCTTTTTTCTAGTAGGACACGTGAACGTAGATCCATGCATGCGTCGCTTGTTGTCAAGATATTTGTATATATATAATATATATATATATATATATATATTTTGCTAAGAAGATATTTGTACTTGATCTAATAGTTTCTAACTCGATCGACTTTCCCATGATCACAACATGAACATGTTGTAATTTATCTTCTTGAGACTCACTACCATTGAATTTACATGGGGTCAACACACACAAATCTTAAAACAAGTATATTTGTATGAATCAACACTCAAATTCTATTACTAAATATTTTCTTTATAGGTAAAGCTAGGAGAAGTATGAGAACAAACAAGTGCTAAGTCAAGTTTGGTTCAGTTGTGGATAAAACTCTCAAAAATGATTTGAGCAATTTCGGGGTTTGGAAACATTAGAATATGTTCAGTATGCTTTCAAGAGTTGCAAAAAAATTAGCATATGTTCCGTAGAACCCAAAATCTAGCATTGAATGAGCTACTTTAAAATCAATTCATTTGTACAGTTACAGAGCAAACGTTTGTTTCGCAAATCTATTTATAAAGGATTGACAATTTTGACCAATAAAAAAAAAATCCTGTATTTATAAAAATTATAGAAAAATGATGTTTGAACTTAGCGATGTGAGATATTTACTATTTAACATATAAACATAAGACATTACAGAAACTGGCATTGGAAATCTTTGACAAAGAGAAGTTATGTGAGGTCATATATATTCTAAGTGTTTTAGTACGTACTTTGTGATTTCTAGCGATCAAGTGAAAGATTAAGCCAAAGAATTTGAAATAATATCTAAAGTTATGCTCAAGCTGCAGCTTTACAAAACTAAGAATATGAAATAAAATTATTATAGCCCTTGTCGTAGTGTTCACTTTCCCTCATTAATTTCCATCTTCAAGCTTTAATTTTGAGATTTTTTTTTTTTTTTGAATTTAGAGATGAGGATTCGAACTCTGCATTTTTTTTTTTCGTGAAGTTAGGTATGATATTACCGCTAGACTATATATGCAACTACTTTTGAGAGTTTTTTCATGTGGAGAAAGCCCACATAAAAAACTTTCGCCTCATGAAATTTGTACCGTACGTTCAACTATGAATAGCTTTGAGATGGTTAATCCACCCAACTTATTTTCTAAATCTTAAAACATGCAAATCCATTTAGTTTATGTATCTTTTATATTATATACAAGGAAAAAATAAGATTAAAAATTAGTAAAATGACAACATTTAGAGTTAGTACCAATTTTGTATCATGTATTATTTCATTAAGATTTTTGTCACTTTAGCCCTTAAACCTTAAACCAATATAGGTAGGAGCCTACCTAATTATAAGGAAGGAGACAACCTAGGTAGGAGCTTACTTAATTATAAGGTAAGAGACAACCCAGATAGAGGTCTACTCATTTATGAGGAATGAGACTACCCTCAAGTATGAATCTTCCTAAGATTATATCAGACGTCAGAAGAAAAAGTTCAAGCGTCTACAAAGAACAACGTTCAACAATTAATAGGAGTTTAGAAAGGGAACTCAATCGTCTATATTTAATATAAAAGACGTTAAACGTCTATATTTATTACATATCAAATCACCGGAATGTGAATAGTTCATTGTAATTAAAGAGAGAATAAACTCTCAAATTAATAAGAGAATTAAACTCCTACATTCCCAATGTATTATAAATTCTCTTGAATTGAGAGGAAAATGATAAGACACAATTCTCAATACAAAGCCTTAAGGCAATTATACCAGACTCCGGTTTTCTCTATATTGTTCTTAAGGTTCTTGTGTTTTTTTGTATTCATGCTTAATGTTCTCGATTATTTCTTTCGTTTGATCTTGTTTTCTATTTCAAGAACGTTTATTTGGTGTTGGACAAAATTCTGCTCCAACAATGATTAATCCACCCAACTTATTTTCTAAATCTTAAAACATGCAAATCCATTTAGTTTATCTTTTATAATATATACAAGGAAAAAATAAGATTAAAAATTAGTAAATTGACAACATTTAGAGTTAGTACCAATTTTGTAGCATGTATAATTTCATTAAGATTTTTGTCACTTTAGCCCTTAAACCTTTTTGCTTGGTTGCCAAATAAGCATCACAAATGTTTCCAGTTAGAGAAGGTGGTTCAGAGTTTTAGATCTTAAATGTGAAACCTAAAATGGTTTTCTTTTAAATTAATAAAACGAATGTGATCCGTAGAGTTTATCTCCAAAAAAAAATAAAAAAAAAATAAAAATCACAAGATGCTTATGACGTCATTGGTCTAATTTTTAAGAACAGTGTCACCGATTTGAAGTTGTGCAACACTTTATTCAATTTAACTTACCAAAAAAAAAAAAAAAAAAAGGAGTACAAATTCACGGGAAACAACTAATTGCTAAGTCGTGGTAAGTTTAGAGAATAAAATCCTTCTTAATATACAAGAAAAAATGTATAAAGATTCAGCTTAATGAATAGATTAACAACATTATTACTAACGTGCACCTCTAGAAAACGATTAAGTTTGGAATTTGACGTCTCTAATTGCTCAAAGAGCATTGTTTCTACAGAGGAAAAATAAAATTGCACAAAGAGCATTACCAAAAGGCCTTTAAATGCTGTGTTTTCTTGTAGATCCATATGGATGTCTCGAAAATCTTAGGAAATATTAAATAAAGACTCAATTATACTGTCACAAACTACTACCTAAGTAACAGAACCAAAAGTATGCCTTTGGGCCGCATGCCTAGTATATTAATAATTCTGCCGGTATTTAGTACTGTTATTCTTTAAATTTATCACATTGTCCCTTAAATTTTTATTTTAATAGTTTACTTCTTCAATTTTCTAAATTGTTATAATGTGTCCACATATTCGTCAACTTTACATTAAAATTGAAAATTTGAATGTGAAAGATTTGCATAATGGTTTATATTATGTTTGAATTTTTTTTTGTCAGAAACGGAGTTTTTCTTCTTCGCATGAGTTATATATGAGCTTTTCATATCTAGTTTAATGGAAAATTAATCCATCTATGGTACATTGCAATAGTTTAACAAGTTCACGAGATAAATTGTCAAAATTAGAATTTTGGAGAGCAAGTTATCAGAAGGTAATAAGTTTTGGGAGACATTAGTGTTAAATATCTATAATTCTATTCTTGGAGGTATAGAGTTTGAATCCCCGTTTCAAGTTCAATATATATAACTTATTTTTATAATACAATATTAGGTAACCTTTCGTAGCATGTAGACTGTATTATCGTTTACTTGTACATAAACACATGGGGTAAATTCAGTTTTAGCATGTCACATTGACCCTAACCAAGAGAAACATGACTATTTACGTGACTTAAAAGCCTAAACTTTCCAGATTAGTCAACACCATTAAATTAGTGCTAAATATATGTTATTAACTGCAACCCATATTATTGTAAGCAAACAAAATCATGATTTGCCAAGAGTCACTATTTACTATGAAAGAGTAAATTATCAGAATATACCTAAAATCTTTCTCTCTCTAGAATTAGCTCTTAGTGAATTTTGTCCCACAAATAGTTTTTGAACTAAAAACAAAAAAGGTTGTCTAGGAAATATTCCATTTGTTAAATTTCTGAATGGAGACCCTTGAAATGGATGGTGTTTAATGTTTATAGTAGTGGTGTTATTTTTAGGATTTAAGAACCCTTTTATTCTTGTTCACTATGTTAGCTTTTTTCCATAAGATAGACACAATTTAGACCTAAAAAAAAAAAAAAAAAAACGTTGTAGGTGCTAAATAATTTGGGTTGTATTGGTTTGTTTGTTTGTTTGTTTTTTTTTTTTTTTTTTTTTTTTTGTGACTTGGGATAAAAAAATCCTTTTTTATTATTTTTATTTATTTTTTTACAGATACTCCTGAAATTTTTGAATTTGATAATTAAGTCCAAAATTTTTTTATTTTACTTGGCAATCAATCACCTTAATTTATAATTTTGGGCGTCGCCAATCATTTTTGTTCACATGTATTAAAATTTGGATACTCTTTTTGTACACAAGATAGCCCCTAAAAGTGTATTTCTGATAACTGTTATTGAATTTCAATACAAACTCATTCGAAAAATTGAACTTAATTTAATTATAACTTAACTGACTACACTGCTCTTCGCGGTCTATCGCGTACAAGACTACAAGTTAGCTGCAATAAACTATCCAAATTTTAATGGATGTGAGCAGAAAAGACTAAAGTGCCAAAAATTATAAGTTCAAGAAGTTGATTGCTAAAAAAAAAAAATTAGAGACTAAATTATCAAAATTATAAAATTTAGATACTCTCTGTATGAAATAGCATCCGAAAAGGGATCATTATAGGACAATTTTCTACTTAGGGAATACAACGATTAAAAAAAAAAAGAAATTTAATGATTACTCACAAGTCACAAATCTATTTTCACTATTAACTTCCTCTAAAAAGCAGGGGTAAAAAGGGAAGGGGGGAAAAAAAAAAAAGAAACCCGTAGAAGAGCCTTCTCTTCCTAAAATATTTTGATCTTACCTTTTTCTCTCTATGTAAAAGATGAAAAAAAAAAAAAACAAAACAAAACAAAACAGGTAAATTAATACGAATACTCTCTCTTAAAAAAAAAAGCTAATTAATATAAGGATTAATTTCATAAATATCCCTTGATTATAAACTTTATTTCACTTTGTTCCTTGAATTATTTCACTTTGCCCCTTCTGTTTATCAATTTAACAGTTTGATAAACAGAAGGGGCAAAGTCAAATCTATTTCCACTATTTAACAATGACAAATCTATTTCCACTCTTAACTTCCTCTAAAAAGCAGGGGTAAAAAGGGAAGGAAAAAAGAAACCCGTAGAAGAGCCTTCTCTTGTCCCTAAAATATTTTGATCTTACCTTTTTCTCTTTATGTAAAAAATGGAAAGAAAAAAAAAAAAAACAAAACAAAACAAAACAGGTAAATTAATATGAATACTCTCTCTAAAAAAATTTAAAAAAAAATTAAAAAAAGCTAATTAATATTATGATTAATTTTACGAATCTCCCTTGATTATAAACCTTATTTCACTTTGTTCTTTGAATTATTCACTTTGCCCCTTCTGTTTATCAATTTAACAGTTTGATGACATGGTATGTGATTTAATGTTAGTGAAAGATATTTTAAAATAAAACTATAATTACTAAAATTTATTAATTAATTCCAAAAAAAAAAAAAAAAAATCTCAGATATCACCATCTTCGTTTTTCTCTCTTCCCTCCTCCATTAACCCCCATTACCGTCGCCCACCACACTGCCGTGACTCACCATGAACTCTGCCCATAGTTTACAACATGCCGTGGGACTACTTGAAAAACCATAGCCCACGACATTCCATGGTGGGTATACATAAAAACCTAGAGCTCACCGCCAAAACACACATCTAAAACAACCAAACTTTTTTTCTTTGAGCAAAAAAAAAAAAAAATCTTTCTTTCTCTCTTCTTCAATCGGATATGCCGCTTCATGGACGCCCGACAGTAGATTGACCCACCTGAAGCTCACCGTCCTCTTACGGTCGTTGGGCCTAAAATCTTCCAACAAAGCACAAAGATGGTTTGAGTTGAAGATTTTAAATTGGGAAAATTGGTATGAGGTTCAATTCAATTTTCAAAAATTGAAGAATTGGCAATTGGTGTCTGCAATCTGCTAATGGAAGAGGATGAGAGAAATACAAATTTATTCAATTTTTATGATGTAATATTAACTATTATCATTACATTAATTTAATTAGTAGGTTTTATTTTAATAATAATATTAATTAACCTTTAAACACATACCAAATCAGCAATTCCGCTAAATTGATAAACAAAAGTGGATGGAAGGAGTGTAATGAATGATTTTGCATATATCAGGGGCATAACGAATGGTTTTGAAAATTCATAAGACAAAATGAAATATGGTACATAATTCGGAGATATTCGTGAAATTAATCCTTAATACTAATATTCTTTCTCACACACTCTCTCTATATATATATATATATATATATATGCATGTGTGTGTAATTCACTTTGTAATTGATCAATAGATCAAAGAAAGATGAAAGCATGTGTTTGTAGTCATAATTTATTGGTTTTTTTCATGCTAATTATTATTAGTAGTAGTTCAATGTCAATTGTGGAAACAAATAGCCCTTCATCAACTCCCTCTCCAGTGCCTTGTGCTAATTTTGCCAGCTCTCCCACTTCTTCAGCACTCATTTTTAGTGTAGACGGTTCTGAAGTTAAAAAGTTTGTGTTATATGAGATATTTGGCAAACGTTGTTTGGCTTCATTTTTATTCAAGGGGGAACAACGACGCCAACAATTCTTCCGGCCAATTTGTCTCGAGTTCTGTGAAAGCATTTGCAGACACTGATTTTAAGAGCGGAGATTTACTGTTCCGAATTTCTTATTTTATTGATTATTCCACCAATAATATCATGTTATATCATCTGAATTTGAGAATTTAACTACATAAAAAAAATACTAAATATCTAAAATTCTTGAATAACTTGATGAGTTGTCAAAACACTATTAAAGGGACAGTCTTTAAACAGGAAAATAAGACAGTAGATCTAGACTCCTGATCTTAGATCTCGTTTGTGTAAGTCTTTTATTAATTTGACCCAATATATATATTTTTTTCCTTTCATATCTAGTATGTCTAAGTCTCTTATTAATACACCTTCGTCATCGGAAGACCATACCGCTGTCATCATAGAAAATCCATCTTTACGCAAAATAAATCCCAAAG
Organism: Ficus carica; assembly: GCA_009761775.1. Taxonomy (NCBI): domain Eukaryota; kingdom Viridiplantae; phylum Streptophyta; class Magnoliopsida; order Rosales; family Moraceae; genus Ficus; species Ficus carica. The sequence goes on from CM019746.1 coordinate 5,410,577, forward strand.
GATTTCAGTTGCCAAACATTAAAAGCATCAATAACAACGCTCAAAACCGACGGCTACCAATTTATATCCCACCTTTGCTTGTTCCGTACAACATACCGTTCCCACCATCAGAAAGCCCACCGTTCGATGAGCTTGAAGATCAAATTTTTAGGGCCGAAGCTAACAACATGCCCGGTAAGTGATTTCGGAACCCTTGCCAACTCACTACTACTTTTTTTTTTTTTTTTTTTTTTTTAAAATTAAACTCTGGGGCCGGTGCACCTCTTAAAGAGAGTTTTTTTTTTTTTTTTTTTTTTTTTTTTTTTTTTTTTTTTTGTCTTGAAAATTGAAATCACTACTAAAAATTGTGGATTACACGACGGTTATTTACCGTCGTGTAAAGTTTACACGACGGTTGTCTAACCGTCGTGTAATCCAACGTCGTGGAAGATACCACGACGGTTCTAAAACCGTCGTGGTATCTCAATATTACACGACGGTTTACACCGTCGTCGAATCAAGAAATATAGTAGCAAACGCCGCAAATTGAGAACTTTACACGACGGTTTTCCTCAAAAACCGTCGTGTATTTTCCGTCGTGTAAGCCAACTTTTATAGTAGTGAATGTATTATTCCAATTTATAATCGAGACTGACCTTTATTTATCATTAAACAAATGTTGGAGATTGGAGACATATACTTCTTGTTATGGAAACTAGCGTAGTTTGTTTAGGTTTACCTTTTGAAATGTGCGGTCATTAACATCTTCTGTTCAATTTTAATGGCCAAAATTATATTTAACCAATCATAGTTTGACATAATATTGAATAAAACTAGACTTTAATATATTAAAAAATCAGTTATAAAGTATTTTTAAAATGACATAACATAATTTTGTTGCTTAGATATCATTTGAGATATCAAAAATTGGACAAAAGATTTGTATCCAATATTATTCATGCTTAAAGCAATTTTATTTAATGGAATGATTTTTGTCATTAAAGTTGTAATTTCAATAAAAGTAATTTAAAATATAATTGATTAGACATCATTTGGAACAATAAAAATTAGACAAAAGATTTAGATTCATTGTCTAATAAAAAAAGTATATTAATTAATCAAGTGATTGGCTTTTATATTTATAACGATGCTACTCCAATACATAGATTATACACAAAAACTTTATCACGGTTTTGTATTTATATATGAGTTTTTCTTGTAAGAATTTTTTTTATATCTATTTTATGTTAGTTATATTGGTGAGTATATGAGGAAAATTAGTAATATATTTTGTAGAAATTTTTATTGTGTGGTGCTGAAGAAATGTGATAGCCTTTTTTAATTTGTAGATAAACATTTGAAGAAATTATTAATGATAATTCTGAATAATTTATAATTGGTTGAATTATATAGAAAAATGAATATTGTTTTAACCCGCTATTTGGCCGAAATGTTATTTATTTATTTATTTTTTTAATTTTTCATAAAGAAAGTTTTTTGGAAAAACCATTGTTGAAATATTTCAAAAAAAAAAAAAAAAAAAAAAAAAAAAAAAAACACCAAATTAATGTTAAAAGTGATGAGGTAACAAGTGACACTCTACGTACATATTTAATGATGATGTAATCATTGTATAAGTCTTGTGGATGTACCACAATGAAGGATTTTACACGGTTGAAAACTTATGGCAAAATCCTTTTATTACACTGATAAATACTAGGATACATTGTTATAATTGTAGATGTTGAGAATTTATTATCAAAATTTAACGAAAGTTAATAATAGGAATAAAACATAATTAATCGGGCCCTTGGAAATCGTAATGAAATTTATAAAGCAATTTGATATGCAAACAATCAGATAATAAAAGTAGAAAAAAAATCAATAACACCAAGATGTAGAGAGGTTCGCCAAACTGTGTACTACGTCCTCTGTGAGTGAGATGTCTTTCACTATGTATGATTGTTCTCAGATACAATGCAATTTCTGGGTATATTTTGGCAGAGTAAGGACATGAAAAATTAGAAAAAATACTATTTTTCAGAAGGGGGTCTCCCTCTATATATATAGGGAGAATGATGGGTCTCAACCCGTAATTTCAGGTGAGCGGTTCTCACTCAAATGCCTTCCTGGACACGTGTTACAACGTTGATTTAGCAGTTATTGAGATGTCTCACATATAGTGGGCTTAGTAGTTATGAATATAGTGCCATTACCAATTGTCAGTTATCATAAAAGATCTGACATGTCATTGTGGACAGTGGACTTGACGGTTATGAGAGATATATCTTATAATTCTCATTGAGCACGAGCGACGAACGTTGATTAGAAAACAAGGTTCAGTTCTTGTGATCGTTTCGTTCGTGGCTTATATTAGATTCGATGTACGCCAAATCAGGTTTGAACTGATCGATTCAGCGTTCGACTGCGAACGATCGTAATTCGTGATAGAATGGATTAAGATCGTAAATTGGATTTGGTCCAATTATACGAACGATCGTCGATCTTGATTGAATAAATCATCGTGAGCTAGGTCCGGCCCAATCATACGAGCGATAGTTGTTCGCGATAAAAATGAAGCAATGTCATATATTGGGTCCGGCCCAAGTATGATAGGAAGATATTGTATATTTGAACTGAGAGTTCATCGCTCGTTTGAATCAATCGTTTGACACACGTCTGAAGTCTAACGATGTATTGGGAAGACGAAGTCTGACCCCAACAATAATGATCCATAAATTTTTAATAAAAATGCAGATTAGTCCTCAAAAAAATTTCTTTTTTGGATTAGTTAGTCCTTGAATTCTTAAAAAATGTGCAATACGGGTATAGCCCTAACATACCTCTAAAAATGGACGGATTTTTATCACATGAGTTGCACATGGGTACAGTATGAGGGCAATTTAGTAAAATCATAATTAGCACTAATATCAAAATAAAAACAAAAAAAAAAAAAAAAAGAAAAAGAAAAAAACAATATCCTGATTCTCTCTCTCGTTTTCCTGCGCCAAAACAATCTCAAATCAATCTCTCTCTCATGCAATCTCGTTGTTCAACGCCAAAGACAATCCACACACTCTCTCTCAATGATCTTACTGGAGGTTTTGTTCGTCAAAGCTCTTTTTGCAGGTCGTGTTCATCAAAGAGGGAAGGGGTTCCGCCGGGATTCGCGGTGGAGAAGATGGGCGGTGGGAGATCTCGTCGCTGTGGGTCAACAGTGGTTTTCGACTGTGGGCTCCGAGTTCGCGACGGCTGTGTGAGACGGGGCGACGGGCTCCGAGTTCGTGGCGGTTGTGAGAGGGAGGCAGTGGGCTCCAAACTCGCAACGGCGGGCTTTGGTTCACGGCGACTGCGGGCTCCGCATTAGCAGCGGTGGGCTTCCAGATCTGTCACTTGGTTTGCAGGTTGTTTGCTTGGATTTTTGTAGGTGACCGTAATATATTGCAAGTGATGGGACGAATAGTTAAGAGGATTAGGGATTTTTTTTTTTTTTTTTTTAATTCAGTTTTGAAAAAATGGTTAGATAGGATAGTTTAGTCTTTTAAAGATAAATTTGAATCATTTAACCGAACAAAGAACCGCAGTCACTAAAAGGACTAACTCATATCTTATTCAAGATTTCAGGGACTAACCAATAAAAAAATTAAAAATAAAAAAATAAAAAAAATAAAAAATTTAGAGACCATTCCGCATTCTTATTAAAAGTTGAGAGACCATTCTAGTTATTAACCCTAAATACTGTTTGTTTTTATAAACATTGACATTTTGCACTCTAAATTACCTATTTATGAAAAAGTTGCTTATTTTTAAAGGACTTGTGTATAATTTTAATTGTATATAAATATAAATAGTTCAAAATAGTTTAAATGACTTGATCAACAATTTAAACAACACACGTTTATACTATGGGTTTGACTCCAAAACGAGCAGTTGTAATAATAGTTTATAATTTTGTGGGTTTGAACTCAAGATCTCTCAATCTAATATCATTCTAGTTTATTAATATATCTCAAAAGCTTAAGTTGTTAGGAGGTGTGTTAACAATAGTTTTATATTTAATAAAAGAATTAAATAGCGTAATTGCATGGGTCTGAACTTAGGACGAGTGAATTTGGCAAATAACCTTTTAACTTTCTTTAATTTGCAAAATGACTTTTAAAAAATTTAATTAGCAAAATAATTTTTTTTAAATAATATTAAAAATAAAGATATTAATATAAGGTTAAAAAAAAATCCAAAAAAAGAAAATCTAAATACGATTTATTTCTTGAGAGTGAACTGAACTGAGCCGGAGGAGCAGCTCTGCGTGGTTCGTAGAGGCGTGCAAGGAGGGAGGGAGGCATTTGTGTGAGAGAGAAACGTCAAGAACCACCCCAAATCTTTCAACATTCACTTCATTCGGGCAACAATGGCACACCCGAAGTTCTACGATCAAGAGCTTTGAAAAAGAAAAAAAAAAAAAGAGAAATAAGATTTTTGAAAAAACACTTTGCAAGATTAGTAAATGGCTAGATGTTGTTTGTAAGGTAGTTTTAGAGGATTATATGTAAATGTATATGTTTATTTAGCCTAAAAATCAATTTTTTTTCATAAAATAAAACGAATTTGGGGATTGTCATTGCTGTAGACGAAGGTTAAAGATGACTCAAATGGAACGACCGTCATTTGTTCCGAACGACCGTGTGGAAAAATGATAGTTGTTCCTGGTCGTTCCGATAGTTCCTGCAATTTTTTTATGGCTAGATGTTATTTGTAAGGTAGTTTTAGAGGATTATATGTAAATGTATATGTTTATTTAGCTTAAAAATCAAATTTTTTTTTTCATAAAATAAAATGAATTTGGGGATTGCCATTGCTATAGACGAAGGTTGAAGATGACTCAGACGGAACGACCATCATTTGTTCCGAACGACCGTGTGGAAAAATGATGGTTGTTCCTGGTCGTTCCGATAGTTCTTACAATTTTTTATAACAGTTCTTGCAATTTTTTACATTTATAGTGTGGAATAATAATGAACGTTCCTACATGATTCTTGTTTTATTTTTTAATCTTTATTTTTTTGTGTTGATTGATGTAAAATTTGTAGTTGTATTCTTTATATTGTTTGTTAATTGATAATCTCAAAATCCATGATAGGTATGAGTCAGATCTACATTCTCGTGGAGTATAATGGAAAGTGGGAAAATGTGGATGGCGGATTTTGGAGGTGGTTTGGAGTTGGTATGAGCAAGGGCTTTGTGATTGATAGGAGTATCAACTTTTTGGAATTGAAAGAGACAATCTATGACAGAACAAGTATTGACCGAAGTAAATATGCAATTAAGATAACACATAAATAGGGGTGGCAATTCGTGTCACATGTCGGATTCGTGTCGTGTTAGAGCCGTGTCAAATTTTTTCTTCCCCAACCCGAACACGACCCGTGACACGAAAACGACTCGAAACCACGACACAAACACGTGACAAACCCGTAACGGGTTGACACGACACGAACCGAACTTGACCTGCGACACGAAATTGACCCGCGACACGAAATTAAATTGCGAAACGAAATTGACCCGAAATTGACATGAAATTGACACGACATTTGACCTAAAATTGACACAAAAAAATTCATGTCGTGTTCGGGTTCTACAGGTCCAACCCGAACACGACACGAATTTTTTCGTGTGGATTTCGGGTGACCCGAAATCGACACGACCACTATTTTTCCCAACCCGAACCCATGAAATTCGTGTCGTTTTTGATTCGTGTCGTCGTGTCGCAACCCGTATTGCCACCCCTACACATAAACCTGTTGGTGACATATTTGGTGACACTGCTACACCAACTCTTATTTCCAACGATTCAGATATTATAGATCTTATGTTTTTGTACAAAGAAAAACAAAGAATGACTCTACATGTTATAATCAAAGAAAAATGTGATAAAGGAAAAGCAATATATATTCGTGGTGATGATGATTTGAACAGTGATGGTGGTGATGCGCTAGGCTTCCATGATGACTATTTTGGGTGTCGGATCAATGAAGAAATCCCATTTGTTGCAAGATTTGTTCCAACTGAATTACTTGGTAGTTATGAGTATCCGCTGCAGATTTGTACAACTAGTACACCAATCAATGAAATGATTGCTGGCTTTAATCCAACTCCAATCACCGGTTCCAATCCAACACCAGAAGAGATAGTGCATGAGGAAGTAACTAATGAAGATGATGGTGTAGATAAAGCATGTGATGATGTACCTGAAGGAGGTGATAAGGTGCGTAAAGGATGTGATGGTGTACTCGAAGGAGGTGATGGTCTACATGAGAGAGTTTATGATAGCCGTTGTCAACATTCTGAATCTGAAGAGGCAAGATTTGTTCCACTGATTAGTTCTGATAGCGGCATAAATGATGGTTCGGATTTAATGGTGGGTAAACATTTTGATAGCAAGGAAGAATTGAATACGAAGTTAAACCTTGTCGCCATTAATGGACAGTTTGAAATGAAGGTCAAGAAGTCAACCAATTCATTGAAGGAAGTTGTGTGTGTAGATGAACCAAATTGCTTGTAGCGGGTGCGAGCTACAAAAATGCCAGATTTGAATATTTTTGTCATTCGATAATATAATGGTATCTACACTTGCTCGTTGATGAATCGATCGATCAATCACAGACAAGCATCCGGTCGTGTAATTGGAGCTTGCATGAAAGGACACTTCATCGATTATAAGCAACCACCAAATCCAAAAGTTCTCATGGGATTCATGAGTCAGGAACTGAAGGTTCAAGTAAGTTATTGGAAGGCATGGAAATGAAGGCAATTTGCTGCGACGCCACAACACAGTTTCGTCATGCTCCCCTCGTATTGTTATATGCTCAAACAGGTTAATAAGGTTACAATTACGCACATTGAAGTTGATTCAGAGAATAAGTTCAAGTATTTTTTTTTTATGGCTTTAGGAGCAGTTATACGGGGTTTTAAGAACATGAGAAAAATTATTGGCATAGATGGGACTTGGATCAAAATTAAATATAAAGGAGTGTTGATGGTTGCTGCCACACAAGATAGTGAGTATCACAATTATCCCATTGTGTGGGGTTTGGGTGACACTGAGAATAATGATTCATGGACTTAGTTCTTTGAGAAGCTGAAGGAGGTAATACATGACAGCTCAGAGCTGTGTTTTATTTCTGATAGGAACCAGAGCATTAGTTATGCGGTGAGTCACGTTTGTCCTATGGCGCAGCATGGGGCATGTTATTATCATGTTATGATGAATATCAAGAACCGTTTCAAGAGTGCTGCTTCTCTTGGAGTGTTCAAGGATGCTAGTGAAGATACTGTTTGGAGGAGTTTGAGAAACATTTCAGGGACATGAGTCAAAAATATCCAAAAGTGACTCAGTATCTCGAGAAGGATGTCAAGTTTGAAAGTGGTCAAGAGCTCACTTTAAAGGCAACAGGTATGAAGTTATGACTACTAACATAGTCAAGACTTTGAATAATATGATGCTGAAGGCAAAAGAGTATCTCATAACTGCAATGATCGATTTTGTCCTTTTCACAATGGGATATTGGTTCTTCACTCGAGGTCGAGAATCAGTTTTAGTGAATACACCAATTACGCCAAAAACAGAAGCAATACTCAGAAGAAGATTTGATGAAGCTGGTTCATTGATGCCATACCAACTGAATAAGAATGAATATATTGTGATGGGTGGTGATTTCAATGCATGTGTCAATTTAACAACAAGGAGTTGCACGTGTAGGGTTTTCGACATTGACAAGATTCCATGCATCCACACTATATCAGCAGCAGGTCTTTATCGGCCGTAATATACTGGAGCTTACGTATACTCCATTTGTTCTGAGTACTACACTTCAGATTATTAGATGTTGGCATATGCAGAAATTATTTATCATGTTCCTCCAGAATCACAATGGCACAATATCCCTGAAGAGATATGAGCGATTAAGGTAGTAGAGCCAGACGTGAAAATGTTTAGAGGGAGGCCAAGATTAACTCGCTTCCTTTCACAATGAGAATATATATTCAATAAGTATAAATGTGTGACATGTGGTCAGAAAGGACATAATTTAAAAAAATGCTCCAAATTATCACATCCATCCGATTTTAGAAGCAGTACCTAATAATGACAATTATTAGTTTGACAGTTTACATTTTCATTAATTTCGTTTTATGAATGCTAGTCATTTGCGAAAGTCATTAAGTATGTTTGAGAAAGTCATTAATTTTGTTTTGTTTTTTTTTTAAGAATGTTAGATGTTTGATATTTCACTTATTAGTTTTTTTAAAGAGCAAAAAAATGGGACTATTTAAAAGCAACGACCAAGTGGTTGTTCTATTTTGTTTGTGGGTGGTTTGAGGTTTTTGTGGCAAATTATACATGAACAAAGACCGCATATGATTATTTTTGCTTTTCATCAAAGGGAAAAAAAAAGTCAATGTTTACAAGGAACAACCGAATGGTTAATCTTGAAATTTTAGTGGTTGTTCCTTCTTTTTTGTGGTCGTTCCGTGTGTTTTAAGGCAAATCATAGATAACAAAAGTCACTGACCATGGTGATTTTTGTTTTTTGTTTAAGGGGAAAAAATGATGTTAATATTTAGAAGGAACGACCGAATGGTTGTTCTTGAAATTTTAGTGGTTGTTCCTTCTCTTTTGTGGTCGTTCCGTGTGTTTTGAGGCAAATCATACATGACAAAAGTTACTAACCATGGTGATTTTTGCTTTTTGTTCAAGGGAAAAAAATGAAGTCAATATTTAGAAGGAACGACCGAATAGTTGTTCTTGAAATTTTAGTGGTCGTTCTGTGTATTTTGACGCAAATCATACATGACAAAAGTCACTGACCATGGTGATTTTTGCTTCTCGTTTAAGGGAAAAAAATGATGTCAAAAGTCACTGACCATAGTGATTTTTGCTTCTCGTTTAAGGGAAAAAATGATGTCAAAAGTCACTGACCATAGTGATTTCATTTTATGAATGCAAGTCATTTGCGAAAGTCATTAAGTATGTTTGAGAAAGTCATTAATTTCGTTTTTTGTTTTTTGTTTTTTGTTAAAAATGTTAGATGGTTGATATTTCATTTATTACGTTTTTTAAAGAGCAAAAAAAGAGACTATTTAAAAGCAACGACCAAGTGGTTGTTCTTGAATGTTTTGTGGTCGTTTCATTTTTTTTGTGGGTGGTCTGAGGTTTTTGAAGTAAATCATACATGAACAAAGACCGCATATGGTTATTTTTGCTTTTCGTTAAAGGAAAAAAAAAGTCAATGTTTACAACGAACGACCGAATGGTTGTTCTTGAAATTTTAGTGATTGTTCTCTTTTGTGGTTGTTCCGTGTGTTTTGAGGTAAATCATACATGACAAAAGTCATTGATCATGGTGATTTTTACTTTTCGTTTAAGGGAAAAAAAAATGATGTCAATATTTAGAGGGAACAACCGAATGGTTGTTCTTGAAATTTTAGTGGTTGTTCCTTCTCTTTCGTGATCGTTCCGTGTGTTTTGAGGCAATTCATACATGACAAAAGTTACTGACTATGGTGATTTTTGCTTTTCGTTTAAGGGAAAAA